>SJYT01081395.1:289926-302451 GCA_006410635.1 Cephalophus harveyi | reverse complement strand
TTTTACTTTTGTACCTATTTAGCTGGGCAATATGACAAAATTTTTCTATAAAGTGGTAGAATAGGAAACTGAGAATGATATTTTCCTAAGAAACTCTATCAGTTACTACCTTTGCCAAATAATTGATCTAAGGGAGTGATTTTATCATATTTGAGAAACCTATTCTATAAGCATTTTTAATTGAATTTCACATGCAAATAACTTTTACTAATGTATTTTACATTAATTTGACATAGCATACAATACTAGATCGTTCAAAAGAGAAGAGGTTTTAGATCATCTAGACCAGTGGTTCTCAACTTTGGTTATGCATTAGAATATCTGTTGATGAGGCCCTGGTATCTTATTTTTGGAAAAGCCCACTAGATAATCTTTTTACAGGCAGCCATGTTTGAGGTCAGTAATCCTGTTGCATTCAGTTCAGTTCAGTTCAGTCGCTTAGTCATATCTGACTCTTTGCAACCCCATGAACCACAGCACACCAGGCCTCTCTGTCCATCACCAACTCCCAGAGTCCACTCAAACCCATGTCCATTGAATCAGTGATGCCATCCAACCATCTCATCCTCTGTCGTCCCCTTCTCTTCCTGCCCTCAGTCTTTCCCAGGGTCAGGGTCTTTTCAAATGAGTCAGCTTTTCACATCAGGTGGCCAAAGAATTGGAGTTTCAGCTTCAACATCAGTCCTGCCAATGAACACCCAAGACTGATCTTCTTTAGGATGGACTGGATGGATCTCCTTGCAGTCCAAGGGGCTCTCAAGAGTCTTCTTCAACACCACAGTTCAAAAGCATCAATGCTTCAGCACTCAGCTTTCTTTATAGTCCAACTCTCACATCCATACATGACCACTGGTAAAACCATAGCCTTGACTAGACGGACCTTTGTTGACAAAGTAATGTCTCTGTAACTTTTCTTCCAAGAGGTAGGTGAGGTGAAGTCACTCAGTCATGTCCGACTCTTTGCGACCCCGTGGACTGTAACCTACTAGGCTTCTCTGTCCATGGGATTCTCCAGGCAAGAATACTGGAGTGGATTGCCATTTCCTTCTCCAGGGGATCTTCCCGACCCAGGGATCGAACCCGGGTCTCCCGCATTGGAGGCAGACGCTTTAACCTCTAAGCCACCAGGGAAGCCCTAAGCATCTTTTAATTCTGTTGTGTTAGGTTAGTTTTAAAGCAATTTTCCCCGAACACAATTCCACAGCAAAATTAAAATCCAAAGATACCTAATCATGGCTGTTTTTATCTCACAGTAGAAACTATGTTTTGCTCTTTCAAGTCACTGAAAGAGGCATTGTTTCAAACAGTTTTACCATTTTCACTTTGTTTTCCCAATTATTACATAAAGAGCAAAAGTTCATCAAATTTATGTTATAAGCCTCATATCAACTTAAAATAAATGTCTTTCATAAGCATGCAAGTCACAAACTTAACCATTTCATAAAATTTTAAAGCAAATATATTAACATAATCAAAATTATATTATTTTTCCCTTTCTATGCTTAATAAATCTCTACTCATTTTTAAATTTCACTTTCTCTATTAAACTTTGATCACTTGATTATTAACTTATTTTTGTAATAATAGTCTTTGGCAAAGAGGAGATTAAATATATAATCTTAAAAAATTTATTTTGAATGACAATATACCTACAGGCATATTATATTATGTATGATATTATACTGGGTTTCTGCAAAATCATATGGAAAACATGAGCAAACATTTTGGCCAACCCAATGTATTACAAAAAAATGCTGTGACAGTTTTGTCTTTAGCTTAGAGATGAGGAAAATTTTTAAAGGAGACTTTTTCAGAGACAGGAGAAAAGGCTCCTACACTGGCCAGAATTGGAGATCATGTCCAGGTATGGAATCCTCTAAGATTTCTTAAGTATAATTTTTTTCTACTTATTAAAAAGTTACAGTTATTGAGAATTAAGTAAGCTCTTTTGGGCTTCCCTTGTGGTTCAGCTGTAAAGAATCCACCTACAGTGTGGGAGACCTGGGTTCAATTCATGGGTTGGGAAGATCCCCTGGAGAAGGGAAAGGCTACTCACTCCAGTATACTGGATTGGAGAACTCTATGGACTGTACAGTCCATGGGATCACAAAGAGTCAGACACGACTGAGAGACTTTCACTCACAAGTAATCTCTTTAATTCATACAAATATGTAAGCTGAGATTTTACTCCAGGGAGATAATTTTTTTAAAATATTAGACATGTTACAGCTAATTTAATCATCTATATTAAAAAGTTGGTCTCGGGTAAGGGGGTACAAGCATAAATTAGGTGAATAATTTGTGACCAGTTACTAGCCACTTGTTCTTCGATAATGAGAAACTTGAGTGACATCCAAGGCTCTATTTTGTTTTCAAACTGACTTAGATATGCATAAATATATTTTAATTCAGCCCAGTATACTGGGTTGAACAGACTTAAACTGAAGAAAGTAGGGAAACCACCAGGCCATTCAGGTATGACATAAATCAAATCCCTTATGATTACACAGTGGAAGTGACAAATAGATTCAAGGGATTCGATCTGATAGACAGAATGTTTGAAGAACTATGGACGGGGGTTAAGACATTGTATAGGAGGTGGTGATCAAAACCATCTCCAAGAAAAAAGAAATTCAAAAAAGTAAAATGGTCATCTGAGGAGGTCTTACAAGTGACTGAGGAAAGAAGACAAGTGAAAGGCAAAGGAGAAAAGGATAGATATACCCATTTGAATGCAGAGTTCCAAAGAATAGCAAGGAGAGATAAGAAAGCCTTCCTAAGTGAACAATGCAAAGACATAGAGGAAAACAATAGAATGGGAAAGACTAGATATCTCTTGAAGAAAATTAGAGATAACCAAAGGAACATTTCATGCAAAGATGGGCACAATAAAGGACAGAAAAGGTGTGCACCTAACAGAAACAGAAGATACTAAGAAGAGGTGGCATGAATACACAGAAGAACTATACAGAAAAATCTTAATGACCCAGATAACCACGATGGTGTGATCATTCACCTAGAGCCAGACATCCTGGAGTACAAAATCAAGTGGGCCTTAGGAAGCGTCACTATGAACAAAGCTAGTGGAGGTGATGGAATTCCAGTTGAGCTATTTCAAATCCTAAAAGATGATGCTGTGAAAGTGCTGCACTCAATACACTAACAAATTTGGAAAACTCAGCAGTGGCCACAAAACTGGAAAAGGTCAATTTTCATTCCAATCCCAAACAAAGGCAAAGCCAAAGAATGTTCAGCTCACCACACAATTGCACTCGTCTCACACACTAGCAAAGTAATGTTCAAAATTTTCTAAGCTAGGCTACAATGGTACATGAACCAAGAACTCCCATATGTTCAAGCTGGATTTAGAAAAGGCAGAGGAACCAGAGATCAATTTGTCATACCCACTGGATCATAGAAAAAGCAATAGAATTCCAGAAGAACATCTACTTCTGCTTCATTGACTAACCTAAAGCCTTTGACTGTGTAGATCACAACAAACTGTGGAAAATTCTAAAAGAGATAAAAATACCAGACCACCTTACCTGCCTCTTGAGAAATCTGTATTCAGTTCAAGAAGCAACAGTTAGAACCAGACATGGGAAAACAGACTGGTTCCAAATTGGGAAAGGAGTACGTCAAGAATGTACATTGTCACTCTGCTTATTTAACTTATATGCAGAGTACATCATGCAAAATGCCAGGATGGATGAAGCACAAGCTGGAATCAAGACTGCTGGAAGAAATATCAATAACCTCAGATATGCAGATGACACCACCTTATGGCAGAAAGTGAAGAGGAACTAAAGAGCCTCTTGATGAAAGTGAAAGAGGAAAAAAAAAAAGTGAAAGAGGAGAGTGAAAAAGCTGGCTTAAAACTTAACATTCAAGAAATGAAGATTATGGCATCTGGTCCCATCACTTCATGGCAAATAGATGGGGAAACAATGGAAACAGTGACAGACTTTATTTTGTTGGGCTCCAAAATCACTGCAGATAGTGACTGCACCCATGAAATTAAAAGATGCTTGCTCCGTGAAGAAGAGCCATGACCAAGCTAGACAGCATATGTAAAAGCAGAGACATTACTTTGCCTACAAAGGTCTGTGTAGTCAAAACTATGGTTTTTCAAGTAGTCATCAGTGAATGTGAGAGTTGGACTATAAAGAAGGATGAGCACTGAAGAACTGATGCTTTTGAATAGTGGTGTTGAAGACTGTTGAGAGTCCCTTGGATCGCAAGGAGATCAAACCAGTCAATCCTAAAGGAAATCATTCCTGAATATCCATTGGAAGGACTGATGCTGAAGTTGAAACTCCAATACTTTGGCCACATGATGCCAACAGCCAACTCATTAGAACAGACCCTGGTGATAGGAAAGATTGAAGGAGGGAGAAAGGGATGACAGAGGACGAGATGGTTGGATGGCATCACTGACTCATACATGAGTCTGAGCAAGCTCTGGGAGTTGGTGAAAGACAGGGAAGCCTGGTGTGCTGCATTCCATGGGGTGGCAAAGAGTCACATGACTGAATGACTGAACCACAACAGTATTTGATATGAAATGCTCAGAGCCATCTTATACATTAATTTGCCAATGTAGAATATAACTATATTTCTTAGAAAAAAAGAAATAAACATTCTCTCTTAGCATAGAAAGAATATTACTCAGTCAAAAAATAATAATAATAATGAAATAATGCCATTTTCTGCAATATGCATAGACCTAGAGATGATCATACTAAGTGAAGTCAGACAAAGACAACTACCTTATAATATCACTTATATGTGGAATCTTAAAAACTGATACAAATGAACTTATTTACAAAACAGAAACAGACTCATAGACTTAAAAAACAAACTTATGGTTACCAAAGTGGAAAGGTGTGGGAGGAGTGATAAATTAGGAGTTGGGGACTAACACATGCACACTGTAGTAGCTCCAACAAGGACCTACTGTATAGTACAAGGGACTCTACTCAGTGCTTTTTAATAACTTATATGGGAAAAGAATCTGAGAAAACAAATGATTTTTGTATATGTATAGCAGTCACTTTGCTGTACACCTGAAACAAAATATTGTGCAAATCATTATACTTCAACATATAAAACAAAAATTTTAAAAATACATTAAAAGGGTGGTCCTAAAATGGTGGAGGAATAGGACGGGGAGACCACTTTCTCCCCCACAAATTCATCAAAAGAACATTTAAACGCTGAGTAAATTCCACAAAACAACTTCTGAATGTAGGCAGAGGACATCAGGTACCCAGAAAAGCAGCCCATTGTCTTTGAAAGGAGATGTTTTATCAACGGTGCTGTATAGAAGGGGACGTCCTGAGACTATTGTAAAAATAAGACTGAAAACCAGAAGCAAGAGGCTTAAGTCCAAACCCTGAGAACACCAGAGAACACCTGACTCCAGGGAACACTAATTGACAGGAGCTCATCAAACGCCACCATACCTACACTGAAACCAAGCACCATCCAAGGGCCAACAAATACCAGAGCAAGACATACTACGCAGATTCTCCAGCAACACAAGAACACAGTCCTGAGCTCCAATATACAGGCTGCCCAAAGTTACTCTAAAACCACTGACATCTCATAACTTATTAGTGGACACTTCATTGCACTCCAGAGAGAAGAAATCCAGCTCAACCCACCAGAACACCGACACAAGCTTCCTTAACCAAGAAACCTTGACAAGACACCTGTACAACCCCACCCACAGCGAGGAAACTCCACAATAAAGAGAACTCCAAAAACTGCCAGAATACAGAAAGGACACTCCAAACTCAGCAATATAAACAAGATGAAGAGACAGAGGAATACCCAGCAGGTAAAGGAACAGGATAAATGTCCACCAAACCAAACAAAAGAGGAAGAGATAGGGAATCTACCTGATAAAGAATTCCGAATAATGATAGTGAAAATGATCCAAAATCTTGAAATCAAAATGGAATCACAGATAAATACCTGGAGACAAGGATTGAGAAGATGCAAGAAAGGTTTAACAGGGACCTAGAAGACATAAAAAAGAGTCAATCTATAGTGAATAATGCAATAAATGAGATCAAAAACACTTTGGAGGGAACAAATAGTAGAATAACGGAGACAGAAGATAGGATTAGTGAATTAGAAGATAGAATGGTAGAAATAAATGAATCAGAGAGGAAAAATTAAATGAGGACCATCTCAGAGACCTCCAGGATAGTGTGAAACACCATAACATTCAAATCATAGGAGTCCCAGAAGAAGACAAAAAGAAGACCATGAGAAAATACTTGAGGAGATAATAGTTGAAAACTTCCTTGAAATGGGGAAGGAACTAATCACCCAAGTCCAAGAAACCCAGAGTCCCAAACAGGATAAACCCAAGGCAAAACACCCCAAGACACATATTAATCAAATTAACAAAGATCAAACACAAAGAACAAATATTAAAAGGAGCAAGGGAAAAACAACAAATAACACAAAAGGGGATTCCCATAAGGATAACAGCTGATCTTTCAATAGAAACTTCAAGCCAGGAGGGAATGGCAAGACATACTTAAAGTGATGAAAGAAAATAACCTACAGCCCAGATTACTATACCCAGCAAGGATCTCATTCCAATATGAAGGAGAAATCAAAAGCTTTACAGACAAGCAAAAGCTGAGAGAATTCAAAACCACCAAACCAGCTCTCCAACAAATGCTAAAGGATCTTCTCTAGACAGGAAACGCAAAAAGGGTGTATAAACTTGAACCCAAAACAATAAAGTAAATGGCAACGTGATCATACTTATCAATAATTACCTTAAACATAAATGGGTTGAATGCCCTAGCCAAAATACAAAGACTGGCTGAGTGGATACAAAAACAAGACCCCTATATATGTTTTCTACAAGAGACCCACCTCAAAACAAGGGACACATACAGACTGAAAGTGAAGGGCTGGAAAAAAAAATTTCCATGAAAATAGAGACCAAAAGAAAGCAGGAGTAGCAATACTCATATCAGATGAAATAGACTTTAAAACAAAGGCTGTGAAAAGAGACAAATAAGGACACTACATAATGATCAAAGGATCAATCCAATAAGAAGATATAACAATTGTAAATATATATGCACCCAACATAGGAGCATATTCTATATTCTCATGATTGCTGTAGCTTTCCAGTAAGTTTTGAAATCAGGATATTTGAGTCCTCCAACCTCATTTTCTTTCTCAAGATTATATTGGTATTCTGAGTTGCTTGCATTTTCATATGAATTTTAGGATCAGCTTATCAATTTCTCCAAAGAAACCATCTAGGATTTTGATAGAGATTGAACTGACCTATAGATCAATTTGGAAAAAATTGACACCTTAACAATAAGTTTCCACTTATTAAGGTCTTCTCTAATATCTTTTGTTGGTGTTTTAGAATTTTTAGTATGCAAGTCTTGTACTTTTGTTAAATTTATTCCTATGTATTTCATTATTTTTGATGCTCTTATAAACTGGATTGTTTTATCTTTCATTTTAGATTGTCCATTGCTAATACACAGGGATGTAGTGAATTTTTGTATGCTGACCATGTATTCTGCCACGTTGTTGAAATTCTTTATTAGCTACAGTATTTGTCTGTGTGTGTATTCCTTAGGATTTTCTACAAACAAAATCACATCAAATGCAAATACAGTTTTACTTCTTCCTTTCCAACCTAGATGCCTTTTATTCCTATTCTTAATTGCCCTGACTGGAATCCTCAGTAAATATTAAATAGAAGTGATGAGAGCAGACATTTTGTCTTATTCCTGATACTACAGGTAAAAGCTTTCAGTCTTTCCCTGTTAAGTGTGACATTGCTGCTGCTGCTGCTAAGTCGCTTCAGTAGTGTCCGACTCTGTGCAACCCCATAGATGGCAGCCCACCAGGCTCCCCCATCCCTGGGATTCTCCAGGCAAGAACACTGGAGTGGGTTGCCATTTCCTTCTCCAATGCATGAAAGTGAAAAGTGAAAGTGAAGTCGCTCAGTCGTGCCCGACTCTTAGTGACCCCATGGACTGCAGCCTACCAGGCTCCTCTGTCCATGGATTTTCCAGGCAAGAGTACTGGAGTGGGGTGTCATTGCCTTTAGCTGTGGGGATTTCATAGATGTCTCAGTCTACTAATTCAGATGCTAATCTCATCCAGAAATACCCTCACAGACACATCAAGAATAATGTTGGACCAAATGTCTGGGCACTCGCATTGTATTAATAACAAGACAATACAAATGTACAAAACAAAATAATCATTTTTCTTCATTCCCTCTCATTTTCCTTACTCATCTTTTCTACACCATCCTTGTATCTATCTCCAGGAAAGCAGTATTAACAGTCACTTAAAAAAAAAAAATTATATCTTTTTACACCTTTCTCCCTGATTTTACACACATACAACCATGATAACATTGTTTCTTTTCCCCGAAAAGTAAGTCAACTGAATTTATCATGTCTGAGTTTTAAAAATACTCATAACAACAAGGACAATAAAAAGTATATCTTCCTGGGAAAAGAAGTTTTACATAGCTTATTTTTCCTGTTGCATCCTTAGCGTACAAAATACTAGAACTTAGTCATGGGATACCCTAGAGTAAATGCCTAAAAATTTTAAATTAATGAAAAGATTTCCATATGATTTAACAGACACTCTATTCCTTGAGCACACTTAAATCCTTGCAATATATCCCTTTCATCAAGTAAAGTAGGTTTTGAATATAGCTCTGCATGCTAACATCATCAGCTAAGTACAGATAAGAAGTAAAGACATTTAATCTCTATGAAGTTCATTTTCTGCCATAATTACTAGTAATATAAAGCAGACTCTAAAAATAGATTACCTGAATCAAAAGAATCACAGCTTTAAAAGAAAGCATATCATTAAAAATGATAAGGCTGCATAGTTAGTAATTCCATGAATGTCTCAGACTGATTAGGCATGGAAAAATTTCAGGCACCTTGGAAACATTTTCACACCCTGGCTCCATTTTCCCCCTGCAAGCATTTTACTTGGCAAAATCCGACCCATCCCACGATGTTCAGCTCAGCTGTCACATTCTGGGGGACGCTTTTCTTCACTGACCTGCCCACCACTAGATGAGTCACTTCCACATCTGTGCCTTCACGATGTTCTGCTGACGCTGCCATCATCCCAGCTAATCCCACTGCAAGTGTCAGCTAGGGTGAGGTTTCTCTTATCTTCTGAACCGTCAGCAAAATGTGGTAAAGTTTTATGGTGTCCTTGCTCCTGTGAGCACATGTGAATACACACACACATACACACACAGAAATGCACTAACAGACTCTCCGACATACCTCACAGCAGTACAAAGACAGAAATATAGATCAATGGAACAAAATAGAAAGCCCAGAGATAAATCCACACACCTACAGACACCTTATCTTTGACAAAGGAGGCAAGAATATAAAATGGAGAAAAGACTACCTCTTTAATAAGTGGTGCTGGGAAAACTGGTCAACCACTTGTAAAAGAATGAAGCTAGAATACTTTCTAACACCATACACAAAAATAAATTCAAAATGGATTAAAGATCTAAACATAAGACCAAAAACCATAAAATTCCTAGAGGAAAACATAGGCAAAACACTCTCCGACATAAATCACAGCAGAATCCTCTATGACCGACCTCCCAGAATATTGGAAAAAAAAGCAAAAATAAACAAATGGGACCTAATTAAAATTAAAAGCTTCTGCACAACAAAGGAAACTATAAGCTAGGTGAAAAGACAGCCTTCAGAATGGGAGAAAATAATTGCAAATGAAACAACTGACAAAGAACTAATCTCAAAAATATACAAGCAGCTCCTGCAGCTCAATTCCAGAAAAATAAATGACCCAATCAAAAAATGGGCCAAAGAACTAAACAGACATTTCTCCAAAGAAGACATACAGATGGCTAACAAACACATGAAAAGATGCTCAACATCACTCATTATCAGAGAAATGCAAATCAAGACCACAATGAGATACCATTTCACACCAGTCAGAATGGCTGCGATCCAAAAGTCTACAAGCAATAAATGCTGGAGAGGGTGTGGAGAAAAGGGAACCCTCTTACACTGTTGGTGGGAATGCAAACTAGTACAGCCACTATGGAGAACAGTGTGGAGATTCCTTAAAAAACTGGAAATAGAACTGCCTTATGACCTAGCAATCCCACTGCTGGGCATACACACCGAGGAAGCCAGAATTGAAAGAGACACGTGTACCCCAATGTTCATCACAGCACTGTTTATAATATCCAGGACATGGAAGCAACCTAGATGTCCATCGGCAGATGAATGGATAAGAGAGCTGTGGTACATATACACAATGGAGTATTACTCAGCTATTAAAAAGAATACTTTTGAATCAGTTCTAATGAGGTGGATGAAACTGGAGCCTATGATACAGAATGAAGTAAGCCAGAAAGGAAAACACCAATACAGTATACTAACACATATATATGGAATTTAGAAAGATTATAATGATAACCCTGTATGCGAGACAGCAAAAGAGACACAGATGTATAGAACAGTCTTTTGGACTCTGTGGGAGAGGGTGAGGGTGGGATGATTTGGGAAAATGGCATTGAAACATGTATAATATCATATATGAAATGAATTGCCAGTCCAGGTTCGATGCATGATACTGGATGCTTGGGGCTGGTGCACTGAGATGACCCAGAGGGATGGTATCGGGAGGGAGGGGGTTCAGGATGAGGAACACGTGTATACCTGTGGCAGATTCATGTTGATATACGGCAAAACCAATACAATATTGTAAAGTAATTAACGTCCAATTAAAATAAATAAATTTATATTTTTAAAAAAAACGTTTAAAAAATGAAGACGTTTCTCAGCATGGTTAGCATCTCTCAATAGATGTAGGTGAGATTAGAAAACAAACCATCCAATTCTTTGAAATAGATTTGATACAGTGCCTTTGAGGGAAGTGTTGGATTCAACATTACTGATTGCAAGTTGACAGTGCCATTATATTCCTTCCTATCTTCATAATGAAACAGACTTAAGCTCACTTTCTGTTCCTGTTGAACTTTATTTCAGATTCATACAAATTGCATAAAGTCCATCTGTAGTCCTTCATCCTTGTTCCTCTTCCAAACAAAAAGCCACCAAATAGTGTCGTATGAGTATGGAGACCATGTGCTACTGTGGCAATGATGGACCTTTATTGTGTGCTGTTGTTATTGGGTAGCTAAGTCATGTACAACTCTTTTGTGACCCCTTGGACTGTAGCCCACCAGGCTTCTCTATACATGGGATTTCCTAGACATGAATACTAGAGTGTGTTGCCATTTCCTTCTCCAAGGGATCTTCCAAACCCATATTGTTTGATTTGTTGTAAATTATTATTCATCTTTCCTACAAAGTTGTAGTATTTTCTTACATATTTGCTCTTTATGCACAGTTTTGCCATTCACTTTTTAGAGTTCCAGACTAAGTTGTGTTGAAGTGATCATGAAACCCATGGTGGTTCCACCCTGATAATGAAAGATTACATATGTAGCCATTGACACACCAAAGGTCTAATTAAGAAAACACAGGCTACCAATGTGAGTCTATCACAGACAGGTGGCATTTTTCCAAGGTGATAATATGCATGCCATTGTTGGGGTCATTTAATGGACCAGAACCCGGCGGTCCAGAGGTGGCGATAAGAAAATGAAAGAGAGAAAGAGGCTGATACTCCCTGGTTTACGCAGAAAACCAATAAAGTCCTTGACACAGGACTTGCATCTCTCACAAAGGCACTGGGCGCCCTCTCAAGGTGGGTGAAGGCACAGGGATCTTTCTCGAGGGAGTCTTAGAAACCCGGGCAGGAGAGTGAGCAAGACGGGTCTCTGTGCTCCAAGGAATCAGCCGAGGAGAGAGAGAGAGAGAAAGAAAGAAAGACAGACAGACAGACACGGAGACCCAAGCTCTGATGGAGCAAAGGTGCTTTAATGATTTTTCTGAGTATATATAGGCCAAGGTAAGGAGCAGCGGCTGTGCTTTGCTGAAGCAGCCGTGAAGAGATACCCCACACCCAAGGTAAGAGAAACCCAAGTAAGATGATAGGTGGTGCAAGAGGGCATCAAAAGGCAGACATACTGAAACCATACTCATAGAAAACTAGTCAATCTAATCACACTAGGACCACAGCCTTGTCTAACTCAATGAAACCAAGCCATGCCTGCAGGGCAACCCAAGACAGGCGGGTCATGGTGGAGACGTCTGACAGAATGTAGTCCACTGGAGAAGGGAATGGCAAGCCACTTCAGTATTCTTGCCTTGAGAACCCCATGAACAGTATGAACAGGCAAAATGATAGGATATCAAAAGAGGAACTCCCCAGGTCATTAGGTGCCCAATATGCTACTGGAGATCAGTGGAGCAATAAGTCCAGAAAGAATGAAGGGATGGAGCCAAAGCGAAAACAATACCCAGTTGTGCATGTGACTGGTGATAGAAGCAAGATCCGATGCTGTAAAGAGCAATACTGCATAGGAAC
>SJYT01081395.1:276691-288306 GCA_006410635.1 Cephalophus harveyi | reverse complement strand
CCTGGGATTTCTTTGGAAGGAATGATGCTAAAGCTGAAACTCCAGTACTTTGGCCACCTCATGCGAAGAGTTGACTCATTGGAAAAGACTCTGATGCTGGGAGGGATTGGGGGCAGGAGGAGAAGGGGACGACCGAGAATGAGATGGCTGGATGGCATCACGGACTCGATGGATGTGAGTCTGAGTGAACTCCGAGAGATGGTGATGAACAGGGAGGCCTGGCGTGCTGCGATTCATGGGGTCACAAAGAGTCGGACACGACTGAGCGACTGAACTGAACAAGAAGTTTCTTTCATCAATGATAAAGATCAGAAAACCAAAGGTACAGTAACCATTACCAAGGGAACAAGGGATGATGATGGTCACAAGGTCAGGAGACAATCCATATCTCAAGAAAGGGGATCAAGACTAAGCAGTTTTGTCCTAAAGAGAATGTTTACTAAAGGAGATTCAAGCCTGTCTCACACAATGACCCCAGTTCCTGGGAGCAGCGTGCTGTTCTGCTTAAAAAGTAACAAAGGACTTGTGAGAAACAGCAAGTAGGAATCCTCCTGTTAAACATTCCCTGACATGCCATTATCCAGATAACCCATCTGGATCCATCTTTTCTGAACAGTAAGTACCTCTGTAAAACTGGCAGATTTGATGAGTCGGCACAATGCCATACAAACATATGGACAGAACTGTAAACAAGCTAAAGATGTGTAACAAGAAATTTGTTTAATAAAGTAGGATTTCCAGCTGGAATTCAACTACAATTACCTTCTACTAGTTTATGTTTCCAAATCATAAAATTGATTTCCTTAGAAGGAAATTAAAATTAATGAAAAGTAGATGTTTGTGTATGTGTGTGCTTGTGCATGTGTATAGGTGTATATAAAGCAATCATATATTTCTTTGTGGGTGACAATTCAAATCAGAGAAGAAAAGAATCTAGGGTTGTAAAAAGGAAGGAATGTTTTGTAACATATGGTGAACAATTTTTCTTCTATTTTAGTATATTCTCAGTGGCTTATACAATCACATGGTTCGTTGAAACCCCATTTAAGAAAATAGCTCAGGGAATTCATTGGCTGTCCAGTGGTTAGGACGCCACCTTCCAATGCAAGGGGCATGTGTTTGATACCTAGTTGAGGAACTAAAATCCTACAAGCTCCCCCAAGCCACGGTCAAAAAAATAATAATTTTAAAATTATATACAGCAAAAACCTCATGAAAAGTTGTAGATATAGGTATCTGCAAGAGTGAGAAAATCAAGATTATGGCTTTCTATTTTTCATTTCCTTCTAAACTACTGAAGTGAAGTGAAGTGAAGTGAAGTCGCTCAGTCGTGTCTGACTCTTTGCGACCCCGTGGACTGTAGGCCACCAGACTCTTGCATCCATGGGATTTCCTAGGCAAGAATACTGGAGTGGGTTGCCATTTCCTTCTCCAGGGGATCTTCCTGACCCAGGGATCAAACCCAGGTCTTCCGCATTGCAGGCAGACGCTTTAACCTCTGAGCCCCCAGGGATTGGCAAATAGTGTATGTAAAACTCACCTTCTAAAATTGTTAAATGATTATCTTCTATTCCCACCAACCAGACATTTTAATTCATTTAGTTCTGGTGAGTAAAATTATATTATTGTGTTCCAGTGAACTTTATTGCTTACACATTCAAATTATTCTAATGCACATTGAGGAAGATTGTCAAACAGGATTAAGTTCAAACATTTTATACACACACAAAATGTTTACTTGGGAGTTTCTTACTGGTCTTTCAGTAGCAGATCACTTCATGGTAAACAGATGGGGAGAAAAATGGAAACAGTGAGAGACTTTATCTTATTGGGCTCCAAAGTCACTGTGGACAGTGACTGAAGCCATGAAATTAAAAGACACTTGCTCCTTGGAAGGAAAGTTATGACAAACCTAGACAGTGTATTAAAAAGCAGAGACATCATTTTGCCAACACAGGTTCAAAGCCAACACATTCAAACCTATGGTTTTTCCAGTAGTCATGTATGGATGTGAGAGTTGGACCATAAAGAAAGCTGAGCACTGAAGAATTAATGTTTTCAAATTGTGGTGCTGGAGAAGACTCTTGAGAGTCCCTTGGACTGCAAGGAAATCAAACCAGTCAATCCTAAAGGATTGATTTAAGTCAGTCTTAA
The DNA here is from genome assembly GCA_006410635.1 of Cephalophus harveyi. Taxonomy (NCBI): domain Eukaryota; kingdom Metazoa; phylum Chordata; class Mammalia; order Artiodactyla; family Bovidae; genus Cephalophus; species Cephalophus harveyi. The sequence continues at coordinate 286,152 of SJYT01081395.1, read as the reverse complement.
ATATTCATTGGAAGGACTGATGCTGAAACAAGCTCTAATACATGGCCACCTGATGCAAAGAGTCAACTCATCTGAAAAGACCCTGATCCTGGGAAAGATTGAGGGCAGGAAGAGAAGGGGGTGACAGAGGATGAGATGACTTGGATGTCATAACTGACTCAATGGAAATGAATCTGAACAAATTCTGGGAGGTAGGGAAGGACAGGGAAGACTGGCATGTTGCAGTCCATGGGGTCACAAAAAATTGGACATGACTTAGCAACTGAACAACAAAGAGCATCCCATGTTCTTTTCAGCTCTTACTAAGATTCTGAGAGAGACTAAAGGTAGGAAAATGAATTTTATCTTTGGTCCATGTACACACACACAAAATAACTCAATTTCTCTTTTAGAGAAATTTCTTTGATTTTTTTTTTGAACTGTGTGACTTCAAATAAATGATTTTTGTCAAACTGTTAACAATTCAATTATTTTACTGTGACTCTAGATTAGTGGTAGTCAGGGAGAAAATCCACAGATATGATTTATATGATTTGGATTAAGATACGAGGGTCAGAATCTGATCTTAGGCTCTCCAGAACCATTCAACCTAAAGGAATTGGCTGTCAAATCCTTGATTGATAGTTTATTTGCATATAGCAGAAACAAAGGAAATTGAACAGCAAAATGATTTAGGCACATACTGAAAACATTTTAGACTACAAATTTTTAAAAATGATATGCTGTCATGTTTCCCAATTTAAAAAGTATGTTGAAATGTGTTTTTAAGGTCTGTTATCATTCTTCACCATCATACTGAGAATTTTAATTCTGAAAATAAATTCATAAATCTCAATAGAGCAAATAATACCAATTTGGCTGATAAATGTCTTAATCATATATTTTGATTAATAACTTTACATTTGTCTTCCTGAAAACTCAATGCAGATTTTTTTGTTTTTATTTTTAAGTCTAATGTACCTCTTCAAGTTCACATTTTAACTGGGAGATAAGTTTGACAAATGAAGCATTTGCCAAATTATTGCACTTCTGAAACTACAGTAATTAAGCATTTGAAAATGAGAAAACTGAAGGACAAAGTTTGGGGTCCCTTTTTTCATTTATATAGATACTCTATTCCAAAATCCTCAGCTTGTTTGTTTGCTTTTTGATTCTCTTCTTCAGAGACAGTACCTTTAATGTCATTTTCTTTGAGTGTTGCAAGCTTGCTTGGTATCTAGCAATATCTTATTTGAGACCCAGCACCATGCCATACATTTGCTACTGTGGTTTCACAAAATGAATAAGGTCAAGGGACAGTGTTAGGGCCTTCAGAGGGAATATTGGAATTGCCCTCTTGAGATCCGTAAGACATACCATGGGAATGTTCATTACACTTGTTCTCATAGGCACAGCCAGTATGCTTTAGCCATTTACTTTCCCCCTCCTGTCATTAACCCCTTCCCTGTCTAGCTTAGTTTCCATGGAGTGCCATTCTACTGTCTTTACAATATTCTTCAACCTCCTTCTTCTTTACCCTTTCACCGCGTTCACCTGGCAAGAAGCCAGTCTTAGCAGAGCCATCGTACATGCTTTTGCAGGTTGTTCACAAATTATGCTGTTTAGATTACAATGTGAATGTTTCTAGGGTACTTTAAAGAAACTTCACAATCATGTGCTGTCTCCACACCTCGATCTAACTTAATATTTTCTATACTGTTTTCTGATTCCTGAACATCAGATAAAACACACTACCATATCACCTGCTTCCAATACAGATTTAAAGTCTCCAATTTAAGCTGAGCCATAAACACTACCAAACACTTCTCTTTCCTTCATTCTCTCTCTCTCCTATTCTCCAGAGGGCCTCTAATCCATTCTCCTCAAATTTCTGCCACTACCTATTAGTCTCCCTTTGATAAACATGAATTTTCCCTTATTGAGAAAGAAAAGAAAGATATTCAGTTAAGGCATTACTGTGAGTTTTAAAATATTAGCAGTATATTTTCCTCCGCCTCACTTTTTAGAATCAAAGCAGAACCCTGCATTCTTAGTAACAATCTTTTCACCTATATTTTGACTTCAGTTCACTCCATCATTCTCAGCAACCAATCTCAACAATCACTTTATCCTTCTCTCTTTTTGACCTTCACCATCTTCTATACTGCTCCTTCCCATTATCATTTATATATTCTCATATCATTTATATATTTGAAAAAGAAAAAGGAAGGAAGGAAGAAAGGTAAGAAATGAGATGAAAACAAGAAAAAAGAAGAAACAGAAAAGAAGAAGGAAAGAGGACAGAGAAAGGAGAAAGAGAAGGAAATTCTACTGCATGTGTTTCATAACTTTTACAACTAAACTTTATGAATGGGTTATTTATTCTCACTGTCTTATTTCCTTCGTACTTATTTCTAATCCCACTACCCCCAGTGTCAGCTACTTCTATGATATTCTTTATGCAAAGGTCACATAGAACTTCTGTTTTCTGTACTAATGGTTACTTTTCTGTATTTACCTTACAGTAAGTCCCCTACATACACACAAGTTCTGTTCCGAGAGCGAGTTCATAAATCAAATTCGTTCATTAAGTCCAACAAAGTTAGCCTAGGTACCTAACTAATATAATTGGCTATATAGTACCATACTGTAATAAGTTTATAACACTTTTCACACAAATAATACATAAAAAATAAACACAAAAAAATAAAGACATTTTAAATCTTACAGTATAGTAACTTGATAAGTACAGTAGTACAGTACAACAACTGGTAAAGAGGGGCTGGTAGTAGTACCAGCTACATCACTGCTGCTTTTATGCTTGCTTCTGGACATCCTGGGCTTGAAATAAGGATACTGGACTACTGTACTCTATACAGTACTGTGCAGTAAAGTACACAAAAGCACAAAATCACTTGTAGAGGATGCACACACATGACAATGTACAGTAGACAATGTGAACTAACTTACTTGATTGGACACGTGAACACACTTGAAGGTTTCTATGTAGGGGATTTACTGTCTTTGACTTCTCTGTTGCATTTATCAATGTTGATCATTCCATCTGTCTTACAATGCCTTCTTTAGATTATATGACGTCTCATTTCCTAGTTGTTCTCTAGTTACTTAATTCCTTTCTTTCAGCGACTCCTCATTTCCTTCCCATCCCTTAAATGGTATTAGTTTCAAATGTTTATTCTAAACCTTCTTTTTTTTTCCTGAATACTTTCAACACCTTCAATATATGGATGATGCCTAGCTTTTAACTCCTGCCTCCATATCTATTCTCTGTTGCAAAGGTAGATACAGATCTCTCAATCAGACAAGTTCATGAGTGTCCCATAGAAGCATGGTGTTTAACATGCCCCAAATTCCTTCAACTCGTACTTCCTATGTTGTTCCCCATTCACTGTAACACACTGAATGGCATTTTAAGACACTTGGTAACTCCAGATGGAAATCTGACTTTTTTGTCTTCACATGTTCCTCCACAATAATTCACCAAGCAGTCATTTTTCCTGTTTATTATCTGTATAATCTGTCACTTATTTTTTCCCCTGCTGTATCACTGCCTTTATTCACCTTGTTTCAGCCAGAATGACCCCCATAAGCCTTTTTCCTATATCCACTCATGTCCCAACCATCCTCCCCTCCTGTCAGCCAAAGTCAAAGCATTCATTATAATAAGGCCACTAACAGTTTCTTAGACTTACCATGCTGTCTTCCATATCCAGGCCTTTCTACCTCTTCTCATTCTAGTCTAGTTTTCCTTCATAGCTCCCATTTCTGAAAAGTCTTACCTGAATCTCAAAGCATGTTTTAGAGTTTTCCCTTACATATTGCTGTAGTATTTATCTCATTTATGGCACTTAACACAATGAGCTATAGTTATCTATATAATTGCTTGATTTGGGTTTATTTCTCCCAGGTTACATATGGGTTTCAATCTCTGCCTACCTCTCCAGTCTCTTTCACTCACAATTCTCAGTGTAGTGCTCAGGCCTTTTCTTTTTGTATCACTTGGCTTTCAGTCACTCCTGAGTCTTTGCCCTTGATGTTCTCAGGAGGGAAATGTCCTCACCTCCAGTATAGTTAATTAACTTCTACTTGTCCCTCGTATGTTGAGATACATTTTGCTTCTCCAGGAAAGCTCTATCTAATATTCCATACAGGCATTGACTGATCTGTTTTATTTTCATAGCATTTATCAGAATTTAAAGCTATATGTTTTCGTGAATTATTTGATTAATGTCTATACGCATCACAAACCTGTAAGTGCCAAAAGAAGAGAGATCTCTAGTGCCTAGCATGTAAATTGATCAATTAACACACAACTAAATATATTATGTGTTTGTACAACCTTCTGTTAAATAAGTAATGACACACGAACCTCCAATCAAGTTTAAATAACTTCATACAGAGTAATTTATCACCTTTGAAAAAAATCTACATGCTCCTGAAAGAATAATGCATAGGACAGAGACATTTTAATAAAAGAATAAAGAGGCAAACTGAGTCTAGTTCATAGTTATAATGCTTCAAGAAGTCACCACTAGTTAGGGCATCAAAGTGTGTTTCCTCATTTGTAAAGTAAGAATCATACTAGTACCTATCTCATAGGATAGCTGTAAAGATTAAGTACTTAGCACATTACATGTAACTAAAATAAGCAATCAGCAAGCATTATTCATTCAATTTCTGGCAATGAATATTAATTGTAATAAGCATACACAGATGTAGGAGACAAACATGGTTAACGGGGGGAAAGGAGAGGGATACGTTGGGAGACTGGGATTAACATATACATATTCTGTTCAGTTCAGTTCAGTTCAGTCGCTCAGTCGTGTCCGACTCTTTGTGACCCCATGAATCACAGCAAGCCAGGCCTCCCTGTCCATCACCAACTCCCGGAGTTCACTCAGACTCACGTCCATTGAGTCAGCGATGCCATCCAGCCATCTCATCCTCTGTCGTCCCCTTTCCTCCTGTCCCCAATCCTTCCCAGCATCAGAGTCTTTTCCAATGAGTCAACTCTTCGCATGAGGTGGCCAAAGTACTGGAGTTTCAGCTTTACTTTACTATATATGAAATAGATAGTTAATGAGGACCTACTGTATAACACAAGGAACTCTTTAATATTCTGTAATGATCTATAAGGAGAAAAGGAAAGATATAAGCATCAGAATGCAGAGTTCCAAAGAGTAGCAAGAAGACATAAGAAAGCCTTCCTCAGCAATCAATGCAAAGAAATAGAGGAAAAGAACAGAATGGGAAAGACTAGAGATCTCTTCAAGAAAATTAGAGATAACAAGGGAACATTTCATGCAAAGATGGGCTTGATAAAGGACAGAAATGGTATGGACCTAACAGAAGCAGAAGATGTTAAGAAGAGGTGGCAAGAATACACAGAAGAACTGTACTAAAACGATCTTCATGACCAAGATAATCACAATGGTGTGATCACTAACCAAGAGCCAGACATCCTGGAATGTGAAGTCAAATGGGCCTTAGAAAGCATCACTACGAGCAAAGCTAGTGGAGGTGATGGGATTCCAGTTGAGCTATTTCAAATCCTGAAAGATGATGCTGTGAAAGTGCTGTACTCTTGAGAGTCCCTTGGACTGCAAGGAGATCCAACCAGTCCATTCTGAAGGAGATCAGCCCTGGGATTTCTTTGGAAGGAATGATGCCAAAGCTGAAACTCCAGTACTTTGACCACCTCACGGGAAGAGTTGACTCATTGGAAAAGACTCTGATGCTGGGAGGGATTGGGGGCAGGAGGAGAAGGGGATAACAGAGGATGAAATGGCTGGATGGCATCACTGACTCGATGTACATGAATCTGCGTGAACTTTGGGAGTTGGTGATGGACAGGGAGGCCTGGCTTGCTGTGATTCATGGGGTCGCAAAGAGTCGGACACGACTGAGCGACTGAGCTGACTGAATTGAACTGAATGATCTATATAGGAACAGAACCTAAAATAAAGTGGATATGTGTATATCTATAACTGATTCACTTTGCTGTACAGAAGAAAGTAGCACAAGTTGTGAATCAACTGTACTCCAATAAAAAATCAAAAAGAAAAAAAGATCTGAGCTCATGCATGCATGCTCAGTTGCTCAATTTTGTCTAACTCTTTGTGATCCCATGGACTGTAGCCCACCAGGCTCCTCTGTCCATGGGATTCTCCAGTCAAGAATATTGGAGTGGGTTGCCATTTCCTCCTCCAGGGGATCTTCCTGACCCAGGGAGCGAACCCACATCACCTGCACTGACAGGTGGATTCTTTATTAGTGAGCCACCTAGGAAGCCCATGATAAAATACTGGCTACAAACTCCAGCACCTGAATTTCGGTCCCATTTTAAGTGCTATATCAGATCCTGGAGCCCTAGTTCATCCTGTCAAAATGCTACTATTCTTCCAGACATGATTATAGTTCATTCAAAAAAGTATTTGTAAATACTTCATATTTTTCTTTACTATTTTATTTTCAAAGATGGTACAGATGGGGTAAACACATCACAGGTCAAGCTTTTGTAAACTAGGCTTTAACAGTCTTAAATTTTATAATCTTACTTAATAGGGCTTTGTTCTAGTTTTAGTTCTTGCACTTTTAAGTAACCTCCAGCAGTGAGAAACTATCATAATGAATGTCTGAAACCATATGATTATATATTTGTGTATGCATATGTATAAAAATATTATTGTATTCATTGCCTCGGTTTCACGTTTTGCAATTTAAAGAGCCTTCTGTATAAGCATGCAGAACTCTGCTTCATTCTCTTTATTAGGGAGTATTCTATTGTATTTTTATTTTTAAGATGAATTTTATTTTACCTTTAGTTTAACCTAATCATCACTGATGATCATTTACAGTATTTTGCTGTTTCAGTGTTCAGTGAAAATACTGATCACCATTTCTTGTCTGTGAGTATAATCAAGGAGTAATTTCTAAGCAATGGATTTGTTGAATCAAAAGTTCTGTTTTTTTTTGTTTTCACTTTGAAGTACACTTAGTAGGTCCTTGTTGAATGAATAAATGCATGGAAGAATGATTTTGGAATACATGTAACAAAATATTTTGGGGTGATAACATGAAGACCTCTGCATTTGACCACTTTACTGTTTTTTTCATAGTTTGTAATTTTATGTAAAAACCATGTGTAACTGGCTACCCAGAAATGGTTCAAACACTATGTATTTTTTATAAATCTACTGTTATTGAAATATTTCACTGCCTCTAACTTAACCCACCTTTAATATTTTCTTCATCCTTCCCCAGGCCTATATGTCTGAAAGCAAAGGAAAAGTCCTGTCAAATTTGAACACCAGTTCAGCTCTTAGCCTTTTTCACAATTTTTGAAAGAATGCCCATCTACTCACTACTTCACCCTTTATTACTTTTATTTCACCTGCCTCTTTACCTTTATTTACTTGATCCTCCCAAATCCAAGCATTTTATTGCATATCAATAGAATCTCATAATTTGCATGACCCAATGTTCTCAGAATTATGTCATTCCACTAGTTTGGAATAATATGAAAAAAGTTAAGGAGCAGAGAGAAAGTTACCAGATATATCTAATTCTAAGGAAAACTAGGGCTTCCCTGGTGGCTCAGTTGGTAAAGAATCTGCTTGCAATGTGGGAAACCCCAGTTTTATCCCTTGGTCAGGAAGGATCCTTGGAGAAGGAAATGACAGCCCACTCCAGTGTTCTTGCCTGGAAAATTCCATGGGCAGAGAAGCCTGGTGGGCTACAGTCCATGGGGTCACAAGAGTCAGCCATGACTTAGCAACTAAACCACGACCACAAGGAACAGTAATTCTGGGCAAATGCTCTTTTTTAGCCACATGTTCTACTTGTTGAGAAATTAACTCAAACTACAAAGAGGGAGAAAGGAGTAAACATTATAGGAGGGTAAATACAAGATCTGGGCTCATCTTCAAACAATCAGCTAGGAAATACTGCTGCTACTGCTGCTAAGTCACTTCAGTCGTGTCCAACTCTGTGCGACCCCATAGATGGCAGCCCACCAGGCTCCCCCATCCCTGGGATTCTCCAGGCAAGAACACTGGAGTGGGTTGCCATTTCCTTCTCCAATGCATGAAAGTAAAAAGTGAAAGTGAAGTCGCTCAGTCATGTCCGACTTTGCAACCCCATGGACTGCAGTCTACCAGGCTCCTCCATCCATGGGATTTTCCAGGCAAGAGTACTGGAGTGGGTTGCCATTGCCTTCTCCCAGGAAATACTAGTCAAAGCAAAATACTTCCTTCCATCCATCCATCCATCCATCACACCATGGTGCCCGGGATGATTTGTTTTACACTTCAAAGCTGCCTTTAATATTCCTTTGAATCTGATTTCACTGAGAAGAGTGTGAGCTTGGGAATAGGGATGATGAGGTAGCATTTGCTGGCGAAAAGCTCTGTATGATATTCTCTGAGCCTTACCTCCTTTTAGGGTAGGCTCTTTTCCTAACTGAATATGGGTATTCCCTATAAAGCAATCCTACTGAGTATTATTGATAGTTTTTGCTTTCCACCTCTATGGATTTCTTGTGAATATTGTGTTCTTCCCCCAACTGAAGAGGGTGTAAGTCTGCAATTTCCCATTTTAGCCACTAGATGGCAAATGTGCAACAGTAAGCCAAAATGCAACTGTGTTTTCAGAACCCCCTGGGAAAATCAAATAGATTGAGAATTCACAGTAGTCTCCTATGATCCTTTGTACTGAAAAAAAATGAAATACAGTTGTTTTAAGACATAGCATAACAACACTATCAGTGAAATAAAGAGTAAATTGAAACTACTAAATGCAAACATGAAGACATATCTCTGGCAATTTGTTAGCATGTTCTTAAAAACAAGCATTTAGATCCTTCATTGCTTAACAAAAATTACCTCAATTTCAAAGCCAAAAGGTATAATTAGTAGTTCAGAAGAATGCCATATATTGCAAGTGGGTAATGGGATTCCTCTTGGATATGTTTCCAGGTTCATGTTATGAGATACTTGTTGGGATTTAAAATGACCTCATAGGGCTAGATATCTATCAGAGTTCCTAGCTATATGGACATTCTTAAGAATGTAACTTGCCTATATATCTTCCTTTTAACTCAGTAATTTCACATCTGGGAGACTAAGTGAACAATGGCAAGAATAGAATATTTACAAAACTTTCTTTAAAGCATTATAATATATGAACAACAGAAACAACTAAAATGTCTGATAACAGGGGAAAATTAAGAAATTTTTGATACTTTCATAAGATGGAATATGATGTTTTTGAGTAAAATGATGCTTATTTAAATTTTGTAATAATCCAGAACATAATTATAGTGCACCCATGGCTGATTCATGTCAATGTATGGCAAAAACCACTACAATATTATAAAGTAATTAGCCTCCAATTAAAATAAATTAATTAATTAGAAAATATTTTAAATTTCTATATGGTATATTTAAAAATACTATGCTGAG
>SJYT01081395.1:259927-274713 GCA_006410635.1 Cephalophus harveyi | reverse complement strand
TATTATGTATCTTTATAAAAACTCATGTTAAACATGTCCCAAATAAGATAAAATATTTTATGTAATTTCAGATTTCTAAGCAAACACTCAACATAATTCCGTATTCATATGACTAGGTAGGGTTGTGAGGTTTAACAAAGTAATTTAATACTGTCAGCCTTATTTAAGTAATTTGCTTTTATAATTTTTTAAACGGACATTTTACCTGAATTTTTAACGATTCTTTTAAAGGTTTATTTAATAATAAATACATAACTTTCTCAAACAATACACAAAAATGGAAACAGTGACAGACTTTATTTTCTTGGGCTCCAAAATCACTATGAACAGTGACTGCAGCCATGAAATTAAAAGACAGTTGCTCCTTGGAAGGAAAGCTATGACAACCCTAGACAGCATATTAAAAAGCAGAGACATCAGTTTGCCAAGAAAGGTCCGTATAGTAAAAGCTATAGTTTTCCCAGTAGCCAATATGGATATGAGAGTTGGACCAGAAAGTAGTCTGAACACCAAATTGATGCTTTCCAACTGTGGTGCTGGAGAAGACTCTTGAGAGTCCCTTGGACTGTAAGGAGATCAAACCAGTCAATTCTAAAGGAAATCAGTCCTGAATATTCATTGGAAAGACCGATGCTGAAGGTCCAACACTTTGGCCACCTGACACAAAGAACTGGCTCATTGGAAAAGACCCTGATGCTGGGCAAGATTGAAGGTAAGAGGTGAAGGGGACAACAGAGGATGAGATGGTTGGATGGCATCACTGACTCAATGGACATGAATTTGAGCAAGCTCCAGGAGTTGGTGATGGGCAGGGAAGCCTGTTGTGCTGCAGTCCATGGGGTTGCAAAATCGGACATGACTGAGCAACTGAACTGAACTAAACACAACACAAAAATGACTGGTTCAGTGAGTTATAGATCTATAATCTGTTTTCAACTGGAAAAAGAAATGGCAACTCACTCCAGTATTCCTGCCTGGGGAATCCCATGGATAGAGGAGCCTTGCGGACTACAGTCCATGGGATCACAAAGAGTCAGACATGAGTTAATAACTAAACAACAAAACAAATATGTTACCCACAATTAAAAAAAAAAAAAAAAAGCACCTCTGGAAACTTTACTCTTAAATCATTTGGTGGCAAATCCTGTTATTATCTAAACTGATCTGACTCCAAAACCTGACCTGAGCTGATGTGTGTCTAGCTATGGTTTTTATGCATCCCATGTAGTATAAATATTCATACATTTTGCTTCAGAAATATTTATGTATTTGATTTTGTGGTACTCTTTTATGCAATATAAGATACATTCTATGCAACTATTATTTTTCTAAAATTCAAAAAATTCTAAATTGTAAGCAGTTTGTCCCCAAGAGAGATAAGCAAACTGAGGAATTAAATTAAGGTTGTCTTAATAAGTCCACTTGATCTCTCCACCTCTGATTTGAGTTAGAAGTCACAGTGTGCTAGGATCAGTAAACTAACTTGCTCTGCATCCGCCTAACTAAATTAGGTGATTCATAATGCTTTTGATATTTTATTGCATTGAAAACTAAAGGGAAAGTGAGATGTGAGATAAAGGATCATCAGTCTCACAACATAAAATAGAGGAAACCATCAAAAACTCATTAAAATAGGGAATACACAGCAGGTATGAACAGATAGCCTGGAGAAAGGAATGGCAACCCACTCCAGTATTCTTTCTTGGAGAATCCTGTGGACAGGGGAGCCTGGTGGACTACAGTCTATGGGGCCTCAAAGAGTCGGACATGACCAAGTGACTAACACACACACACCCCAACAGATAGTTCATACAAAAGATGTACTGTGTGCTGTGCTTAGTCGCGCCTTACTAAGTACTCTTTGTGACTTCATGGACTTCAGCCCACCAGGCTCCTCTGTCCCCGGGGATTCTCCAAGCAAGAATACTGGAGTGGGTTGTCATGCCCTCCTCCAGGGTATCTTCCCAACCCAACGATCGAACCCGGGTTTTCTGCATTGCAGGTGGATTCTTTACCACTGAGCCACCAGGGAAATCCAAAAAGGGAAGAAATAACAGTGAAATTAGCCCCCAAACCAATTAGCCTTAAACATACATAAATAAACTCCACTTATAAGAGAAATGCAAATCAAAGCTTCACTGAATAACACTTTTCATGGCAAAATTTCAAAAGCTTGACAGTAAGCTTGTTGACAACGTTGTGGGGAAAGGTTTACTCTCATATAATGCCAATGGGAATGCAAAATAGTATTAATCTTATGGTGGAAAATTCAGCAATATTAACAAAAGTAAATATGTGTTTGCCTTTTGAATCAACAATCCCACTCCAAGGCATTTCTACAGTGATTAGGAGGAAAAGATATATGCACAAGTTTATTCACTGTGGCATTATTTATAATCACAGCATATTGGAAACAACCTAAATGCACACATTTAGAAGATTATTCGAACAAAAGCTGGTACATCTAAGCTATAAAATAAAGGATGCAATTATTAATCAAATTAATTATAAAACCACACATAGAATTAAACCAAGTAACACTTGAATATATTACTCTGACTACATATATCCTCATTGCAATATATTATAAAACTACAAAGAACTGCAAAGACATCAAGAACTTTACTTAGTAGGTTTTTTGTTGGCAGTTGTGTGCAGGAGTAATTATAAAACTAATGCAAACTATAGAATTATGCAAATATATTGATATTTAGGAGGGAATCGAGTTCTAAAGGAGGAAAAGGAAAATATACATATGGAATAGGTTATAAAGAAGAAAAATCCTCAGCTACAGGATTAATATTAGAGGTATTAGTATGAACCCATGAACTAAAAGCCTTGCTCAGTGAAAAGTTCTAAGAGCAATGATATCCCAGGAACAGTAAGGACACCTATTGCACAGATCTTAGTTTCTAAATATTACTGTCCTTTCAGAGAACCATGACCCCTTGGAGAAAGAGCTGATTTAGTCTGGGGAGGGAAAGTATGGGGAGGGAAATATGAAGTGAGGTAGTACTATCTTTTTAAGATGCAAAAGGAGAAATATCAAAAGGCTATGGGGACCAATTTGAAGAGGAATCCACTAAATCATTTTTGAAGCAATTTAACTATTAAAAATTATAATAATAGCAATAGGTTGAAACATATTGAATTAAAAAAAACTCATGAATATATAGTGACATTAAAAGGGATGAGTTGGGAGAAAAGTTCTTTATAGAAAATTCTGTCATACTTTATTAAAAAGATAGAATTTTTTAAAATATAAATTTATTTATTTTAAACCAACATTTTACAAACACCACCGTAATAATTGCTTCAGTCAAAAATATCAAATCAATGGACAGAGGCTTGAGGAACAAGATATTCACATATTCTAAATATATCACCTGACAGGTCACTTAATAATTACAAATGAAAAAGCCACTTCTACAAGAGAAATCTGTTGGATACCATATTAATCAAGTGCTCCGACTTCACATTATCAATAATGGGACAGTATTGCTTCCTGATGTGATGTAATGAGAGTGAAACATCATCTATGTGTATTTCTGTCAAAAATATTCATACTAAATCCAATCATGAAGCCATTAGACTAGTGATAGATAATATTGAAAACAATTTGTGTGTATTCCTCAAAAACGTCAGTCCCATGAAAAACAAATGGGAGAAAAAAAAAAAAAAAAAGAGAGAGAATGGCTAGGTAACTGCTCTAGACTGAAGACACTAAGCAGAATATGAAAACACTTCTTTGATTTGATTATTAATACAGAAAAAAAATCTATAAAGGACAACTGAGGAAATACAGGTATGGATTGTATATTAAACAACAGTATTATATTAAAGTGTTGAGTATTATTATTATTATTCTCTTGTTATAATAAGAGTCACTCTTGTGACCTTGCTTTTAGAAGATACATGGTGAAGAATTTAGGAGTGAATTATTATGAAATAGATACCATATCTCTACCAAAACACAAGAGACAACTTTAAACATGGACTTCACCAAATGGTCAATACCCAAATCAGATTGATATTTTTTTGCAGCTGAAGATGGAGAAGCTCAATACAGTCAGCAAAAGCAAGACCAGGAGCTGACTGTGGCTCACATCATGAGCTCTTTATTTCAAAATTCAGACTTAAATTGACAAAAGTAGGGAAAACCACTAGGCAATTCAGATATTACCTAAATCAAATCCCTTATGACTCTTCAGTGGAAGTGACAAACAGATTCAAAGGATTAGATCTAAAAGAGTGCCTGAAGATCTATGAGTGGATTCATAATATTGTACCAGAGGCAATGACCAAAATCATCTCCAAGAAAAATAAATACAAGAAGGCAAAATGGTTGTCTGAGGAGGTCTTAAAAGTAGCTGAGAAAAGAAGAGAACTGAAAGGCAAAGAAGGAAAGGAACGATACACTCATCTGAATGCAGAGTTCCAAAGAATAGCAAGAAGACATAAGAAAGCCTTCCTAAGTAATCACTGCAAAGAAATAGAGGAAAACAACAGAATGGGAAAGACTAGAGATCTCATCAAGAAAAACAGAAATACAAAGGGAACATTTCATGCAAAGATGGGCACGATAAAGGATAGAAATGGTAAGGACCTAGCAGGAGAAGAAGATATTAAGAAGAAGTGGCAAGAATACACAGAACTGTATAAAAAAAGGTCTTAATGACCTGGATAACCATGATGGAGAGATCACTCACCTTGAGCCAGACATCCTGGAGTGTTGAAGTCAAGTGGGCTAAGAAGCATTACAATGAACAAAACAAGTGGAAGTGATGGAATTCCAGCTGAACTATTTTAAATCCTAAAAGGCAATGCTGTTAAGTGCTGCACTCATATGCCAGCAAATTTGGAAAACTCAGTGGCTACAGGAGTGATAAAGGTCAGTTTTCATCCCAATCCCAAAGAAAGGCAATGACAAAGAATGTTCAAACTACTGCACAAATTGCAGTCATTTCACATGCTAGCAAGGTAATACTTAAAATCCTCAAGCTAGTCTTCAACAGTGCATGAACTGAGAACTTTCAGATGTACAAGCTGAATTTAGAAAAGGCAGAGGAACCAAAGATCAAATTGCCAACATCCCTTGGATTATAGGAAAAGCAAGAGAGTTTCAGAAAAACATCTTCATGCTTCACTGACTACATTAAAATGACTGTGTGGATCATAACAAATTGTGGGAAATTCTCAAAGAGATGGAAATACCAGACCACCCTACCTGCCTCGTGAGAAATTTGTATGCAGGTCAAGAAGCAACAGTTAGAACTGGACATGGAATAACAGACTGGTTCCAAATTGGGAAAGAAGTACGTCAAGGCTGTATATTGTCAAGTTGCTTACTTAACTCATAGGCAGAGTACATCATGTGAGATGCTAGACTGGATGAATCACAAGCTGGAATTAAGATTGGTGGGAGAAATATCAATAACCTCAGATATGCAGATGATGCCACCCTTATGGCAGAAAGTGATGAGGAACTAAAGAACCTCTTAATGAAGGTGAAAAAAGAGAGTGAAAAAGCTGACTTAAAACTCAACATTCAAAAAACTAAGATCATGGCATCTGGTCCCATCACTTCATGGAAAATAGATGAGGAAAAAAATGGAAACAATGGCAGACTTTATTTTCTTGGGCTGCAAAAGCACTGTGGATGGTGACTGCAGCCAGGAAATTAACAGATGCTTGCTCCTTGGAAGAAAAGCTATGACAAACCTAGACAGTGTATTAAAAAGCAGAGACATTCCTTTTCTGACAAAGTTCAACCTAGTCAAAGCTATGGTTTTTCCAGTAGTCATCTATGGATAATAGAGCTGGACCATAAAGAAGGCTAAGCACCAAAGAACTGATGCTTTCAAACTGTGGTGCTGGAGAAGACTCTTGAGAGTCCCTTGGACAGCAATGAGATCTAACTAGGCAATCCTAAAGGAAATCAACCCTAAATATTCATTGGAAGGATTGAAGCTGAAACTCCAATACTTTGACACCTGATGCGAGGAGGTGACTCATTGGAAAACAGTGATGCTGGGAAAGATTGAGAGCAAGAGAAGGGGGTGACAGAGGATAAGATGGTTGCATGGCATCATCAACTCAATGGACATGAGTTTGAGCAACCTCTGGGAACTAGTGAAGAACAGGGAAGCTTGGAGTGCTGCAGTCCATGGGGTCACAAAGATTCGGACGTGACTGAGCAACTGAAGACAAGACACAATACTCTCAAAGTAAGCACCAAATACATATGGGGTTTGGGGAGACATACAAATATAAAAAAGAGAAAATGCTCAAATGTGAAATAATCTTATGTTCAGTTCAGTTGCTCAGTCGTGTCCGACTCTGTGACCCCACGAATCGCAGCACGCCAGACCTCCCTGTTCATCACCATCTCCCGGAGTTCACTCAGACTCACGTCCATCGAGTCCGTGATGCCATCCAGCCATCTCATCCTCGGTCGTCCCCTTCTCCTCCTGCCCCCAATCCCTCCCAGCATGAGCGTCTTTTCCAATGAGTCAACTCTTCGCATGAGGTGGCCAAAGTACTGGAGTTTCAGCTTTAGCATCATTCCTTCCAAAGAAATCCCAGGGCTGATCTCCTTCAGAATGGACTGGTTGGATCTCCTTGCAGTCCAAGGGACTCTCAAGAGTCTTCTCCAACACCACAGTTCAAAAGCATCAATTCTTCGGCGCTCAGCCTTCTTCACAGTCCAACTCTCACATCCATACATGACCACAGGAAAAACCATAGCCTTAGGTAGGAGTTATATATATTCTGCTGATGACCTCACTACCAGATGGCATATTACAGTGAAAGCTAGTATCTGGCTGAGTTCTGCCATACATTATCAGGCTAAAAGAAAAGTCATACAATCTGTCCTTCCATGTACTTTGAAGTCCTTATCATTTATCTCCTTAAAAATTTAGATAACATTTTGCAAGTAAGGTGTAAATTTTACTTTAGAAATGGATGCACCAATGTTCTGATAGCAGGATCAGCAAGTCTTCTAATTTCATAAGACAAGATTTCCATATTTAAGGTGGAGGATTTATGTCAGTCCGGTGTCTTGGATCTACTGAGTTTTCTTGAAGTGATCAGGTGACTCAGCTTCCCAGATCTTTGTTCACAAGGGTTGGAGTTTCCTATACAACTTTCTTGTTCTTATTGTTCAGTCACTATATCATGACCGACATTTTGCACCCTCATGGACTACAGCACATCAGGCTCGCCTGTCCTCTACTATCTCTCAGAGTTTGCTCAAATTCATGTCCATTGAATTGGTGATGCTATCTAACCATCTCATCCTCTGCCACACTCAATCTTTCCCAGCATCAAGGTATTTTCCAATGAGTCAGCTCTTCACATCAGGTAGCCAAAGTATTGGAGCTTCAGCTATCCAGCCACCTAGAGTTTTGAACTATTCTAGTATTATCAACAAAAACTTATTTCTTATGTCCTTTGCAGCCACATGGATACACCTAGAGAGTATCATTGTCTTTTTACACAGTTCATGAAGTTCTCACAGCAAGTACACTGGGGTGGTTTCTGAACTCCCTTCACTATGACCCATCTGTCTTGTGCAGCCCTACATGGCATGGTTCATAAATTCATTGAGTTACACAAGCTCCTTCACCACAACAAAGTAGTGATTCCTGATGCTGGGAAAGATTGAGGGCAGAAGGAGAAGATGGTATCAGAGTGAGAGAATCAATTCCTAGGCAGGGTGATAAGAAGTCTGGGTCCCTGAGGAGAGAAAAGGAGTCTGGGGCTCTCAAGGAGGAGATAGGGGTGTGAAATTCTCAAGGAGGAGGAATGGACAAAGTTTTTTTCTACATTCCTTAGTAAGAATTTATAACAATAATGTATCCTGCTTGAGGACAAGTTTCTGCTTCTTGAAAACCTTCTGACTAAACCTGTTATCTTAAAATGCATATTGTGGGAATGAGTCTAGTAAAATCTTTACAACCTTGAGACATTCTTTTGATTTATTACAATAACAAATTTAAAAAGTATATAACTCCCTTGCTTACACTAGAAAGGGGGCATTCTCTGTCCACCTTCTGATGTTTACTTCAGAAGCTTTTTCTGACCCTTTTTACTTTAATAAAACTCTACTGTACAAAAGCTCTTGAGTGATCAAACCTGGTCCCTGGTTCTGAGGTTAAATCTTCAGAGATCATGAATCCAACACCATTTACTGTAAGCTACCAAGAAGATGAGATGGCTGGATGGCATCACCAATGCAATGAGCATGAACTTGGGAAACTTTGGGAGATAGTGAGGGACAGGAAAACCTGCTGTGCTGCAGTCCATGGGGTTGCAATGAGTCGGATAGGACTGAGCGACTGAACAATAGAGAGTGTCATATTGAGTGAAGTAAGTCAGACAGAGGGCAAATATCATATGATATCCCTTATATGTGGAATCTAAAAATAAATGATACCAATGAACTTACAATATAGAAAGACTCACAGAGTTCAAGAATGGGCTTATAGTTGCCAGAGGGGAAGGATGGGGGGAAGGGATAGTTAGAGAGATTGGGATGGATATGTACACACTGCTATATTTTAAATGGATAACCAATAAGGACATACTGTATAGCACATGGAATTGTGTTCAATCTTATGCAGCAGCCTGAATGGGAGGAGAGTTTGGGGAAAATAGATACATGTATATGTATGCCTGAGTTCCTTAACTATTCACCTGAAACTGTCACAACATTGGTTGTTAATTGGCTATGCTTAGTTGCTCAGTCATATCTGATTCTTTACAACCCCATGCACTGTAGCTTGCCAGGTTCCTCTGTCCATGGGATTTCCCAGGCAAGAATACTGGAGTGGGTTGCCATTTCCTTCTCTAATCAGCTATACCTTGATACAAAATAAGTTTTAAAAGATAAAATGGATAACCAACAAGGAATAAAAATTAAAAAAAAAAAACCCACATATTGCTTATGCTAATTAAAGAACCCTATGTTGTACATCTAGATAGAAATAGTTGCAAAACTTGAAGCATACCCTTGGAATGATAACTATCCACTACACGAATATGGATCTTTAAATAAGAGTATTCCAGATGCTAACCAACTCCATCTGGGTTATACATTACTGTTGACCCACATCCATGTTTTCATTACTTGATTTATATCAAAGTGTTTTAAAATAAATTATGGCCTAAATAATGTAAGCCCTATGCTTTACTTTTGGCAAATAATTATATTTTCTTTTTTAAGTAAGATATTTATTATCCTTAGTTGTTATCCTTAGTTGTATCCTTAGTAAGGATCCAAAGGTATCCTTAATATCAATTCATGAATTGATTCATTGATTTATAAATTTATGAATTCAATATTTAAAGCACAAAATTGAGTGGTTTTTATGTATTGCAATAGTGTGCTATGTGTAACAGACACAAATAGAGATCAGACATAATACTTGCCATCAAGCTGATGGTAGAAACTGAGATGTATAATGTGATAAGTTCTATAAAGAAAGAGTTACTGAACGTTTCACAGAGAAGTTGACCTTTCTTCTTGTTTTTCCAAGGAAAAGAAAACAACAGTTGAAGAAAGGCATTGGGAGTAGGAAATTGGATATGCAAAGGTATGTCAACCAAGATGCGTTGTGGAAAATTCAAAGAATTGTGAATAGTCAAATGCTGCATAAAAGAAAGTAGGTTAAAAAAAATAAATCAGGGTCAAATTGTGATATCCCATTTTCTGTCATTTTAATTCTGCATCTCTGAGGCTGTCTCTTATACACATCTAGATGTGTATAAGAGACAGATGCAAAGGTATGTCAACCAAGATGCGTTGTGGAAAATTCAAAGAATTGTGAATAGTCAAATGCTGCATAAAAGAAAGTAGGTTAAAAAAAATAAATCAGGGTCAAATTGTGATATCCCATTTTCTGTCATTTTAAATTGCTTAGATTTGCTGCCTAGGCCTAATTCAATCAGTATTTTACAAAATTGTTTGTTTGTAAAAATCACCTGGCACTTGCAAACCATATGGATTGCTATATCCTAAGTTCCTATGGAACTTATGCCTGAGTAAGACTAAAGTGAATCTTTGATCAGCGCTACTTTAAACAGGCTCCCCACACATGGAGAGATTCATAATATGGCACATTTGGTAAATAATATGTTGAACCAATTTTATCTCCTTTTTTTCTGTTTAATATATTGAGCTTCCACAAGATATGTCACTTGATAAACAGGAATCGGCTGATTTCTATTTTATTTCTGTGAATCACTGCTTTAAGCAGCAGAAGGGGAATGCAATATTCAAATTCATGTTTTAGAAATATAATTGACAATAGTATGAAGGATATTATGCATATGGAAGAATTGAGGCAGAAAGCCAATTTAAGAACCCTCTTCAATAGATTAGATAGAACATAATGAGGGCTTCTGTCAGGTTTCAGTGGGAATGAATATGAAGGAATAGATTTAAACTGTACTTAGTAGGCACAATGCACAGGGCTAGTTTTGATTGTAAGCAAGGTGTGAGTGAGATGATTCTGAAATGACTCCTAGGGGACTGCCCTGGTGGTACAGTGGATAAGAATCTGCCTGTTAATGCAGGGAACACAGGTTTGATCCCTGGTCCAAGAAGATTCCACAAGCCACAGAGCAACTACTGAACCTGTACTCCAGAGCTTGCAAGCCACAACTACTGAGCTCATGTGCTGCAACGACTGACGACCATGCCCTCTAGAGCCCATGCTCTACAAGAAAAGCCACTGCAATGAGAAGCCCATGCATAGCAATGAAGAGTAGCCCTCACTCACCACAATTAGAGAAAGCCTGGACATAGCAATGAAGACCCAGCACAACCAAAAATAAATAAATGATTTTTTTAAGTGAAAAGAAACAGCTGAAATTAATTTTTTTTAAGTAGAAATGACTCTTAGGCTTTTAGTTTTGGTGACTAGGTAGATGGTGAATCCATTAACTGGGACAAGAAAAATGGGGTAAAGTGGCAAGTTTGGTATGACAGTTCAATTTGAGGTGGCTTCAGTATACATAAAGAGCAGGCAGAGCTTTCTCATACATAATCAAAAATAAAAGTCTGGGACTCAAGAAAGAGGGGCTGAAAATACGAATTTACAGAACGTTCATTTCTAGGGCAAAAAAGAAATTGAAAGTGAAGTCTCTCAGTCGTATCCAACTCTTTGGGGCCCCATGGACTGTAGCCCTCCAGACTCCTCCATCCACGGAATTTTCCAGGCAAGAGTACTGGAGTGGGTTGCCATTTCCTTCTTCAGGGGATCTTCCTGATCCAGGGGTCAAACCCAGGTCTCGGCAAGGGGTTTTTAATCTAAACTTTAGGAGTATATGGAACCCCTGAAAATATACACACATATCTATATACACTTTTCTGGGAAGATGGACCTAGGTTTCATTTGATTTTTTAAAAGGTCCCTGGCCCCCAAAACAGATAAAAACTAATTTAGGTAGTAGTTCAGAGTGAACTTGCATAAAATCATCAATTTGAGCATTGTTTGTATTTGGATTATTTTGTCCTCACTTAGGGGTGTGAGAACTCCCTTGGATTTTCCCCAAGGACATAATACCTATTTGTAATACTACATAAATGAGAAATTTAAGCTTTTGAATAATGATCTTGTGTGTAAAACTCACATACTTATTAGTATTAGTATTAGAGCTACCAGTACAATTTCACTGGAGATGTCTTCATATGTGTTTTGAATGTCTGAGATTACTTGGGAGAAGATTTAATAAGCCTTATTTGACCAGGGCTTCTCTTGTAGCTCAGTCAGTAAAGGATCTACCTGCAGTGTAGGAGACCTGGGTTCGATCCCTGGGTTGGGAAGATCCCCTGGAGAAGGAAATGGAAAGCCACTCCAGTATCCTTGCGTGGAAAATCTCATGGACTGAGGAGCCTGATGGGTTGCAGTCCATGGGGTCACAAAGAGCCGGACATGACTGAGCGACTAACACTTATTTAACCAGGTCCTCAAGTCACAGTTCCCTGGTGGCTCAGAGGGCAAAGCGTCTGCCTGCAATGCAGGAGACCTGGGTTCGATCCCTGGGTCAGGAAGATCCCCTAGAGAAGGAAATAGCAACCCACTCCAGTACTCTTGCCTGGAAAATCCCATAGACAGAGAAGCCTGGTAGACTACAGTCCATGGGATCGCAGAGTCGGACAAGACTGAGCGATTTCACTTCATTTTCACTTCAAGTCACAGCATAACTCACTGTTCTAACTTAGTAATTACTCTAACTCAAAGAAGAGGTATATTGTGGATGGACTTACTCATAACTGCAAAGGGAGAGTAGAAGAACTTATTTCATCCCATATTGTAACATATGAATAAAAATATGTCACTGGAAATAAGTTTTCAATTCTCATTTTTGAGAGAGTGGGTTCTTTAAATCAAGGATGCTATTTATACCATCATAAGTTCATTGCACACAATTTTTTATATGGTAAGCTGGAATGAATTTAAAGAATATTTCTAACTCATAACAGAAATGATTTCCAATGTCTCAAAAAATAATAGAATGTCAGTTCCTGTGAAAACAGAGTAAACATACTCCACTCTGGCTCTCCCCTATACTGAAAGCAACTAAAATCCCTTAGATTGAATGGAGCAGGTATGTGGGGTGTCTGAAAAATAAATGATAGCAAGATGGAGCTGGGAAAAATCAGAACTGGAAGAATGAACAATCTGGCACTGAGTCACGAAGTTTTCTTCTTTTTTCACTTCTGTAGGCCCCGACTCAGACTCAAATATGGCCTTTTCCTGGAATTGCAGCAAGTACAGATAGAAGTTCAGGAGAAGTCATCTCTTTCTGGTCTGAGTCAGGGGAAGGAGAATGTCACAAGCCTCATTCCTGGTACTACAACCCTGCTGTAGTGGTGCAGCAATAGGCAAGCAGGCACCTAAAACTCTGAGGACAGATCATTCTTCTCTATTATTGGAAAAACTGTGGCCCAAAGATAGTGTGGGGGCAAGTCTGTTGCTTATTCTCTCTCTACCCTCCTTCCACTTGACCCTAGAAACACAGCCAGATATAGAAGTTTGTGACAAAGCAGAAAGTAAAAACACCCTGGTTTTCTAGTGCAATAACCAAGAGGCAGGACCATTGTGAGAGGGAGAATATGAGGGAGATCAGTGAGAAGAAGAGACTTGAAAATGGGATCCCATAAAGTTGCCAATGTATTCTGGACTCATATCCAAATTGTTTGTGCATCATATATGACCCTATCGAGCATACCCAAAGTCTCTGTGGACAGATCCAAATGCTACTGTTAAAGCTTTGGAAACTGAACTTAAATTAGAACCACAGCCAAAAGAAGGCAAGTTGAAACATGTGGCCTAAATCTAATTGTTTCAATTGACAATCAAAAAAACTCATGGGATTTTTTAAAGACTCAGAATCTTTGTAATATTAAAAATATCTAAGAGACAATTAAAATATGTTCAGTATCAAAGACCAGGAAATTCTGATAAATTCTCAAGGGAAAACACAATTAACTGACATTCATCCTGAGGTGACCCAAATGCTATAATTATCCAATAAATAAATAAAACCCAGTCTATAGTAGCTATTGTAACAATGCTTTGTGAACTAAGGGGAAGTAGTCTTGAAGGGGAAAGAAAACTAGAAAGACTTAGAAGAGAAATATAAGAAAATAAATGTGACATTAAAAAAATGAAAATTAGAGAAATTCAAATTTCACCAAACATAACCATCCATGGTTCTCCTAGAATGGGGAAGTAGGGACTTCTGAGACACTGCTCCTCCATAAAAGCAATGAAGAAACAGGCAAAAATTGTCAAAATCAGTATTTTTCAGAATTCTGAGAGCTAGATTTCCATCAATCCGACTTGTGTTTATACAGGAAAAATAGCTTGATCCTGCCTAAAACCAGTAAATTTTGTGATATTTTAAAAAGTAGGAAGTCAAGAAACACCTGGAGTAGCAGGCAAATTTGGCCTTGGAATGCAGAATGAAGCAGGGCAAAGACTAATAGAGTTTTGCCAAGAAAATGCACTGGTCATAGCAAACACCCTCTTCCAACAACACAAGAGAAGACTCTACACATGGACATCACCAGATGGTCAACACCGAAATCAGATTGATTATATTCTATGCAGCCAAAGATGGAGAAGCTCTATACAGTCANAAACACCCTCTTCCAACAACACAAGAGAAGACTCTACACGTGGACATCACCAGATGGTCAACACCGAAATCAGATTGATTATATTCTTTGCAGCCAAAGATGGAGAAGCTCTATACAGTCAGCAAAAACAAGACTGGGAGCTGACTGTGGCTCAGATCATGAACTCCTTATTGCCAAATTCAGACTTAAATTGAAGAAAGCTGGGAAAACCGCTAGACCATTCAGGTATGACCTAAATCAAATCCCTTATGATTATACAGTGGAAGTGAGAAATAGATTTAAGGGACTAGATTTAATAGAGTCCCTGATGAACTATGGATGGAGGTTCATGACATTCTACAGGAGACAGGGATCAAGACCATCCCAAAGAAAAAGAATTGCAAAAACACAAAATGGCTGTCTGGGGAGGCCTTACAAATAGCTGTGAAAAGAAGAGAGGCGAAAAGCAAAGGAGAAAAGGAAAGATATAAGCACCTGAATGCAGAGTTCCAAAGAATAGCAAGAAGAGATAAGAAAGCCTTCTTCAGCGATCAATGCAAAGAAATAGAGGAAAACAACAGAATGGGAAAGACTAGAGATCTCTTCAAGAAAATTAGAGATACCAAGGGAACATTTCATGCAAGGATGGGCT
>SJYT01081395.1:242794-255482 GCA_006410635.1 Cephalophus harveyi | reverse complement strand
AACTCCAGTACTTTGGCCACCTCATGCGAAGAGTTGACTCATTGGAAAAGACTCTGATGCTGGGAGGGATTGGGGGCAGGAGGAGAAGGGGACGACCGAGGATGAGATGGCTGGATGGCATCACGGACTCGATGGACGTGAGTCTGAGTGAACTCCGGGAGATGGTGATGAACAGGGAGGTCTGGCGTGCTGCGATTCATGGGGTCACAAAGAGTCGGACACGACTGAGCGACTGAACTGAACTGAATGACCTAGGGTGTTCTCTTTTGGTATCCTATCGTTTTGCCTTTTCATACTGTTCATGGAGTTCTCGAGGCAAGAATACTGAAGTGGATTGCCATTCCCTTTTCCAGTG
Organism: Cephalophus harveyi; assembly: GCA_006410635.1. Lineage (NCBI taxonomy): Eukaryota > Metazoa > Chordata > Mammalia > Artiodactyla > Bovidae > Cephalophus > Cephalophus harveyi. The sequence continues at coordinate 255,127 of SJYT01081395.1, read as the reverse complement.
GACCACGTTCTGTCAGACCTCTCCACCATGACCCGGCCATCTTGGGTTGCCCTGCAGGCATGGCTTGGTTTCGTTGAGTTAGACAAGGCTGTGGTCCTAGTGTGATTAGATTGACTAGGTTTCTGTGAATATGTTTTCAGTGTGTCTGCCCTCTGATGCCCTCTTGCAACACCTACCATCTTACTTGGGTTTCTCTTACCTTGGGTGTGGGTATCTCTTCATGGCTGCTCCAGCAAAGCACAGCCACTGCTCCTTACCTTGAACGAGGGGTATCTCCTTACCACTGCTCTTCCTGACGTTCAACGTGGGATAGCTCCTCTAGGCCTCCTGCGCCTGCACAACCACCGCTCCTCGGGGTATTTAGGTCCATTCATATAGATGCAGATGGTATCAATTCATTCTTTTTCATGGCTGAGTAATTTTCCATTATATGTGTGAGTATATATGCATGTGTGTGTGTGTATGTGTGTATGAAAGTGCAAGAAAGTGTTAGTTACTCAGTTGCGTCTGCCTCTTTGTGACCCCATGAACTGTAGCTTCTGTCCATGGAATTCTCTAGGCAAGAATACTGGAGTGGTTTGCCATTCCTTTCTCTAGGGGATTTTTCCCAACCCACAGATCAAACTCTGGTCTCCCACATTGCAGACAGATTCTTTACCATCTGAGCCATCAGGGGAGAGAGAGAGAGTGAATGTGAGTGTGAGAGTGAGAAGTTGCTTCAGTGTCCGATTCTTTGCAACCCCATGGACTATAGCTCACCAGGCTTCTCTGTCCATAGGATTATCCAGGCAAGAATACTGGAGAGGGTTTCCATGCCCTTCTCTAGGGGATCTTCCTGACCCAGGAATCGAACCCACATCTCTTACATCTCCTGCATTGGCAGGCAAGTTCCTTACCACTAGCACCATCTGGAAAGCCTATATACACACACACACACACACACACACACACACACACACATCACAGCTTTTTAATCCATTTATCTGTCCATGGGCATTTAGATTGCTTCCATGTCTTGATTACTATAAACAGCACTGCAATGAATATTGGGGTGCATGTACCCTTTTGAACTATATTTTTCTCTGGATATATGCCCAGGAATGGGATTTCTGGGTCATATGGTAGCTCTGTTTTTAGTTTCTTAGTTTCTTAAGGAACCTCATTTTCTCCAACTTTGTATGGGTATACCTGCTCCACTTTTTTGTTTCCTTTTGTGACAGAATTCTTAAGCTTTTATGTCCTCTCTGATTCTTACAACTCACCAGTATGGCTACTGAAAACTTTTTTCAGAAGCTTGCTCTATAGCTCAAGTCTGTTGTTTCTCCCTTGCTCACAGACCATGTCTGATTTAAGAATATACTCCCTATCTATGAGAGTTCTTTCTCACCACACCACACAGAGGATGCACAAGGAGCCATCCACAAAGTTGAGTGAGGCAAGTGTTTAGCATTCAGAGCTTCTGGCATGCTCTAGTAGGGAGATCCCAGGATGTTACTCCCAGAGGCTTCTAGACTGACATCCCACTGAATGAAACTCCTTTAATGCTCTTTGAAATTCTCATCAGTCTTTCTCTCAACTCCTCTCTCCCTTCAGTCATAGAGGTTCCACCTCAGTAGTCTGGGTACTGTTGGTGAGAACTGGGTTTCTCTAGCTATGACCTACACAACTGGAGTAGCAAGGCACTTACTCACTTGCTGTCCTTTTCCCTGTGAGAGAGGTCACTACTTCTGGATAGATTGGCCCCATGCAGTTTCCTTGGAGACAGGTGCTGGAAGTTTCTCTTACTGCTGTCACCACTGTGACAAAATTCATACACACACACACATATATATATATACTTGTTCCAGTGACATGCTGGAATCTCCTTGGGTAGATATATATTTAGATTGTGGTTGCTCATTTTATAAGATAATTGCTATTTACAGCATTATTATAAGATTTATTTAAAAAATAAACCTCCTTCTAAAATTTCAAATATATAAATGCTTGTCCTCCCCAATAAAAGACCAATTTCAGAACTTTTTGATGTATATGAGTATTGCTAAAGTTCTTAACAAGTTATAAACTTTACCTCATTATAAAAATTATTTTGTTATAATTATGTCTCCTGGTCATTTTAGGTTGTGCTGTAGCGTTCTCCCCTCCATGTCAATTCTGCCATTGTTGTTTTTATTTATAAATATTTCCTATTATAATAAACCAATATGGTTAGTATTGCTATTTAACAGAAACAATAAATTTGGAGCACACAAGTTTGATCTTGACACTTGTCCAGCTGTGTGACATTGCTAGGTCATAAAAAACTTCTGGTCCTCTTTCTGTATGTCTGTGAATTGGGATAGATAATTTCTGAGATCTTTTCCATGTCCCAACTGCTAATTCTTTTATTTGTTTTGGAAAAAGTTAAACTGTCCTTAACACCTTTAATCTATATGATTTTTGTGAAACACTTTAAAAAGTATATTATTTAGGAAACTATTATTTTGGAATTCTCTTAAATGATAATATACAGTCTGAAATAGGCAAAGCAAAATCAGGATTCAAGTCTTATAAAATATTATAAATTTTTACATACAAATTTACATAAAATTTCCATCTTCTTCATCTTATAAAACTTACTTCTTAGCTTTAATAAATCTTTTAAAAAACTGACCTAGTGAGAGATACTATATTGGGATAGGTCTGCCCAAAGACTGAAACATTTATTAATTTTCTTCAAAATAAATAATGAAAAAATCCTTCTGTTTTCAGCAAAACTCTTATTCAAGCACAGGATTTGATATGTGGGTTAGAACTATCAATTATGCTTCCAGGAAATTAGTATGATCTTAATGTTCTGATATTCTGTTCCCTGAAGATATTACCCCAAAATATTGATACAGTTACTATGATAAGAAAGTATTGCATGCTATCAGGAAATTCTATAGAAACTAAACATATTTTTCTTTTGAGTATATCAACTCATCAAGGATATTATTTAAAATTCTGCTCATCATACCTAACAATGTCAATTAGGAAAGATACAGAGAAGAACTTCTAAACTGAAATAGGGTATGGAGAGACATCTATTATATTAATAGATAGACTAAAATTAATATGAATTTTCCAAGATGATAGCTGAGGGCATAAGAAAAAAATTAAAATAGATAAAATGATTAATTATCTTAGAGGTGGGGAATAAATCTTGAAGCATGAAAGAAGTAAAAATTGTAGTTAACATTTATTGAGTTATTGTGCTTCCCTGGTGGCTCAGTTGGTAAAGAATCCACCTGCAATGTGGAAGACCAGGGTTAAATCTCTGGGTTGGGAAGATACCCTAGAGAAGGGAAACCATTCCAATATTCTTGCCTGGAGAATTCCATGGACTGAGACACCTGGCGGGCTTCAGTCCATGGGGTTGGAAAGACTCAGACAAGACTGAGCGACTTTCGCTTTTTACTTTATCGAGTACCATCTGTACTCTCTAACAATTTTGTATGTACTTTCTAACAATTTTGTATGTACTTTCTCATATATGAGTCTTCATGAAAGTCTCAAGGGATAGAGACTATTATTATAACTCTTTAAAGGTTAGTGATATAACACACAGAGAAATTTAATTTTTTTGAAGCTACATAAGTCACAAAGCCAGAGTTTAACTGAAGGCTTCCAGAGTCCATGTCTTTAAATGCTATATTATATATTATTAATATATACAAATAAACATTGGTATTTATATAGTCAATCAAGAAGAATTTCTGAGCTGATACTATGTATTAGGAACTGTGTTTGGCACTGGGGATAGAGAGGTAAACAATTTACATCTAGAAGAGGAAACAAGTAAGTGGAAATTTTCATAATGACTTGATACCTTGTATGGAGAAAAGAGACAGCATAGCTTATTCCTAAAAATGAAAATTGTTATTTCTCTAAGGCTGGAACAAAATGTTCCAATGGAGAGATGGAGGAATGATAAGATAAACAGAAAGATGAAGATGATGAATAGTTATGAGAATTTAGTAAATGTGAACTTTTATCTTGATGCTTATAGGAGACCAGTGAAGTGGGTTTTAAGCAGGGAAGTTACATGATCATATCTATATTTTATTTTATTTTTTATCTATATTTTAAAAGGATTACTATTGCTGTTGCTTAGAGAAAATTTTGGAGAGGGACCAAAAAGAACTAGGAAAATCAGTGAAGAAGATGTTGATGTTATCCATCAAGAGAGAAGTAGATAGATTAAAATACATGAAAAAATAGAACTGACAAGGCTTGGTGATTAAGTCATTGTGGTTGGCATCACGTTGTGGTGGGTGGTTGGCATTTGATTTCAAGAGGAGCACAGATCAAAGGGGGAGTAGTATGTATGTGTGTGTGTGTGCTGTGAGTCATACGGAGTGATAAAGAGTTAAATATAGTCTGGCTGTCATAAGAGATTCTTGCTACAGATAAAGGTTTTGGAGCTATTAGCATACATATGGGTGTGGCTGTGTCAAGAGGAATACATAGAGGACATTTTCAAAACCTGTACCCTTGAAAGAGTGGTTCACAACATTTACTGAATCAGGATCACCCTGGGAAATGAAAAATTAATATTCCCAGGCCTACCTCTAGAGATTCTGACTTAGCCCACCTGAGACAGAACTCAGAAGTCTTCATTTTAACGGATACCTTAAGTGCTACTAATGCATGTGAATCACAAAGCAATTTGAGAAACACTAAGTAAAAGGCTAAAGCTGTAAAAGAAATAAGGAATGATTAGGGACAATGAGTGAGAAATACTTTGCTTGTTTATATTCATATTGTTCCATGTGCATTCTTTGGAAAAACAATGGAAATGCTATTATAAATGACTTCTATTCAGTATTCTAGCCAACCCTTAAAAAGAAAAAGCAATTGACATTGATGTTGCAGACTTAATTTCTATGATCATTCTTTCATACAAGGTAATTAAATTCAGAAGTAATTTCTGTCCGGACAAATAAGCTGTAGAAGAGTCTGTTTGAATTTAAATTACTCTTTTTTTCTTTAACACCACAAATGTTAACAACAGTAGCAAAACAATCTTCTGCTCCAGTGATAAAAATACCATATAAATCTGCTTCCAGGTAACTCTGAGTTTTTTCAAACTAAAGTCAACTTTAAACAAGGCCATCTTGTAAGTATGTTTTTTAAATGTGATATACATCACCATTAATCAAACATTATGTCATTGCTACTTTTTTAACAAAACCAACTACAATATAAGAACCTATTAAAAATATTATTGATTCAGTTTAGTTTTAGTTTCTCTTGACAATCTCGGAAAACATAAGAAACAAGGAACNAAAAAGCAGAGACATTACTTTGCCAACAAAGGTCCATCTAGTCAAAGCTATGTTTTCTCCAGTAGTCATGTATGGATGTGAGAGTTTGACCATAAAGAAAGCTGAGCACCGAAGAATTGATGTTTTTGAACTGTAGTTTTGGAGAAGACTCTTGAGAGTCCCTTAGACTGCAAAAAGAACGAACCAGTCAATCCTAAGGGAAATCAGTCTTGAATATTCATTAGAAGGACTGATGCTAAAGCTGAAACTCCAATACTTTGGCCACCTGATGCAAAGAGCTGACTCATTGGAAAAGACCCTGATGCTGGGAAAGACTGAAGGCAGGAGGAGAAGGGGACGATAGAGGATGAGATGGTTGGATGACATCACCAACTCAATGGACATGAGTGTGAGTAAGCTCCGGGAGTTGGTGATGGAGAGGGAAGTCTGGCGTACTGTAGTCCATGGGGGTCGCAAATAGTTGGACACGACTGAGCTACTGAACTAAACTGATATATAGTAGTCAGAATATATCAAAAATTAAGAAAATAATTCATTCAAAAATTGTAAAAATATGATTATGTTCAACAAAAGACTTCCCTGGTGGTTCAGATGGTAAAGCATCTGTCTACAATGCGGGAGACCCAGGTTAAATCCCTGGGTTGAGAAGATCCCCTGGAGAAGGAAATGGCAATCCACTCCAGTACTATTGCCTGGAAAATCCCATGGGCAGAGGAGCCTCATAGGCTACAGTCCATGGGGTCGCAAAGAGTCGGACACGACTGAGCTACTTCACTTTCACTTTCACTTTCAAAAAAAGAAATACAAGGCTTGTATACAAACTACAAAACAAAAATGTTGAAAGTAGATTAGGAAAATTTAAATAGCTAGACATCATATGTTCATGGATTGCAAGATTTAATTTTGTTAGGACAGCAATACTCCCCAAGTTAATCTACAGATTTGATGAAATACCTGTCAGAATCCCAGATGCCTTCTTTGTAGAAACTGACAAGATGATCTTAAACCTGATAAGGAAACACAAAGGATCCAAAACAGCTAAACCTTGAAAAATAATATAATTGGAAGTTTTACAATTTCTGATTTAATAACTTCTTACAAAGCTACAGTAATCAAGTCAGTTTAGCACTGCCACAGAAATAAAGAAAAAGATGAAAGGAACATAATGGAAAGCCCCAAAGCAAACCATTATACTCTGGTCAATGGATGTTTGACAAGGGTGCCAAGAAAATTCAATGACAAAAAATACACTTTGAAAAATGGTGCTGGGCAATTGTATATACACATGCAAAAGATGAATTTAGATGTCTGCCTTATACCATATGTAAATATTAACTAACTCAAAATAGATCATAGACCTAAATATAAGAGCTGAAAATATAAAAGGCTGAGAAAAAAAATGAATACATCTTCATGATGTTGGATTAGGCAGCAGTTTTTTAGCCCAAAGAAATGAAAGCTTATGTTCACATAAAAACTTAAGCATGAATATTCACTTCAGCTTTATGTGTTAGAGCCCCAGACTGGAAACAGCCTGGATTTCTTCCAATGGGGGAATGGATGAACTGTGGTTCATTCTTACTAAGGAATATACTAGTCATACATCAAAGAAATGAACTACTGATACATGCAACAACTTGAATGAACTTGAGGAATACTACACTGCAAGGAAAAAAATCTCAAAAAGCTACATACTACGTGATTCCATTTTTAAAAAATTAATTTAATCAAAAGCTAATTACATTACAATATTGTAGCTGTCTCTTATACACATCTTGTGAATCATTTAACAGGTGGAAAACTAGTTAATAATTTGACCAAAATTAAATCCCTTTTTCGTATAATATATATATAAATAATTTCCAGATGTAATAAAAAGGCAAAGGTCTAAAATGAAAAAAAATTAAAGAGCCAGTAAATATTGGTGAATATTTAAATATAAAGAAGAGGACAACTGCCTTTCTAGGCATGGCATTAAAGATAGAGACCATTAAGAGAATGACTGATATGATATTCAGATACACCACATTAAAAAAGAATTACAATTATATGATCATCCCAATAGATGCAGAAAAAAGCTTGCAACAAAAATTCAACATCTATTTATGATAAAGGCTAATAGAGTTTTGTCAAGAGAATGCACTGGTCATAATAAACACCCTCTTCCTACAACACAAGAGACCACTCTACACATGAACATAACCAGATGGTCAATATGGAAATCAGATTTATTATATTCTTTGAAGCCAAAGATGGAGAAGCTCTACACAGTCAGCAAAAACAACACTAGGAGCAGACTGTGGCTCAGATCAGAAACTCTTTATTGCCAAATTCAGACTCAAATTGAAGAAAGTAGGAAAAACCGCTGGACCATTCAGGTATGACCTAAATCAAATCCCTTATGATTATACAGTGGAAGTGAAGAGTAGATTTAAGGGCCTAGATCTGATAGATAGAGTGCCTGATGAACTATGGAATGAAGTTCGTGACATTGTACGGGAGACAAGGATCAAGACCATCCCCATGGAAAAGAAATGCAAAAAAGCAAAATGGCTGTCTGGGGAGGCCTTACAAATAGCTGTGAAAAGAAGAGAGGTGAAAAGCAAAGGAGAAAAGGAAAGATATAAGCACCTGAATGCAGAGTTCCAAAGAACAGCAAGAAGAGATAAGAAAGCCTTCTTCAGCAATCAATGCAAAGAAATAGAGGAAAAGAACAGAATGGGAAAGACTAGAGATCTCTTCAAGAAAATTAGAGATACTCTCCTGCCTGCGCCTCTCATCTGCCAGCTCCTTTTTGGCTGAATTCCAATTAACATGGCGCCCACAGGTCAGCCTCGGGCCACAAGGCAGGGCAGCTGGGGCAGGGAAATGGGGAGGTGTCCAGCACCTGTTGGGAAGTGTGAATAAAAGCATCTCAGAAACATTGCTGTTTTGTTTTGTAGGCAGTAACACAGGATGTAAGTGAAACTCTTGTGCACGCCTATGCTGAGGTTGTTGACAAATGAGTGGGGCGGGGTTCGGCCTTCCTTTCTGGTGCAGAATCAGTCCACGCTCTAGGAGTGGGAAGACAACATGCAAGCAGTGAGTCGAACACAGGGCAGAGCAGTGGGTGCAGAGCATGCTTGTCAGTGTGCGTGGGCCACACAATTCAAGTGCCTCCTTCAGGAGGCCCTCCCTGATGCTCTCTTTTCATTAAGCGGCTGTCACAGGGCACCGCTGGGACGCTAAGTCCCAGGGTCAGGGACTGGTCTTGCTCACTGTTGTCTCTTCACATGACTGCCTCATCCACAGTGCTCAGCACATATTAGAGGGTGGAAGGACCTTTGCATTTTGTCTTGGCATGGTCTGACAGGCTTTGCTCTGAGACAAGGGGTGTTTACTCACTTTTCAGGGGGCCTTTCTCTGCCTGGCCAGGTCTCAGTCCCAGGAGGCTCCAAGGAGGGAAAGATGTGTTCCAGGTGTGAAGTTCATGGTCCAACAAGTTCAGGATGAGGCAGCCTGAGCCAAGGACCCCTGAAGAGATTGGGGAGGGGAGATGGAAGGAGATGGTGGTTCAGGTCGCTTGGAAGGACAGGTAGGCGTTGGCGCACTGGAGAAGGTGAAGAAAGGCAAAGGGCACAGAGGTGAAACCTCAAGATCCAAGGAGGTGGTTCTGGGAAGTCTGGCTGTGTGTGCACCCCACTACATGGGAGTCAGGGGGCCTGGGCCAGGTACCCCACCTCAGTTCCCCACCTGTCATATGGTGGTAATAACAGGATTATCGGGCAGGTTGAAAGAGACTGTATGCGATGTGCTTAGCACAGTCTTGCACGTGGTAATTATGGGCTCAATAAATACACGTGAGCTGTCATTATAAGCACTCGTTGTAGTCAAGGAGGTGGCGTTGGGTTTGGCGGGATGTGGGGAGCCTGTCTGGGGGCCGTGGGGGTTGTAGAGTGAAGGTGGCCCACAGGGCAGCAAGGTGGCCTCGCATTCTTCCATCACGTGTGGTAGGTGTCACTCATCCATCAACCGCTCCGTCCTGTGGAGCCCAAGGTGGCCTCAGAATCCTTCTCAGCACATTCTCCAGGCAACCCTCTAATCAATTGCAGCTGGCACATAAGATGACCAATTGGCCATCCCTGACTTGGCTGAGATCAGAAGTTGGGATGTGATGGCCTGAAATCAGGAGTGCCAGTTTCAGACCTGGATCCTCCTTCCAGAGAGGGAGGAAGGAAGGAAGCCGGGGCAGGTGGACGGAATGCTACTCTGGTGGGGAGGGCGTGTCCTTAAGAGCACCTTCTGGCTTGCAGGGTTGGGATGTGCAGGTGCCCCTAGGGCTGTCAGAACAGTCCTGACTGAAGGCCAGGGAGGCCAGGGTGGTGGTGCCTGTCAAGGTCAACGAGAGAGAATGAATCAGGAGTGTGAGAGCACAGAAGCGCATGGCTGCAGGGAGTGTGGGGTTCGGCCAGGGAATTGGCAGAGCCCAGAGGGCAGGAGGCCAGTGAGTCCTGAACAGAAATGGGGAGAGAGAAGGAGCAACAAGAGCTGGTCTGGGGTTTCAGTGAGTGACAAGACTTTCCTGTGAACCTATGTTCTGTGTTCCACACCTCCTTGTTTTAAAAGTTCATCTATGGACTTCCCTGTTGAGCCAATGGTTAAGACTCCATGCTTCCACTGCAGGTGCCACAGGTCTGATTTCTGGTTGGGGTAGTTGTGCATGCTGAGTGATGCAGCCAAAAAAAAAAAAAATCATCTAAAAATCCCGAGGCAGAGCACCAATCTCAGTGTTAAAGGTGGATGGAGTTTCCATTTGTGTTCACCATGCAGCCACCATCCCACCGAGACACCTGCCCCTTCAGTGTCTCCCCAGTGCCACCTCTCATCCCAGACCCAGAAACGTCTCCCTAGAGATTCCTTTTGCCTGATCTTTATGTTCCTATTAATGGAGCCACACCACCTGTCCTGAGGCTGTCCTCTTTCCTTAACATAAGCTGTGTGATTCCTCCTTTGCTATACATGGCTGAGCTGTGTTCTTTAGCATCACCCAGGTAATTCTGTTGCACGGGCATGCCAGTTTATTCATCCAGTGTCCTGTTAATGGACGTGCAAGTTATCTCCAAAATTTAGAGGGCCACTAAATTCTAGTGGAGGTCTTCTGACTTTGTGCCTGGCAGTGGGGTTGCTGAAGAGACAGTGTTAGCTTTAGTAGATACCGCTAGTTCTCCAAATGGCAATCCAGACTGCTTTTCTTATTGCCAGTGTGGTGAGTTCTGGTGGCTCCGTGCCTGTGTCAGCATTTGAGATTGTCTGTCTTTTACTGTTAGCCACTGGGGGTTGGAAGAACACATCCCACCTCCCAGTCTTTCTAATGCCCTTGTGAATAGGATGCTTACCTGGGTGGGGGTGGTGATATCCCCATTTATGGGACAAGAGTCGGGGGAGGGTCTGAGAAATGAAGCCGCATGGCCAGCAAGCCCTGGAGCTGCTTCTGGAGTTCTAGAGTCAATTCTTTCCTCATGTCTGAAGTCAGAACTCAGAAACTGAAATGTGGTGGTGTGGATAGCTGGAAGGCTGTGGGCTTTGGAGGTCAAGACTGATGCAGAGCAAGGAGAGCTATGGAAGGGACTCTGAGCATTGGAGGAGGGTGGGGAGCAGGAGGGGCTGTGGAGCCGGGGAGGAGGATTGAGGAGCACAGTGGTGTCAGCAGGGCCAGCACCCAACTGGTGCACACCTGAGCCCAGGCCCTGAGCTAGTGCAGGGACGTGATGGTAAACGCACACAGGCAGGGACCCTGCCCTCACATTAATGACAGTCCTTGGAAGCAGGCAATCAAGGAAATCCACAATAAATACATAATTATAGACTGTAATACGTGCTTTGTGTTGTGAGAGGGCCTGACCTGGCAATGACATCAGGGCTGAGAATGAACCACATTAGAGTTCGCATTGCCCCAGGGACTCTTAAAAGAGGTGTCCCAGCAGAATGGCAGGAGGTGGAAGTGGAAGTCAACACCGACAGACAAGCAGCAAGAAAATGAGAGCCTGAGAGACTGGGGTGGACTGAGCAAGATCCAACACTCAATGAGGATTAATGTCCACAGAAACTCCAAAATAACAGTGACTTAAACAAGAGAAACATTTCACAAAAAGCCTCCAGAGACTCCACAGTCACCAGGAACCCAGGCTCCTTCTCCTGTCTTGTTGCTTTACTATTCTCAAATATGGAATCTTCCTCATGATCCGAGATGGCTGCTCAAGCACCAGCCATCACGTACATTCTAACAAGCAGGAGAGGAGAAGGGACAAAGAAGAGCACAGCCCCTGTGTTAAAGACACTTCCCATTGCACATGATGTTGCTGTTCACACTAGTTGGCCAGAACTTGCAATAGCTGCAAGGGAAGCTGGGAAATGTGATCTTAACTCTGGATAGACAGGTGCCCAGGTATAAGTTGTGGTCCTATTATGGAGGAAAAAGGGGAGACATATTGGGGCAACACAGTCTCTGCCCCTGCTGGTAACTGGAAACGAAGAGATGATGCTGAAGGCAACCAATGACCTTTTGTCTCTGTCCCTCTCTGCAGATAGTGCCATTGCTTAGGCCCAGCAGCTCAGAGGCCACGGGGTACACAGAGCATGCTGGAGTCTCTACCAATGAACTCTCCTCACATTTCATCTTATTTTCACAGACAGGGAACATAGGTCTCAGGGAGGCAAGTGGCTTATCCAAGGACCTGTAGTTGGGAGATAGGCCAAGTGAAGCAGACCCTGCTAAGAACTTTTCAGATTTCTACCATCTGGTGAAGGAGGCTCAAGACCATGAAGCCCCCATCACTCCCTTCCTTGAAATGCCCAAGGCTGTCTCCGTACTTGTTAAGCAGGACACAGGACCAGCCATAACCACCCTCCCTCCAGACCCCATCTCTCAGGGCACAGGAGGCAAGGCAGGACCGGAGGCAGGTGGCCAAGCTCTGGAAGATCAGTGTACTCTTGGTGCTGGACAGGAACACAGGCAGAAAGGAGAGGACCTGAGAGCTGGCCCTCT
>SJYT01081395.1:195270-232359 GCA_006410635.1 Cephalophus harveyi | reverse complement strand
TGGGGTGGGAGAGGAAAGCTGGGGTGCAAGGGAACCCCTCCCTGTCCCTGTACTTTCCTTGGAGCCGCCAGGGAGGGGGAGGGGCCCTCCGGGTGGGCGGGGTGATTTCCTGGTTGGAAAGAAAAGGGGGCCCAGGCAGCCGCCGACTTATTTTCCAGGTACCTGGTGTGGGTCTGTGGGTCACACAAGAGCCCGTGCGAAGGAGCAGTGGCTAACTTGGGGCGCCTTCCTGGGGCTCTCAGTGAGGCCAGGGGACCCTCAGTGTGACGTGGGAGCATGGAGCCCTCAGTGCGTTTTTTGGGGGGGGAGGGAAAGGGCTGTTGGGTCACGGGCCTGGCTTGCTCTTCCTGTCCCTCTTGGCCTCAGGAGACGCGAAAGGGTGACGTGTTCTCGGGGGTTACCGGGTGGTGCTGAGGGTCTGGGACACCCATGCGGCACAACAGTAGTTATGGCACTGGGCAGAGCAGTGCTCCCTGTCCCCGAGGCTGGGGTGTGGGGAGGAGGAACCCTGCTCTGGGCCCCAAGCACTAGCCTGCCAGGCCATCAGCCCTTCCAAGTGGCTGCAGAAAAGCCCGCAAACCTTCACGAGAGCTGGGGAGGGCCAGTTCCTTTCCTGCTCAGAGTGGAGGCTGGGCAAGCTGATCATTGAAACGGAAATCAGAAATAACTTGGAATATTCAGGAAATCAAATCAAACATCACCCTTTCATATTGAGAGTTTAAAACATTTGTTCATTTTTGCTTTGTTTTAAACAGAGGTAAAATACATACGGCTGCAGTCACACTCTCGGGCCAGGGAGCCTGCTCCTGGCTTCCCTTCTACCTCCCCGAGGGACCCTCATCATCAGCCTCCCCCAATACTCTTCCCAGGAGATGAATCAAAAGGAAATAAACTCGAGTGTGACTTCCATCTTAGACAGTCCCCCCAAGAGGTCAGCAGGTATAATCTAGGGTTCCGTCTGATCCCTCCTGTGGCCTCTGGCCCCTCGGACCACGCCCCAGCTGCCTCTGTCGTCACAGATGCCCCAGCTGGAACTCAGCTAGGCTGAGAAAAACAGTGCATTTTCAAAGAAAACCCCCAGAACAAAATCTCTACACACACACAGACACAGACACACGCACACACTCACCCACACACACCCTTGTCACGCGTGTGGGGAAAAAAAAAATCCTTTTCCACTTTTTTTCCATAAAACTTCCCCGCAAGGAATACAATATTTACATAGAGAAATAAATAGACAACACACCTGATTTCTGCTTTCCCTGGTGGGAGACAGTCGGAGGTACTAGGGAAAATATGGCTTGGATTCTAATCTCTCGTGAACTGCCGATGCGGGAAAACAGAGAGGGCCGGCGGGTCCCAGATGGGGGCACAGCTGACCCTCCGCAGCAGACGGATGGGACTGGGTTCCGACGCCTAAAAGCTCTCTTGCTTTCCAGGGAAAATAATAATAATAATAAAAAAGCCTGGATCTTGCCTTGGTGGGTTTGCATATTTGCTCAGACTCGCCCCTCCGAGGTCTGGGCCAGCCTCCTACTCAGAGGCGTGGGGCTGTGTCCTCTCGTGCCTGTGGCTCGCACGCCCAGCACTGCTGGGCGGGTGGGTCACCTGTGGCCGTCGGCGCAGAGTCAGCACAGAATGGGCACGCCGTCGGCCGTCACCAGGCGCCCCGTGGTGGGGTCGTAGGTGCCCGCCAGGTAGTAGAGGTCCCGTCGGTCCTGGTACTTGCGGCTCCGCGTCATCTGCTCGTACTGCTCGCGCCCTACGACCTGGCACTTGTGGGAGATGGTCTGCACGTCGTTCTCGTCCTCATGGCAGGACTGGTACAGCGCGTTCTGCCAGGGAGCGGGGTGAGGAGTGCCTGGGGTCAGGTCTGGCTGGGACAGCATACCCTACCCAACCCCGGGACCCTCAGTTCTGGATAAGACTGGAACCGTGTGGCGGGGGAGCCAGCGCCTGGAGCCCCAGCAGGCAGGCAGAGTGGGAGAAACACTTTTTTCTGCACCATCTGCAAACACGGTTGTCAGGGAAGACAGGACAGTGCGCTGGGGGTGTTTAGGGTCTTAGGTCGATGTGGGCAGGCAGGGACCAGAGGGCCTGCTGGAGGGGGCGCTGCTGAGGGCGGGACCTGATTGGTGCTACGTGCTGCCGTGGGTCACAGCCCCCCACGAGGTGAAGCTGTCACCCACTCCACTAGGAGTCACAGAAGCAGCTGGGGAGGGATCCAGGTGGCCGGCTCTGGGCCTGGGCCCTCAGCCACATTACTCCCTGTGGGGCCCGTGTGACCCTTGGCAACTTGAGGTGTGGGGACAGGGAGGGGGGATGTTCATTCCCTTCTTCCCACGGGTGCTAGTTGCCAGGATACCTCTTCCCAAGGCCCCCTGCTCTGAGCCTGCCCAGACCCCTGGGACCCCTGCCCCCTACCAGGCGGCCCCACCTTCCCGTCGCTCTGCCGTTTCCCCAGTTTGGTCTCCTCTGGATGGTAGAACCACTTGACCTTCACCACCATGTTGCTGCCCCACGACTCCCACATGCTCTCGATGCGGCCGATGTAGGGCAGGTTGGGTCGCCCGGCCGACAGGAAGACCGCGCAGTCCCCGATGCGAAGCGTCTCCTTGCCCCGGACGATAGCCTTGTAGAACAGCTTCCTGGCCTTCCCCTTCATGCCACGCCTCTGCAGGAGACAGCCAGGGACACAGGGTGGGCAGGGGACACAGGCCAGAATGACAGAGAGACAGTGTGCAGGAGAGACAGATGGCATGTCTTGAGGGCACTTGCGCAGGCCAGGCCCACCTACCTGCGTGGGGTTCCCCGACCACTTCCAGAGCTGCCGGGCGGGCAGGAAGGCTGAGATCTTTGGCCGGTTTTCCACGGAGGGCAGCCGCTGCCTCCGGGACAGCTCTTTGGCTTTGGAGAAGCTCAGGGCCTCCTTGCGCTTGAGCCGGGGTCTGCTGCCGCTGGGGCCCGCGCCTGCTCCCCCACCAGCCACGGAAGCCCTGGACAGGAAGCAACGCTGGGCATGTGGGTGAGGGCCGCCCCCCTTGGAGCGCAGGGCCTCGGGTTGGGCCAGGAGGGTGGGCACTGGGTGGGTGAGGCATGTCTGGAGCAGTAGGGCGGGGTCCTCCTCATCCGAGGTGTAGGAAGAGCCCTCGTCATCCGAGGAGCAGAGGCTGGAGGTGGACAGGGAGCCCGAGGAGGAGGAGGTGGACGAACCCGAGGACGAGGAGGACACGGACAGGCGGGCGAGGAAGCGGGAGGGCACGCCGGGTGCCAGGCCAGGCCCGTCCTCCTCCTCGTCTGAGTAGGAGCTATGGCAGTCGCTGTCACAGGGCAGCGGGTACTCAGCCTGCCCTGCGAACTTGCGCAGTGCCAGTCCCATGGACAGCGGGTGGACAGGCGCCCGGCCCTTCCTGTCCTTGCCCACGAGGGCTGGGTGCCCGTAGCTGGGGCTGGGCAGGGGCCTCCCTGGCCTGGGCCCCGAGTCCTTGTCGCCAGCGTGTAGCGCCTTGCAGTTCTTGCTCTTGGGGGAGGTCACGCCCTCATGGTCCAGCTTGACCAGGAACTCGCTGCCCACCCGCCGCCGCCCGCCCTTCTCAGCCTCGGCCTTCTTGGCCCGCAGCAGTTTGTGGGCACCCCCGGGCAGGCCAGGCCCAGCCCCGCCAACAAAGGGCGCGTAGGAGCTGGCCAGGCTGCTAAAGGAGTCAGCGCGGAAGCCGTTGCCGAACACGGGTGGCGCCACGCTGTGCATGGGAAACAGGGCCTCGCGGGCCCGCAGCTTCTTGGCGCTGCCGTTGAGCTGGAAGAGGTTCTGCAGCATGCCCGGCCCCTTGCTGCCTGCTGCGGCCACTGCCTTCCGCTTGGTCTGCGCCACCGCTGACCAGCTCAGCAGCGGGCTGCCCCGGCGACCCAAGAAGTGGTCTGAGGCCCCCGTAGGGGGCTTGGCACCAGAGGTCAGGAGCTCTGCTTTGCCTGGGGAGAGGCCAGGTAGAGTCAGAGAAACCACCCGCCCACCCTTCCTTCCCCTGTACTCCTGAGGGAGTTCCCCACCCAAGGTCCTGTGAGTACCAGCTTTGTCTTTGCCTGTGGATTTCTTCCCAGAGGTCTTTGAGGCTTCAGACCCATCATGAGCCTTAGGAGACAGGCTGGGAGCGGTGGCCTCACTGGGCGGGGGTGCCTCACAGGAAGACTTCTTGGTCCTCCGGCAGCTGCTGGACACCAACAGGGCTGGCGAGGGCTCCGTGCCTGCAGGGTGGACCAGGAGCCTCAGTGCTGTGCCACTGGGGTGACCTCTTCCCCCTGAGCCTCCTCTTGGGAGACCAGGGAGCTAATGTCTGGACCCAGGAGAAGCCCGCCCGAACTCCAGCCACATGGGCTGACCCAGGAACGAAGAACACCACCCTGGGGGGCCCGGGGACTCACACTGGATCTTGAAGTCCGGAGGCAGCAGCCTGATGTTGGAGACAGCGATGTGGCCAGTGTCCCCATCGTCAAACTCCACCACCACGGAGTCCAGATCCTCTTCCTCATCACTGGAGGCACCTGGAGACAGGGCCCGCCTAAGCACACTGCCCTCCGCTCCGGGCGCAAGAGGCTCTCCCCGGTGGCCAGGTGGCCGGGACAGGAGAATGATGGGATGGGCTCCGGAGCGCCTGACAAATGATGCTGGGACATTCTGCTCCCTGATCACATTTGACCTTGGAGCTGCCGTGGTAGCCGGGAGCAGCCCGCCTCCCCTCCACCTCCTAAAGTGCCGCCAGAGAGGCAATATTACTGCCATCCATCACCGGCATCCCAGGACACACATGCAGGGATGCAGGGCCCCCGACCTCCCCCTGTGCACAGCCTCACGGATGCAGACACATGCCTGGCTGAGGCCTGCCAGCCGATTTGCCCACCCACCTGTCCGACCCCAGGGTCCCCACATCCTGTGCCAGGGGAGCGGGGAGCAGAAGGATTCACCCCAGGAGAGCTGGTGCCCAGGTGACCAGTTCATAACCCTCAGGTCTGGGGCTCTGGGGCCCTCTCTGCTAGGCCTTCTGGTCAGCCAGAGGCTCCACCCTGTCCCCACCCAGGCAGCCCCTCGCCTTTTCCTGTTGACCAAGGAGCTGAGGTTATCGTCTGTCTTATCCAATCCACTTCGGCCTGGGAAGCAGGGCTGGTAGGAAGCCTTCCTTGAGAGACAGGGTCCCCCCCGGCACCCTAGGGGTCTTGGAGGGGCCTCTGGTCTGTAGCTTTGCCTGAGGGGAGGAGTTGATGGGCCTCGGTGGAGGTCCCCGGGTGGCGCTTACCTCGCACTACATTGCCTGGATACAGGCAGCGGGACTTCTGGCTCCAGTAGGCACAGACCCTCGTGCCGGGCGGGAGGTATCGGCTGGACTGCGGTCGGACATCCAGAACCTGCGGGAACAGTAGTTCGGCAGCCGTGAGCGGGCTGGCCGAGGGGTGCCCAGGAGGGGCTGGGTGCCGTCAGGCCCACCTCCCTGGGGTGGTGAGCCGAGCAGGGGCTGTCTGCTCACCGCCTCCTGCAGCAGCTGCTCCAGCGAGTAAATCCTTTGCCGGTTGCCTCTCTCGCCCTCGATGACGATGCTGTAGCTGGGGGTGGGGGGGGTGCATGGCAAGAGGTGCATGAGACAGGCCTGCAGAGCCCTCTGCCCACAGCCCTCCCTGCACACACGGTGGGGCCTCACATGTCGGGGGGCTGCAGGGTCCTGACGCTGCCTGCGTACAGCAGACTGTCCTCCTTGGGGATGAGCACAGGCAGCCCGTCCTGCAGGTCCTCCTTATGAATGGTGCACGAGCGTGCTGGGGAGACCAGGGCGTCAGTGCCTGGCCCCCCGCCTGCCCACCACCGCCCCTCCCCCGATGCTCCATGCCCTCTCCCAGCCGCTCACCCAGGGCGGCGCTCTGCTCGGCGCTCAGGGGGCCACTGGCCTCCTCCTCCTCCTCGTCTTCCGAGAGGCAGCTGCTGTCCTCAAACTCAAAGTCGTCCTCCACCGCAAGGCTCTCCAGGAGCCGACTTACCGCCCGGCCCTTGCCCTGGGAGCCAGAGGGGTCAGCTCCCTTGAGACGGGTTGGGGGGTGGGGGGGTCAGGGCCGGTCGGTCCCCTGGGGTTGGGGCGGGGATGCTACCTGTTTGCCGACGGCCTTGGTTTTCACCTTGCCCGCCTTCCGGCCCCTCCCCAGGATGGCCTTGGCGTTGCGGGGCGACAGGGCGATGGACAGGGCCCCGTTCTTCCGCTGTCGGAGGAGAGGGGTGAGGTGAGAGTGGCTCAAACCTCCTTGCCCCCGGTGTGCCCCCGGAGTGACACAGACCCCGAGTGTGAGTCCCAGGGTGTGACTTGGTGTGGCAAGTAGAGAAGAGTGGGGTGAGGGTCCCCAAAGGCTTTCCGCATCCAGCACCCCCCGCCAAGCCCAGGACCCCGGGGCGCCTGCCGGCCCTCACCCGCAGCCCCGGCTGGAGCACCGTGCTCTTGCGTGTGGCTCTCTTGAGGCGCTCGCTGGCCAGCCTGCTGCCCTCCTCATGGCAGGTAAAGGCCCGGGAGGAGCCGCAGAGGGCTTCCCTGCCGGGCGCAGCCCCCGGCTCTGCCCGCAGGCCACCCTTGGCCTTGGCCTTCTTCTTGCCGGGCCCACCTGGGGGCCTGCGCCCCGGGGCCCGCTCCAGCTTGCTGCCCACCTTGGTCTTCACTGTCCTCCGCTTGACCTTGACCTCACTCTCGGGGCTGGACAGGCGGCAGGCCCCTGGGGAGGGAGGGAGGAAGGGCGGGTGTCGCAGGAGCCCCAGCTGCCTTCCAGGGCCCCTACCGGCCCAGCCTGCCCCAGCCCACCCCAGCCCCCTGGGTACCTAGCAAGCTCTGCCTCTCCTCCTTCTTTTTGGCCTTCTGGTTGGCCTCCATCTTGACCACGGAGGAGGGCGAGGGCCCCAGCACAGCCACACGGGCCCCAGAGTGTAGCACCAACCCGGGCTCCTTGGGGGGTTCTTCTGTCTCCAGCAGACCGTCACAGTTTTCACTATCTGAGCCACTGTCTGTGGGGAGGTGGATGGTCCAGGTAACTTGGCATCAGAGCAGCGCCATTTTGGGGTGCAGCTAGGGGAGTGGGATGGTTCACGTGTGTGGATGGGTCGGGGGCCGAGTCGAGTCCGTCACTGTCACATGGGGGCTGCTTCGAGGGCAGACACCAGGGCCAGGTGTCCAGGTGAGGGTGTCTGGACCAGGAAGGAGAAGGGGCGGCTTCTCTGACCTCCCTCTCTTTGTCTCAATATCCCTTTCTTACACCCTGGACAGTGGGGCGCCCACCTTGCAGGGCTGAGGGTCCCATCCCCGGGGGCAGCCCCTTTCCCTCCCTCGTCCTCCTGCCAGATGCCCTCTGGCTTCCTGCTTCCTCTTCCTTCCCTTTGTTCTTTCCCAGGCGGGACCTAGAGGAGGGGGCAGGGGCTGGCAGAGAGGAAGGATCTATTTTTCCAGGCCCGTCTCTGGACATGTGTGTCTGCTGGGGGCCAGATAACCTCTCCAGGTCACCCGGCCGGACACAGCAGGAAGGCTGCCTGGAGCAAGCAGAAGGGCTATTTTTAACCCCTCTTTCCAGGATGCATCCAGCTGTCTGCTTCCTCCCCGTGGCCCCCTGTGTGGAGGTGGGACACAGAATCCATCCTAGGCCAGCAAGAGGGTGTCCCTGGGTCCGGCACACTCCAAGAGCCCCTGACCACCCCCTCCCCCAGCCCCTCGTGAGCGTGGAGATCCCGGTCACACTGCTCGGACCAACAACTTGCCTGCCTCACGTGCTGCGGCTGCCGCCGGCTGCGCTGGGAACTTAGGTGCCTCCCTGCCGCCAATGCTGCCATCAGGCTGTGGGTGCCGGGCCGCCCCAGACGCCTTGGCATTCTTGGCTCGTGACAGCTTCTTCCTGATGCGACCCCCTGGGGTGGCCTCCTTCCGCCGGAAGGGGCTGAGGCCGGAGGGCAGCCCCTTGCTCTTGACCTTCGGCTTCAGCTGGGCCACCTTGTGGGCCACAGCAGATGCCAGGTCGCCCTGACTGCTGCTCTTCTTGCACCGAACCTTCTCCTGTGAACAGGCAGGTGGAGGCTGCAGTCACTGGGACCCCGACCCTGAGCCACAGCCCTACGACCTCCAGCTGCCCTTCTACCAGTGATAGGTAGGCTTGGGAGGTGGCAAGTCACGGGGCTTGCCCTCCAAAATGACTGAGAGGGCCCTGGCCCCCCAGGCACAGGGCCCGCCCAGTGGAGTCTAAACTTGTGCCTGTCTGTCCCCCATTTCACAGCCTCCCGAGGCGCCCAACCTACTCAGGTTTGGGGAGGGAGGCCAAGGACCCAAGTATCTGTCCTGTCCTGGAGAGAGGGACCAGGCTCCTGCTAGGGGAGGGTCAGGCAAGGTGAAAACAGACTCAGACCCACCTCTCGCCTGTCCCTCCCAGGACCCTATAATAGGGGTGGGGTAGGATGTACCCACTGCACTGAGAAGGAATGGGGGGCCCGGCACCCAGGGGTAGCCCATCCCAAGGGAGGAATAGCTGTCCTTGGCCCACCCACTACATCAGGTATGCACCAGGTATGCATCGTCCACCTGTGACCAGGGCAGTGTGTCCTGTGACCCACGACACCTATGTGCTCCTTTCCTCTCGTTGGAGTAAGCAGAGGAGGCGGGTGTCATGGAACACAACCAGCTCCTCTCATACCTTCAGGAGCCCGCCTCTGTGTGAGGCATACGAAGCTTGCTGGGCCTCTTCTGCTCATCTAGAGTCCCAGCAAAGGGACTCTAGCTGGGTGGTGGTGCAGGGTGGGGTGGGGTGGCCATGTTCAGCCTGGGGCTGGTCTTCCGCCTGCCCCCTGTCCTGTTTGTCTGACATCCTGCACCTGGCCCAAGGGGAAGGCTGCAGCAGGGACTCACCGCAGACGCGGGCTGCAGGCCCACGTAGGTGCCCTTCTCCAGCCGGCCTCGCTTCTTCGAAGGCTCATCGTCACCGCCCCGCAGCTCAGCACACAGCAGGCTCAGGCTAGACCGCACTGCCCTGGGAGCAAGGGGGCAGAGGTCACACCTGGGCACCCGGGCCTCGTGCCCATTACAGGCCCTGTGGTGGCAGCCAGGGTGGGGCATGCAGCTCTAAGGCTGCAGACCCACTTCTCCCTGTGAGGGCCCTGCCTCTGTCCTGGCCAAGGCTATGTCCCTGGGCCAGGCTCCTCCAAGCACCCTAGACACTTCCCCTGTCTCTTATACACATCTAGATGTGTATAAGAGACAGGTTCTTTCCCAGGCGGGACCTAGAGGAGGGGGCAGGGGCTGGCAGAGAGGAAGGATCTATTTTTCCAGGCCCGTCTCTGGACATGTGTGTCTGCTGGGGGCCAGATAACCTCTCCAGGTCACCCGGCCGGACACAGCAGGAAGGCTGCCTGGAGCAAGCAGAAGGGCTATTTTTAACCCCTCTTTCCAGGATGCATCCAGCTGTCTGCTTCCTCCCCGTGGCCCCCTGTGTGGAGGTGGGACACAGAATCCATCCTAGGCCAGCAAGAGGGTGTCCCTGGGTCCGGCACACTCCAAGAGCCCCTGACCACCCCCTCCCCCAGCCCCTCGTGAGCGTGGAGATCCCGGTCACACTGCTCGGACCAACAACTTGCCTGCCTCACGTGCTGCGGCTGCCGCCGGCTGCGCTGGGAACTTAGGTGCCTCCCTGCCGCCAATGCTGCCATCAGGCTGTGGGTGCCGGGCCGCCCCAGACGCCTTGGCATTCTTGGCTCGTGACAGCTTCTTCCTGATGCGACCCCCTGGGGTGGCCTCCTTCCGCCGGAAGGGGCTGAGGCCGGAGGGCAGCCCCTTGCTCTTGACCTTCGGCTTCAGCTGGGCCACCTTGTGGGCCACAGCAGATGCCAGGTCGCCCTGACTGCTGCTCTTCTTGCACCGAACCTTCTCCTGTGAACAGGCAGGTGGAGGCTGCAGTCACTGGGACCCCGACCCTGAGCCACAGCCCTACGACCTCCAGCTGCCCTTCTACCAGTGATAGGTAGGCTTGGGAGGTGGCAAGTCACGGGGCTTGCCCTCCAAAATGACTGAGAGGGCCCTGGCCCCCCAGGCACAGGGCCCGCCCAGTGGAGTCTAAACTTGTGCCTGTCTGTCCCCCATTTCACAGCCTCCCGAGGCGCCCAACCTACTCAGGTTTGGGGAGGGAGGCCAAGGACCCAAGTATCTGTCCTGTCCTGGAGAGAGGGACCAGGCTCCTGCTAGGGGAGGGTCAGGCAAGGTGAAAACAGACTCAGACCCACCTCTCGCCTGTCCCTCCCAGGACCCTATAATAGGGGTGGGGTAGGATGTACCCACTGCACTGAGAAGGAATGGGGGGCCCGGCACCCAGGGGTAGCCCGTCCCAAGGGAGGAATAGCTGTCCTTGGCCCACCCACTACATCAGGTATGCACCAGGTATGCATCGTCCACCTGTGACCAGGGCAGTGTGTCCTGTGACCCACGACACCTATGTGCTCCTTTCCTCTCGTTGGAGTAAGCAGAGGAGGCGGGTGTCATGGAACACAACCAGCTCCTCTCATACCTTCAGGAGCCCGCCTCTGTGTGAGGCATACGAAGCTTGCTGGGCCTCTTCTGCTCATCTAGAGTCCCAGCAAAGGGACTCTAGCTGGGTGGTGGTGCAGGGTGGGGTGGGGTGGCCATGTTCAGCCTGGGGCTGGTCTTCCGCCTGCCCCCTGTCCTGTTTGTCTGACATCCTGCACCTGGCCCAAGGGGAAGGCTGCAGCAGGGACTCACCGCAGACGCGGGCTGCAGGCCCACGTAGGTGCCCTTCTCCAGCCGGCCTCGCTTCTTCGAAGGCTCATCGTCACCGCCCCGCAGCTCAGCACACAGCAGGCTCAGGCTAGACCGCACTGCCCTGGGAGCAAGGGGGCAGAGGTCACACCTGGGCACCCGGGCCTCGTGCCCATTACAGGCCCTGTGGTGGCAGCCAGGGTGGGGCATGCAGCTCTAAGGCTGCAGACCCACTTCTCCCTGTGAGGGCCCTGCCTCTGTCCTGGCCAAGGCTATGTCCCTGGGCCAGGCTCCTCCAAGCACCCAGAACTGCTGGGGTCGGGGGAGCCAAGCCAGTGTTGAGCCCCTGGGGCCCTTGCTACCCAGTTGGCCCCCTCTGCCTGCTGCTCAGGGGCCATGGCCTTGCAGCCAGCTGGGCCACTGTGTGACCTGACCTGCGGCCTTCTGGGCTGTAGCCTCAGTCTTTCTACCTGGAAAGTGGGGTGCCTTTCATTGTGCCTCTCTGCAAGGTGGGGGTGGGATCGTGCTGGTCCCAGGCCTGGCCCTTAATGAGTCCAAAGGCCAGCAGCTACTGCAATTAGGAAGAAAGAGGGAGTGAGGAGAGTCTGCTGAGAATGGGGTCCACTTGTAGCATCTCTGCCACGGTCAGGAAAAGGATGGGGGGCAGTGGTCAGAGAAACTCATGCCCAGGCTCTGCCTCCTAGCCCCTGGGACTCCCACTGCTGGGCTCAGACCCCTCAGAACTTTGTCCCCTGCCTTCAATTCCTGGTCTCAAAGGAGGGACTCTGAATCTCCCCCAACCCGGCTCCTGGGCCCTGGGAGCTGCTGACTCTGAGACTGGTTCCCTGTGTCCCACAGGTGTAAGGCTGCGAGCTCTGCTCTGTCCTTGGCCAAACAGGGGCTGGGGGCTGGGCCTCTCACCTGCCCTCTCCCTCACCCACATAGCATTAATGAAAATGAGTCCCAGATGGAGGCCGAGGGCCCTGACCCAGCCCTGGCCTTGTGTGGCCAGAAGTCAACTTTTACCTTCCTGCCCGGAGAGGCCAGCCAGGAAGCCGGCCCGCAGCCACGCGTGGCCCCCGGGCGTTGGCCCCCCCACTTCCTGCCTGGGCCCAACTGTCGGCAGCTACTGCAGGGGAGGGGCCCAGAAGAGGGATGGAAAGTGGAGAGGAGCCTGAAATGGGGAGAGGTGGGAGGGAACCCCAGTCCTTAGGAAGGGAGGGCCCTGGCTTTGGTTTCCTTCCCCCACCAACCAGGGGCTGCTTTCTCAGGTCAGACGGAAAAGTGGCCAGATGCAAGCACCAGGACCTGGCTTCCAGGCTCAGGCTGGCGCTTGGTGCCAGGTGGGTCTGAGACAAGTGTGGGGCAGCCTTGACAAGAGGATCCCTGACAGGGCCCCCTGCCAGGCCCTAGCCTTAGCCAGGGTTCTGGCTAGTCCTCAAAGGGAGCCCCCTCTGGGTGACACTTGGGCAGGGTGGAGGGACAGCCCCGGGAGGCTCCCCCCAGCCATATGGTGTGTCCCCTCCCCCGCCCGCAGCCGAGGCGAATTCCCCTCCCTGTAACCTTCTCCGCATTTGCTAATGTTTTGTGACATAAAGCCCTGAGATTAATTTTTTGCCTCTGTCTTAATTGAAGGAACCATTTAGTGCCGATTTAACTATTATTACCAAATCATCAGGATTGATGCAGTGCGCACACGCCGCGCCAATCGTGTTTGGAGGAACTCGAGGATTTATGCAAATGGGCCTGCCGGGAGAGGCAATTTGTAGCCGAGAAGGACAATTATACCAGGCCCGGGAGTGCGCCAACGACTGCGCCGGGCGGGTAATGGATAATAACCGCGTGCCGGCAGCCGTGCGCAGCACCGCAGCGTGACCAACGACTCTATACGGTGCAGATAAAGAGGCTTTTACGCAACGCCGCCTCGCACTCGTGGGACCGGGCGGGGGCTGGGCCGGGCAGGGGTATGCCACCGCCCTGGCCACGGCCAGGTGCGTGGGGCTGGTGTGGCCACGCGCCAGGCCCAGTGGGTGGGGCTTGTTTGCACTGAGCTCAGGGTTCTGAACACTGCTGCGCTCACCACCATGGCTGGCCTGGGGTTCTGGGTCTTCAGGAGAAGCTGTGAGGGGGGCTCTTGAGGCCCCAGGAGCCAGAGAGGAGCCCACCCCCCTGGTCAGGCCTTAAGGGCACCTGGGCCTGCCCAGCCTCATCAAGTAACCTCAGCCCTAGGCACCCCATGGGACCCCTGCACCCAGGACTCACTTGACTTTCTTGCTGTCACTGGGGCGCAGGGCAGGCAGCAAACTGGAGTATTTGCGCTTCCGTGGCCGGCCAGGCCCTCGCCTGGCAGGGCTCCTCGAGCTCTCGTCTCTCCTGGGGGCCGCAGGAAGGGTGGTCAGAGGTTGATGCCCTTCCTGGCTCCCTGACAAGTGTCCAGCAGAGGTCACTGCCCTTAGGGGATATGGTGGGAGCCAGCTGTCCCAGGACTAGGCCTGGGGAGCCTGGCCGCCCCGTGGAGGGCATGGCTGAGCCAGGGTCCCACCATCCTTGCTTCCCAGTTCCAGCCGTCCTGTACACACCAGTCAGGTGAGCTGCCACCACAAATTTGGGATTCCCTCTGCCCCGCAAAGCCCTGTCCTGCCCTGGGCCCCTGTCTGACAGCACTACCCTTACCCTTTGCCCCACTCACTACCCAGGGACCAGCCTCTGTCCTGCACTGGCCTCTGCTGCGTACTTCTTCCCTCCGACACCACACCGCACCTTGGTTTCTCTGCTGGGTGACTGCCTCATGGTTCCACTGCCTCTGGGGACCTTCCCAGGCCCCCTGCCTTCTGGCCCCCGCTCAGCCCATCACACACAGGTTTACCCCTGGCCACAAGGCGATGGCCCTGAGCTGGGCCATGCCCACCTCTGCCCGGAAATGGGGGCGTCTCCACAAGCCTCACTCCCGCCCTCTCCACCCCACTGCCAGCCCGGGCCATACTCATGGTCGTGCCTGCGCTGCAGCCGGGCCAGCTCCCGCTGCTTCTCCTTGTAGCGCCTCTGCAGCTCCGCCAGCTGCACACGCATCTCCACCTCCTGCGTGTCCAGCCTGTCGATGGCAGCCTTCAGTGGGCACACCTAGTGGGCAGGGGCACAGGGTTCTGTGAGCCCAGCTAGGGGAACCATGATGGGGTGGGCGGGCAGCCAGCCAGCCTGGGCACTCGAGGCCCCGCCCACCATCACGGCAGTGGGCAATGGGGGCGACCAGGGCCCCCCTACCACTCACAGGCTTGGTCTTGGGGGTCCAGGTGTCCTTGCGCCGCAGGATCTGCATGCGGGGGGTGAGTGCGGGAGCCCTGCAAGGGTCGGCAGTGGGGGGCTGGGCCGAGGAGGCGGGGCTGTCCAGGTTAGCGGCTTCGACCAGGGACCAGGCTGAGGCCAGAGTGGCCAGGCGCCGCAGGTTGAAGGCCAGCACGTCCTGCTCCTCTGCAGGGGACAGGAGGGTCAGTGTGATGGCAGCAGGCCACACACGGGCCCCAGAGAGTCTCTGGATGTCACCTTGCATCTCAGCACAGCCCAGGCTACCCCTCACCCGACCCCGCATCGTGCCCCCCCCCCCGCCACCACCTCACCCATAGGCTCTCCAGCTCCCTGAGACACGCAGGCCAAGCACGAGGGTGAGGCGGCCGGGAACAACGAGACGGTCCCTGGGTCAGACACCCAGCCCTCGCCTCAGCTCTGGGCGAGGGAGATGTCACCCTCGGCTACCGTGGGCCAGGCCAAGTCCTCAGGACAGTGACCAAACGATTTCATTAAGGCATAGGGTTCATTACGCTTCTAACAGCAACTGCCTTGCGTTTTTGCTCTCTTCCAGATTCATGAAAACGCGGGGTGCCACAGCCCTGGTGGGTGGGCAGGGACAGTCCAGTGCGGGGTCAGAGCCCGGCCAGTGGAGGGCAGTGTCCGTTCATGTGAGACAGGCCTGGAGTGAAGACTTGGGCTGAATACAACCATGGGGAGGGGGTGGTGGCAGAGACAGGGGTGGGGGTAGGGCACACGCAGGTGGACAGATCCTATGAGCTACCGCTGGGGAGGGACCGGCCAGGATGAGCCCTATGGGGTCAGACAGTGTCCCTAGGGCTGGAGGTGTATAGTGGGTAGTCATGACGTCTAGAACACATAGCCAGTTCTGCCCCCAAAGAAGACCTGAGAGCAGCAACACCCCAGTGCTAATGAGCACACCTACACCCTGAACGTGGCTTCTAATATCCTCTGAGGAAAGGCATCAGCCTTCTTGGGAACATTGCCCAAGAAGGTTCGGGTATGAGCTGGGAACACAGGATGTGCTCAGAGAACGATCCAGCTGAAGGGGCCAAACCTGAGACAATTCAATCACCAGATTAAATGGTGACAGTGACACATTATAATATATTGAAGTGAATAAATATCCACAAGTTACACTGATATAAATAAATTAATGAGTGAATCCAATGTTTGAAAAGGAATGAGATATCACATCATTTCAAAGACACTTCCCACTGAATAACTACAGTAGAAGAGGTGCCCGGTCACAGCCTTGATGGAGCCATCAGGGTGACCCACTCTCAGTAACAGGACAAAGCACAGGTGGACACCGTAAGTTCAACCCTCTGGATGCAGTGCTGGGTCAAGGCCAGAGGTGGGGTGCTGGGTCAAAGGTGCCCTGGGAAGACAGGGGAGGGGCTGCGGGGGCTTTCTTCTCCCACCTCAGGCTGGGGCACTGATATCTGCAAATCCCATTTCAGCTGAAAGTTCCACAGGGTCTCCCTGTCCCTTGAGGTCACTGTAACTGGTGGGAAGCCTCCCTGTTCCTCCCTGCCTCTCACTCCTCAGGCTAAGCCTGCTAAGATGGCAAAGCTTTGCAGGTGAGCTCTGGGTGGGGCAGGAACGGGGGGCTCAAGGAGATGGCAGGGGTGCTGGTGGTGCTGGGCTCCTCTCTGGCTCCAAACGAGACCCTGCCTTGCTCTCTGATTCAGGGAGCTGCAGGGGCAGACAACAATAGTCCAACCCCCCAAGCCTCCAGGTCTACACCCAGGAGGGATGTGGGGCTGGGCTCTCCAGGGAGGTTCAGGCTCCACAGGTACAGAAAAGGCCCAAGACTTGGGTTTCCTCCCAACCAGCCAGGCCAGTAGAGGCTCTTGGGGCCAGGAGCAGGTGGGAGGAGGGAGTGTAGCAGATCAAAAGGGATCAAAAGGGGGGTCTCAGCTCATCATGTAAACTGGGCGGGTCCCTCAGGAAAGAAGGGGCAACCATACTCTGGGACGGGGCCTGGGCTTCACAAAATCCCAGGGTAGATGGTAAGTGCAGTGGGCACCATGGCCCCTGATGGCCGCTCCAAGTGCAGAGTGGGGCATTCTGGGAGCCTCGGGGATGGGCCCCTGCAGGCAGGCCTAAAAATCCATGGTCAGATAAGCGAATGGCCAGAGGTGTCCAACTTCCTCCCAACCTCAGGGCTCTGTCTGGGGCCTGAGTTCCTGCCCCAGCTGGAATGGAGGTCTGCGGGCTGGGCAGTCTGCCCACTGAGCTCCCTGGACTTGAGCCCAGATGGGGGATAAGCCAGGGTCCTGGGCCAAGTCCTACTGGTGGGGGCAGTGAGGGCTCTAGACGCCCACGCTGGTGAGAGTGGAACTGTTTCCAGCGTGGGAGCAAACGGCCTGGGGCCTGGCTACGGAGTCGGGGGCCACGTCACCTTTCTCAACCTGGTTGCTGCCTCACTTCCACTTCTCAGGGGTCCCCGTCTGGCCTTTCAGCAGCTCTCCCCAGCCTGGGATGTACTTAAGGGGGATGTACTCAAGGACAAGAGGGCGGGAGGCCCTGCTGACCCTCTGGGGTCTTTTTCCTCCCTCTACCCTCCGCATCCCAGCCTATTCCTGGGATGTTCTTCTCCCGTCTTCTCCTCCTGTGAGCCCTGCCTTTTGCTCCAAAAACAAGCTGATTTCCTAATTAATTTCAGGCAAGGCAGTCACTGAGCTTGCAGGGAACAGCTCCAGAGCTGAGAGGCTGCGCAGACCGGCCAATTAACTGGGACAGTGGGAAGGGGCGGGCCTGGGAGCGGCAGAAGGGGAGGGTGAAGACCCGAGGGCTCTAAGAAGGGAGGGTGGGGGGCTTGGGAGAAACAAGAGGGGAGAGTGGGGGCTTGCAGGTTCCAGAAGGGGAGGGTGGGGTGGAGACCCAGCAGTGGCAGCAGGGCCTGGCCTGGCCTGGCAGCTGCAATGCCCACAATGGGACACACGTGGTCTACACGTGAACACCCATTCAATGAATGGGCACGGGTCCAGCAGGCATTCACAGGCACCGACCGGGTGGCCACACACATGGTGCTTGGCATCAGCTCAGTGCACCCTCACGCCAGCCACACTCACGAGGTGACTTGGGCAGCAGAGACCCCTGCCCAGGGCCACCCCACTTCACCTTTCCAGGGGTCGTGACCAGCAAGGGCTCACTGGCTCACTCTCCTCACCAGCACAGTGGTGGCCCCTCTGGTCAGACAGCAGAGGAGTGACACAGAGGCCTTCGGGGAAATTAACAAGAACTTTCGCTTATCTCCACGCAGCACAAGAGGCGCTGGCGGCTGGCTGTGGGCTGTGAGAGCTTCACTATGGTGAGAAGACGGGCAGGCCAGCTGAGGATGTTGTTGGGTTCTTTCTATAAATGTCAGCTGGGTACGTGCCTGGCTGGAGGTGCTTCCCCTTGCCCCCATGGGTTTGGTTCCAGCTGGGAGAGCCTGGGTGGAGTCCCTGGGGGGGGACCTAAGGGCTAGAGAGGCCTAAGTGGAGGCCTGGCCCTTGGGTGGGATGCAGGGAGCCCAGGAGCAACTTGCCCAGCAGGTCAGTTCCGGGGGCCTGGTGAGGCTTAGGGGGCCTCGCCTCCCCAGGGCCCCTCCTCCCAGGGCCTGGGAGGCGAGGGTCACTGTGTCTTTAGCTGTACCCCATGCAGGTATCAGGTTCAGGAGCTGCAGAACCCAAGGTGGTGAAAGCTGCAGAGAGAGAGCGCCATCTCTCCTCCCCTTTCCTGGCTGTGAGATCATCGTTTAGTGACCTGGGTCCCCCACCCCCCAACCTGTGGGCCTTGGCATCCTTGTGCATAAAATGGGGACAACCTTGAGCATACCCCCTGTCCCCCAGGGCATTGTGAGAATCCCAGGGGTCTTCCTGACACCACCATCAGGGGCACAAGCCTGGCCCTGAGGCCCTGCCCCCATGGCCCAACCTGCAGGTGGGGCTGGAGGTGATGCTGGAGGTGTGGGCACACCTGCCTGGTTTCCTGACCCGGGGCCACACTGGGGGAACAACTGAGTGGGGCTGAAGGTTGACCCTGAGTCTGTGCCTGAGGGTCCAGCTCCCGGGGCTCTGGAGGGATGGGGCTCACCTTGCAGGGCTGGCTCAGTCCTCTGCTGCTGGATCTCCAGGTCGGCCAGCTCGCTGAGCAGGGCAATTCCATGAATCCCTGAGCTACGGGGCAGGGGAGCTGTGCTGGGTGGCCCAGGGACTGCGGGGGGCGGAGGGTCCGGTGGGCCGATGCCAGGCAGGTCCCCCAGGCTGATGGTGGCTGCCAACAGAGCCTCCAGCCCAGGCAGCTCCCTGGGCAGCTGGCTGCTGTCAGGAGTCGAACCCCAGTCCTGCTCCTCTTCCTGCTCTTCTAGCTCGGCCTCCTCCTCCGCCTCCGCCTCCGTACGGGCTTGCTGTTTGCCCGGCTCAGCCTGATCCACAGCGCCCAGGCTCCTCGCTGGCTGCTCCACGGCCTGGGGACCGGCCCCCAACGAGGGCCCCAGCTCTCCCTCCTTCTGCCCCTCCTCCGTGGTCCTTGCCTCTTGGGCCCCTCCTCCCTGAGTAGAATCAGCCTGGCCAGAGGCCTCAGGGCCCCCTCCCTCGAGGTGAGCCCCGCACCGCAGTTCTCGCAGCCCCTCCAGTGGACTGGGGTCTGCTGCCTTCCCCGGGGGTCCCCGCTCGGCAGGGTGGGGGGTGGCAGCAAGGTCCTGGGTGGCCTCCCTGGTCCCTGAGGGCAGTCTAGGCTCCTCCAGTTTCTGGGGGCTGCGGAGGCAGAGCTCCCCAGGTGGGAACGTCCTGGCCAGCTCAGGCTGGGCCCCCAGGGGGGCGGTTTGCATAGTTTCAGGGTCCGAGAGGTCAGATGAGTGCACGCTGCGGGGCAGGGAGAAGCCCGAGCTGGCCGCCGCGGGGCACGTGTATCCGGGAGGCAGGTCTGCAAGAGAGGAGTGCGGTCAGGAGAGCAGCTGGGGACGAGGGTGGCCTCCAGCGCCCCAGTTC
This sequence comes from Cephalophus harveyi, assembly GCA_006410635.1. Taxonomy (NCBI): domain Eukaryota; kingdom Metazoa; phylum Chordata; class Mammalia; order Artiodactyla; family Bovidae; genus Cephalophus; species Cephalophus harveyi. The sequence continues at coordinate 213,314 of SJYT01081395.1, read as the reverse complement.
CACCTGTGGCGAGGGCCCCCAGCCAACCCTCTGCCTGTGAAACATGACAGGCAGGAATGGGGACATGGTGTGTTGAAAGGGGCAGAAGAAGAGCACTGGGGACAGGAGGGGTGATTTCCCAGGCCCCCCTCCTTGATCAGGACGGTTGTGAGCTCCCCAGCTCCTACCGCAGCCTTGGCGGGGTGGGGGGGACCCCTGGGGCATTTCTAGAGGCCACCTCTGGCATGTGAGGTATGGCTAACCAGAAAAGGGGGGATTTTAAAACAAGATACTTGAATCAGGGTTTTCCCTGAACCAGAACGAGCTGGCAGCCTGTCGGAGGCATTACGCCCCATTAACTACAATAAAAAAAGAGAAAGCAAAAAAAGTCTAAAACACACACACACACACACACACACACACACAACCACCTCGGCTGGCTCAGCCTCCTTATTGTGGAACTGGGACGGGTTTTATGTTTGCCACACGGGCTTCCACTGTAAACTCTTAGCCTAATTCAGAGAGAATCAAATAGCTGTGGGGAGTTGGCGGGCAGCGGGCGGGAGAGCGGTTACAGTGGCCAGGCTGGGCCTGGACCCTTCACCACAGGCTGCTGCTCCTTGCCTCGGGCCCAAGCCGTGGCATTTCGGGCCCCCACAGTGAGAATGAGCTCCGTGTTGCCCAGCTTCACGGCTGCTGCCCCGTGGTCCTGCCACCATACCCGGCAGGCCAGGCGCTTTCTCATCCTCGAGGTTGGGCCTGACCTTCACCCTGCCCCATCTGCCAGGGACAGGGACCCTGAGTGCTTTCCCTATGGGTCCCTCAGGACACGGAGAGGGAAGAAGGGAAAGAGCAGGGGGACAGGCCACCTTGTCCCGGGCCCCATCAGGGGGACTGGGAAGGTGAGGTCAACCCTGCAGGGGCCAAGCCAGGTAGCCTGGTCCCCACTCAGCTGAGCCCACCAGGCAGGTGACAGGCCTGAGTGGAGGGGGGGCGGTAGGTGAAGGCCAGCCTAGTGCGCTCGCTCTCACCTGGTTCCAATGTGTTGAGGTCGGCTCTGGGCTGCTGGCCCTCCCCACTCTTGTCTTCGGCGCTGGGCAGCTTGGAGCCTAGCCCGGGGCTGCCGGTGGGGCAGACGGATAAAGTGCACGGGGCGCCAGGATGCGGTGGTGGTGTAGGGCAGCTGGCAGGGGTGGGCTTCGGGGCGGGAGAGTGGCAGCAGGGTGACAGCTTGGCAGGGCCTGCGGTGGCGGGTGAGGGGGTGCCCTTGGCCGTGGGGGTTAAGGCAACTGGCTTGTGGGTGGACTTCAAGGCCTTGTCCTGGGCGGGCTCCTCCAGCTCCAGGTGGTGGTCCTCAGGCTTCTGCTGTTGGGGTGGGGCAGAGGCTCAGCCCAGCCGGGGCCCCCAATGCTCAGGGCGTTGTAGTACAGGGTAGAGGCGGGGGGAGTGGGCAGTGGGGACTCCTGGACTGGACCAGGTTGAAGCACAGAGGGAGCCAGTGGTGCCCTGGGCATGGCCAGGGGGTGTACCTGGAATTGGCTGGCCCGCTGCAGCTCCAGGGCCTGAGTGGCCCGCTGCTGCTGCTGCTGCTGCTGCTGTTGCTGCTGCTGCAGGGCATACAGCTCCTGTTGCCGCAGGAACTGGGACCGCGAGTAGACGGGGAGCTGGCCCGGGTGCTGCATGTGGGAGGCGGGGCCCCGGCCCCCGTACATGGGGGGCCACAGCGAAGCCTGGTCCATGACATCAGCTGTAGGCAGGGCCAGAAGAACGGTCAGCTCCGGTGGAGACAGGATGACTGGGCCACATCCCAGTCACCGAGCGGGCCTCCTCCAGCCCTCGCTTCTTGCTTCTCACCTCACACCTGTCTCTCGGACCCTGGCTGGGTGCCTGCCTCGCTGCCCGTTCCCCAGCACCCATGGGGGCTGCTCCTTTCCTCAGACCCACTTCAGATCCCCCCACAACATGCAAACAGCCTGGCCTGAGAGGCCCTTACCAAGCGCATGGGGGGCCGTGTGGGGTGTGGGCTCAGAGGGCAGGATGACTAGTTGTGTGGGGGCATCCTGGGAGAGGGGGAAGACAGGAGGCATGGAGCCGGGCACGGATGCAGGGAAGCCGGGGGGCAGATTCTGGTGCAGGGCAGGGTGCCCAAGGCCTGTGGAGACACGGTAATGAGGTCAGACAGAGCAGAGGAGGAAACAGGGCCCCAGGCTGGCACTGACCACCACGCCCACCAGGATTCTTGTCCTGCCCCGTGCCCTGCCTGCCCTCAGACACTGACCGTAGGAATGTCCTCCCATCCACAATGAGGGGCTGCGGGTGCGGGGCAGCCAGGGAGGGTGGGCAGGGTGGGGATGAGGGGCCGGGTCCCCGGCCAGCTGGCCGCTCTGCAGGGAGGATCCCCCGGTGATCATGAGATGGGGGGCCAGGTCCCCAGGACAGCCGCCTGATGGGTGGATCCGGGCGAATTCCACGAGGTCCTTGTTGTCCCTGTCCATGGGGGTGGGTGAGGGCTCTGCATGGCCGCCAACCACCCCCAGCCCAGGTCTTCCACCCCATCCTATGGGGTCACGCTCAGCACCAGCACTGGTCCCCTAGCTGAGGGGAAGTTAGCAGAACTCCCTCCAAAGTGGGCAGAAACCCCAGCAAAGCCTGGGGGTGGGTGCATAGCTGTGCCTGGAGACAAGTCACAAAACCTAACATAGTGGCCACTTAATCCCACGTGACACCACTGGGCACCCCCAGGGGCGTGGCCCAGTCCCCAGCCCAAAGGTGCAGCCTGGTTCTTACTGCAGCAGCAGTTCGCGGCCGGCGAGCCCCAGGCGGTCCTCACACAGGCGGGCCCTCTCCTCCTCGGCCTCCAGGTCCAGCGGGTGGGTGGAGCGGGGCCCACCGCCAGCTGCACGGGTGGGAGATGGCAGAAGGGGCAAGGGTTGGGTCGGCTGGGGAGCCACAGCTAAAGCAAGAAGGAGCCCCACTTCGGGCTAGGAGACTGCTGAACTGAGGGGGTCTCCTGCCCTGTGAACCTCACAGGAAAGGTGCAGGGCAGGTCAGCTCAGCCCTGGGAAAAACTGCAGACGTGGGGAGGTGATGGGCGCGAAAGCCTGGGGTCCAGCCGGGGAGCCCTAGGTGAGTGGACTAGGGCAGGTCAGTGACACCCCCACCCCGCCTCCCTGTCCCTGGAGGGTCCGTACCTTTGAAGGTGGGGGCTGCTCGGCCCTGCCGCCCTGTGTTGGCACCGTAGGCCGACTCCGACCGGCTCACCGTGTCCTTCTGCCTGGCCAAGGCTACCGCAATGCCCACGGGCGGCTGCCGCACCTCCCCATCACTGTGGGTGGCATCATGCTCCCGGCTTCGGGCACAGTCTGGCCTTTCCACCTCGCCCGGGGCCTGGCCTGCACCCTTGGAGGCTGGGAACTTCCCATCCTGCTGGGCACAGCTGGCCTTCAGGCCTCCGAGGCCCACGAAGGGTGCCTTCTGGCCAACGACCAGCGCTTGGTTGCTGTATTTGAGCAAGTTCTTCATGGCCGAGACCTCGTCGGGCGGGGCGGGCAGGTCCTGCGGCAGGAGGGCAGCCTGCTGCAGGGTACCACCAAAGGGGTCCAGATAGGCACCCGCCTTGCGCTCCTCGCCAATGGCCATGGTGGGCCCCTGGCCTGACTGGACATTCCACGGGGGCGGGGGCGGCCCGCCATAGCCCAGAGACGCCAGCTCCAGAGACTTGCGCTTGGCCTCGGCCCCGCTGCCCCCCGGTTCTACCTCAGGGGTCACCAAGTGCTGCTGATGCCGGATGCGAGCCACCTTCTGGGCCCCGGGGGCACCCACAGGAGCCTCCTTGCTGGCAGCCTTGTCTAAAGTGCAGCAGGTCTGGGTGACCTTCCCGCCCAGTGGCTCCTGGTGATTAGGCCGGGCGCAGTCTTGCGAAGGGGTGGGCAACTCAAAGTAGCCGCTTTTGTCCAGACCCGCTTTGGGGAGCCCGGGGAAGGGGGCCTCGGGGCCGGCACTGTCCAGGTACTCCAGGCCCTTCAGCCGGGGGTTGAGGGCCACCTCGAAGCTCCCGGACCGCCGCTCACCCTTGCCCTCGGCCTTCAGGTGGGCATAGGAGACCCCGTAAGGCGCAGCATGGTCAGGCGCGGCAGCCGCCTCCAGGTGCCGGTCCTTGCCCTCACCCACCACGGCACAGGCCTCGGCCGCCTGGAAGGGGCGGCTCTTGTCGGCCAGGTGTCCCACGGAAGGCACAAAGGTGGGCCCGCTGGCCTTCAGGTCCCGGGGGACTTTGTCCTGCAAGGGGCAGAGCCCATCCGGGCCCCCATGCAGCTGCAGGCAGGGGAAGGGGCCAGCTGCAGCTGTGCTGAGGGGAGGGGGCGGCCCCGTGGGCAGGCCGGACGGCACTGTGTAGGACACGGCATGGTGGAGCATCTGCCTCCGCTCCAGGCACTCGCTGAAGGCTGGCCCAGGCTCCGCGGGGCCCGCCGCCTCCTTGGCGCAGCGTCCAGAGGCCGGCATGCCCACACCCGGCCGCCCCAGCACGGCCCCCGCACAGCTGGCCAGTGCAGACCGGCCCAGCTCGCCGTCGAGCACCTTGGTGTTGAGAAGGCAGGAGGCCAGGTGCTTGGGGCGGCCTTCGCAGGCTCCCCGGGCCATGCTGCCCTCCTTGCAGTGAGAGTCCCCTGGCATGGGCAGCACCAGCTTGTGCCGCCCCCGGGCGACGTCCTCCTCCACTGCCGGCCGTTCCTTGCCCTCCGCCGCCTTGCCGGCTTTCTCTTTGCCCATCAGGAAGCGGTCGAACTCCTTGGTGCCCTTCTGCAGGTGGCTGGCCTCGCCCCGGTCGCGGCTGCAGGAACCGATGGGGTGGCCGGGGGCGGCCCGGGCCACACTGGGGAAGTTGTGGTTGGCGGGCAGGAGCGTGGGCTGGGGGGGCAGGTTGCGCAGGTAGAAGTTATCTGCATGCCGAGAGAGCTGAGGTCAACAGGAAGCCCAAGGCAGGGGCCGGAGGGCTCAGTGCCCCCAAGACACTGCTCCAGGTGCCTCCCCACCATCACCGGCTGACCCTGACCCACTGGTACTTTGCAGGGAAGGTTTATAATTGTAGAAAACATATTAACATAAATATCACCACTTTAACCATTTTAAAGTGTGCCATTCAGTGGCTACTATGTTCATGGTGTGCAACCTTCATCCCTGTCCATTTCTGGAATTTTTCATGGTCCCAATCTGAAGCTCTCTGTCCCCATTCAATACCGACTCCCCCACGCCCCAGAGGTTCTGACTTACGTTCATCCCTAGGAGATGAACGCTGAAAAGAGCACAGCTCTCATGCCCAGTCGGACCCTGAGGATTAGTGGAGGAAGGGCGGGAGCGGGTGGCAGTGTGTCCTCGCTGGACTCAGTGGGGTGGAGTCTGGGGCTGCAGCATCTCCCCCAACCCCACATGATACTGGAGGAGTGCAAACTGATCAGGTCTTTACAAACAGCCATCAGAACCCTAAAGGCTAAGGAGGCTGTGGGCTTATAGTTGTTTGCTTAGTCGCTCAGTCGTGTCCGACTCTGCGACCCCATGGACTGTAGCCCACCAGGGTCCTCTGTCTGTGGGATTTTCCCAGGTAAGAATACTAGGTGGGTTTCCATTTCTTTCTCCAGGGGCTTATAGTTGGGGCATGGCTAAAAGTGGACAGCATGTGCTATGATGTGGCCACTACACAGCTCAGGACACCCAGCCACGTGGAGAGTTATCTGAGGCAGGCCCCTGAAAGCAGGATAGCGCACTGTGGACAGCAAAATTGGCGGCCTTTAGTAGACCCCTGTAAGTGCCAAGACACCCCCACCCAGGAGGAAGTGAGGCCCTGGGCGGACATGCGTCTGAGAATGGGCCAGGAGTGAAGGACTAGCCCATCCGGGCCCCCATGCAGCTGCAGGCAGGGGAAGGGGCCAGCTGCAGCTGTGCTGAGGGGAGGGGGCGGCCCCGTGGGCAGGCCGGACGGCACTGTGTAGGACACGGCATGGTGGAGCATCTGCCTCCGCTCCAGGCACTCGCTGAAGGCTGGCCCAGGCTCCGCGGGGCCCGCCGCCTCCTTGGCGCAGCGTCCAGAGGCCGGCATGCCCACACCCGGCCGCCCCAGCACGGCCCCCGCACAGCTGGCCAGTGCAGACCGGCCCAGCTCGCCGTCGAGCACCTTGGTGTTGAGAAGGCAGGAGGCCAGGTGCTTGGGGCGGCCTTCGCAGGCTCCCCGGGCCATGCTGCCCTCCTTGCAGTGAGAGTCCCCTGGCATGGGCAGCACCAGCTTGTGCCGCCCCCGGGCGACGTCCTCCTCCGCTGCCGGCCGTTCCTTGCCCTCCGCCGCCTTGCCGGCTTTCTCTTTGCCCATCAGGAAGCGGTCGAACTCCTTGGTGCCCTTCTGCAGGTGGCTGGCCTCGCCCCGGTCGCGGCTGCAGGAGCCGATGGGGTGGCCGGGGGCGGCCCGGGCCACACTGGGGAAGTTGTGGTTGGCGGGCAGGAGCGTGGGCTGGGGGGGCAGGTTGCGCAGGTAGAAGTTATCTGCATGCCGAGAGAGCTGAGGTCAACAGGAAGCCCAAGGCAGGGGCCGGAGGGCTCAGTGCCCCCAAGACACTGCTCCAGGTGCCTCCCCACCATCACCGGCTGACCCTGACCCACTGGTACTTTGCAGGGAAGGTTTATAATTGTAGAAAACATATTAACATAAATATCACCACTTTAACCATTTTAAAGTGTGCCATTCAGTGGCTACTATGTTCATGGTGTGCAACCTTCATCCCTGTCCATTTCTGGAATTTTTCATGGTCCCAATCTGAAGCTCTCTGTCCCCATTCAATACCGACTCCCCCACGCCCCAGAGGTTCTGACTTACGTTCATCCCTAGGAGATGAACGCTGAAAAGAGCACAGCTCTCATGCCCAGTCGGACCCTGAGGATTAGTGGAGGAAGGGCGGGAGCGGGTGGCAGTGTGTCCTCGCTGGACTCAGTGGGGTGGAGTCTGGGGCTGCAGCATCTCCCCCAACCCCACATGATACTGGAGGAGTGCAAACTGATCAGGTCTTTACAAACAGCCATCAGAACCCTAGAGGCTAAGGAGGCTGTGGGCTTATAGTTGTTTGCTTAGTCGCTCAGTCGTGTCCGACTCTGCGACCCCATGGACTGTAGCCCACCAGGGTCCTCTGTCTGTGGGATTTTCCCAGGTAAGAATACTAGAGTGGGTTTCCATTTCTTTCTCCAGGGGCTTATAGTTGGGGCATGGCTAAAAGTGGACAGCATGTGCTATGATGTGGCCACTACACAGCTCAGGACACCCAGCCACGTGGAGAGTTATCTGAGGCAGGCCCCTGAAAGCAGGATAGCGCACTGTGGACAGCAAAATTGGCGGCCTTTAGTAGACCCCTGTAAGTGCCAAGACACCCCCACCCAGGAGGAAGTGAGGCCCTGGGCGGACATGCGTCTGAGAATGGGCCAGGAGTGAAGGACCCAGCCCATCTACCTTCTGAATACTCTGAGAGGCCCCCAAGCCTTCTGCACCAGGGGCTAGGGTGATCCTTTAAGGAAGGAAGAAAGGCAAATGGTCCGGACGGCCACCCCTACCTAGTCCATTCTGGGCTCTCGATGTCTCTGCAGCTCTGGCCCATCCTGCTTGAGTGGCTGGGGGGTGTTCCCCCAGCTCCCTGCATGGGGCCAGCCTGGGCCCCCCCTAACCTGGGGTGCCTTGGTTTCTACTTGGGTCCCTGGCCAGCCCTGCAGACACCCACTGCTCCCTAAGCTGGGGCTGGGTTACTGGGGACCAGGAGGGACCGCCCCCTCTACACCCAGCTGGGGTGGCGGATGGGCAGCCTGGATGGCCTGGAGCCTAGAGAGGGAACAAAAGAAACATTTGGAACTTGTAAAACTGTCCTCAGTCACGTAAATTCCTTGTCAATTTCCTGCTAATTAAAGCAAGGGGGAAGAGGGTAGCCTGGGCTAAACCTAATTAGCTCAATTTCCAAAACCAAAGTGTTCTTGGGTGGGGCTCTGCCACAACACTGTGAAAGCGGAGGAGGCCGCCAGCGCTCCTTGAAGCCAGCGGCCCACACCCTGGAGGGGGTCCCTAGCTCTGGGTCGGATTTCTGGGGTTGGGACCACCTGCCTGCTCTTGACAAGCGCTGTCAAAGCAGCAGCACACACAGGGGCTGATGTGGGAGGTGGAGGGACTCAGGCCGCCGCCTGCGCGGGGTTCTCCTCTGGGCAGCAGAGCACCTGGGCTCCAACCCCGAGGAGACTGTGGCTCCCTGGGCATCCAGTGTCTGTCCGAACCCCTCATGCAGCTGGGGAGTGCTCCTGGCCCGTCTGCAGGCACGGTCTCATCCGCCCCGACCCAAGCTGGCCAGCCCTGGGCTGGGCCAAGTGAGAGTAAGGCCTTCCACAGCCTCAGCCGCCCTACCTGGACAAAGATGCCAGGTAGGCTCCAGGACACAGACACCCCAATGTCACGGAGTGGGAGGCTGTGAGCAAACGGGAGGATGGTGGCGGGAGGGCAGGAAGACTGGCACAGGCCCACCGCCAACCTGCCTCATGGGGTCACCACTCTGGGGTCCCCTTCCTTCCCTGAGACCCGTCAGGACTCTCCTCCTTAGCTGCTGCTGCTTGAAGCCGGCCAGGTACTTTGTGGGCCCCTCCCCTGCCCCCACTCAGAGCCCCATTCTTGGGGTTCCGGGGGCTCCCTGGAGCTGGATCTGTCCTTATTTACCCTCTTCCCCCGGGTGGCCCCTCTCCTTGAGCCAGATCAACCTTTCAACCCACCCTTCTGGCACTGACCACCACCATGAGTGTGCAGTCACCCCCTGGGAAGGCGGCCCCCACCCCCCAGCCCCTCAGCATGGAAGCTGAACTCACCCCTCCCCTCTGAACTGCTCCTCTGCAGGTGCACCCCTTCCTGCAGCCTGGGCCATAGATGGGGGTCATCTGGGGCCCCCTGACCCTCGTGCTCCATCCAGGCCCCCCATGGGATCCCATGGTCCAGATCAGTTGTCATCTAACACGGTAACTAACCCCAGCCTCCTGGGCACCACCCCTGGAAGATCTTTCTAAAATGCAGATGAAGTGTCACCCCACCCAAGAAAAATCCTGGACACCGGGCATCAAGGTATCAGGCAATCTCTTACACCTGTCTCCTCTCCAGGTGGCTACATCTCCCATGGGCTCCCTGATGGGATCTGCGCCCTGAAGGCTGGGCCTTTACACACACACGTGTGCGTGTGTGCATGTGGTGTGAACACACCCTCCTTACAGAATGCCCTCCTGACTCCACCAGCCCAATGCTCCTATCATCAAAGCTCCATCACCCGCTCCTGTGACATCTCCTGCCAGTGGGGTAGGAGTCCCTCTATCTGCTGGGGGCACACCATTGCCCCTTTCCCCTGCTGCTGCCTCCACCCCCTACCCCCCACCCCTGACCCCTCTGACCTCAAGCCCTGGTGTGGGTTGGGGCCTGGGCCTTGTGGTGTCTAGTTCTATGAGGCAAGAGGTACAGGCTTCCAGGGGCTCCCGTACCCTCATCAGATGGTATTCTCCCCTGCGCTGCCCCTGGGACCCCTGAGCTGCTTGGGTGGGTCGGGGCGGGGGTGCCACAGGGTAAGGCCAGGTGCTGAGGGAGCTGGGTGCTTTTCCTTCAGGGCCGCGGTTGTTTGAGATGCTTCCACTTGGGTGATGAGAGCTCGCGGAGCATGGCCGTGATTTCAGCATGCTCGCCTGACCCCGGCATGCAACCAGCTGCTTGGCCGTGGTCCTGGGCCCCGCACTTTAAATTCTCTGGGGGCCTGAGAAGCAGGCCCATCCTCTTTTAGCCCCTGTCCCTACAGTGTGGCCTGAGACCTGGAGAGAAGTGTTCATCCAGGCTGGCCACCTTCATCTGGTGCCCCAGAAGCCCCCGGCCCTGCTCTCCACCCCTCCAGGATTCACTGTGTCCCAGGCCCCATGCAATCCCTCACAGACCCATGCCAGCACTTGCCTTTTTGGGTTCCATAGAAACGATGTTGCCCATAGAGAACATTGCTGTTTCCATGGTGATCCAAGTGGCTCATGGGTAGGAAGGTGGATGCCAGACTCCCCGAAAATCTGGGGTACCCTGGAGCTAGAGAAGCAAGGAGACTGTGGTAGAGGCACCTCTGGGCCACAGGCTTGCACCCGCCCTGACCCCAGGGAGGTGAGAAGCCGGCGGGTGGCCCAGGAGTGATGCCCCGCAGAGCCCGGCATGCAGCCCGCCGGTGGGAAATCAACCCATCAATACATCATATTAACTCTGACTCGACTAATACCATCCCTCCGGTGTGGCACAAATTGAATTGCTGATGGGCTGGGGAGAGAGGGGAGGATGGAGGAGGGAGCCTTTGATTTCTCTCCCAGCAGCACTTAGCAGTGCGGGAGCTTCAAGGCAGGCCAACAAAAGGGGCTCTGGAGAGGTGTCTGGGGAGGAGGGAGATGTGGCGGTCACATTCAGTGGACAAGGAGGCCCCCGCAGCTCAGGCCGAGAGGAGAGAGGCGGGGCCGGACACCACCTTGGCCTGTACCATGCGTAGCTGCCAGGTGAGCAAGCCACTCTGGGCTCAGAGGCCCGCACCCTGAGGCTGACTTGGTTGGGTATGGTCAGCTTCTGCCTGGCTGGAGGCCATGGGCACCAGGCTCTCCATTGGCCAGGCCTCCTTAGTGCTCTGAGGTCTGCAAAATGAGCTGGTCCCCAGCCATGGCAGCATCGACCCCCAGAAGAGTTTCCCACGTTGGTCCCTAGCCCCAGACCCTCCCTGGAGCCTCCAAGTCAGGTCAAGGCACGGTCTCTGTCCCTTTGAGGGGCCTGGACTGTTCTTGGACTGGCCCTGCCCAGCAGAGGACCACACCAGCTACACCCTGGACTTCGCTCTGGCCACCTGGGACACACACCCTGCCTCCCAGAAGGGATGAAGACAGAAAAAGCGAACATTTGGCCAAGGAGGCCCCTTAGGCACTGGCACCTTGAGAGCAGGCACAGCCGTGGCAGGCGTGTCTGTTGGATGCCCAGAGCCACCAGCCACCTGCAATGCGGCTCCTCACAGCTGGTCGTTCCCCACCAGGCCCAGCGGTGAGGGGGCGGGTGGAGGCCTGCAGCTGGGATGGCTGAGCCGGCTGGGCTGGGCTGGACAGGATGCTGTCTTGCTCCAAAATTCCTGCTTTGAGCTAATGCTCTTAACATTTTCCCCATGGAAAGTGAGTCCCAGAGGAGCTTCTCCTGGGGACCCCATGGCTGTCCCAAGAGTGAATGGCTGCTCAAGAGGCTTCCCACCTGACTTCTGAGGCACCTGGGCTGTGACAAGGGAGTGGGAAGGAATCCCAGGGTCTCCCCGGGGAGCAGTGGCCACAGGGAGAAGGAGGGCCTGGCGCAGGGTCCCGAGGCAGCAGGTCCCGAGGGGAGGGTGGCGGGTCCCAGGGCGAGTGTCCGAGCCAGGTCATAAGCCGTGCCTTGATACAAGGGAGCTAGGAGCCCCATGCCTGGGGACCAGGGGTGCCAACTTCCATCTAAATGCATCACTACAAAGTTAAGACAAGTCTGAAGCAGGGAGCTAGCTCCGTGTGACCTGCTAGTTAACTGTTTTCTAAATTCTTAGGACAGAAGCCCTTTGCTGTTTCACTGGAACTCCGTGTGGCAACTCATGGCCGCATGCTCCATGGAACACATGAGACCAACACCTTTCCAGAAGGAGAGGCTCAGAGCTGCAGGACAGGCCTCCAGGCCCCAGGTCCTCAGAGGCCCTGAGGCTGGCCTGCCTGGGTGCTGAGGCTGTTGAGATGGAGGGTGGAGGCCGGCTCGATCTCTGTGGGTGCATGGGGGTAAGCCCTGGAGCTTGCTGTAATGCGGGGCCCAGGAACAGCCCCTTGGCAGGCCTGAGGTAGGGGAGGGGGGAGCCATGCCAATGTGGGTCGGGCTGTGGAACCCAGCTAAGAGGTAGGGATGGACGAGGAGCATTGAGAGAATGGGAAACGCACAGGCATCAAACGCTCTTGGAGCCCCCAGGGTCAAGGCCCCCAGTCCAAAGGGTGCACCCTGCACCCTGGTCCTGGTGGCCCCCTCGACATAGCCACCATCCTGCCCCTAATGATGCAGGAGGATGGTCTCTGGATCAGGAGATCTGAGGTCAAGCCGTGGCACCCATTCTCAAGAAGTGCTCCCCGCAGAACGCTCCCGTACCAGCCCCATTCAGAGGTTCCCCTTGAGAACGTGTGTTGCAAAAGCTCTGAGAAGTCCCTGGGCATCTCCCCACGGAGGGACTCACATCCACGGGCCCGTTGGACACAGGGGAGGTGCCCACTGCCCCCCAGACCCATCCCTCTGCAGCGCCCTCCTGCGGAGGGCACAGCCGAGTCCAGGGAGCCTGGCCGCCTCGCCTGGTTTGAGTGGAGACACATCTGGAGCAGATGTTTCTGAGATGAAATGCAGCTCCTGGAAGACCTGACAAAAGCTGGGCGAGCCCGACGGGGGTGGGGGCGGCCAGGGCAGGGTGGGCAGAGGCCTGTGTGTGTAGTAAGGGGAGCGGTTAAAGCGCCACAGCTGTCCCCCTTTAATTGGCTGCTGTTAAATGTTTTACGGGGCCTCGTTTTGGTAAACAGAAGTCTGTAAATTCCTCCTTCCCAGACGCCCGTTTCCCAGGCACAGACCCCCCTGTGACCCCTCGGGAGGTCTGGGCCTCCCGCCCACCCGCCCTCGGCCTTCACAGTGCAGCTGTCTCTTATACACATCTCCGCCCACCCGCCCTCGGCCTTCAGCTGGCCGAGTGGTGGGCTCCTTCCTGCCGCACCCTTCGGGGGGGCAGTGGGAGGGTGATGGCCATGCCTGTCCCTCCACTTCTGACGCTGAGCTGGTGGCCAGGGATCAGGGGACAGGAATCCACGGGGGCTCTTCCCCCCATCTCCAGTCTGCATAAAGTCCCACCCTCTGGGACCCCAGAAAGGGAGTTAGGACTGGGGGAGTAAGGATGGGGAGATGGGAGAAGAAATGGAGTGGGCAAGGGCCGGAGCTGAGTGGGGTGGCCAGGGAGGGGGAGTGTGAAAAGCGGGTGGGCATCTGGGTGGGGGGCAGAGAGGGAGGAAGGAGAAAAGTCCTCCCCAGTCCAGCCACAGAAAGGACCCTTTCTTCTTCCCAACAAGACCCTACTCTCTGAATTGAAGAGGAAAATAAAAAATGATTTTTATGAATCAGAGCAGCTGTTCTGTGACCAGAAGCCAGGACTGCTGTAGCTGGCCTAGGAAATGCCTCAGGTTCTCAAAGGGGCTTCTGCAGAGGAGAATGTGGTGGTGGTGGGCTCTGAAGAGGGCTCCAGGAGCCAAGGATGGGTCAGATACCCTGGAACCCAGGGCCAGAGATCCTCAACCCTGCACTCCTTCGGGGTGGCGTGGTCCAGAGCCCCCTTGTTTCCAGGCTCTCACACCCCCCGAGGTTGGCTACTGCGGTTGCCCCAGTTGACAGGTGAGCCCACGCTGTGTCCTTGGGCCCCCGCTGCCCTCGGAGCCCTGGAAGCCCCTGCTCAGTTCTGGGGAGAAGCCCTGGGCCTCAGCCACCACCCCACTGAGATTCCCCCCATTCTGGTCCCACACTCTGAGTTGCCAGGAGACTTAACCCCACCCTGTGACGTGAGCATTAATGGTCAAAAAGGTGACACCATCAGCATCTAATGGGGTTCAGTGTCGTGGAGACAGTCTTGAGCTGGGCGGGGGCAGCAGACCAGGTCCTTGGTATCCTGGGACGTCCAGCCCCTGCCAGCATCCCCCAGGGCCCTTGCTGGCCACATCCGGGAAGGTCAGGGGTGTTTGTGGGGAGTGGGCTAAGGAGGAGAGGAGCCAGCGGGCAGCCCGCCCCTAGTGGAGGCTGCCCAGAGGGCAAGGTCTGAAGATGGAAGGATGAGAGGGAGGGTAGGGACACTTTACAGGGGAAATAAGTGAGGGGTGCCATGGGATAGGAGGCTCCTCTTGCCACCACACCAGAGAAGGTGCCTGGGAGGACCCCAGGCCTGCTGCAAGTCTCTCAGCTGGAGAGGAAAGAGGGGTGGCCCTGGCCCCCCACGTGCAACCTCCTTGCCTGGTGGGGTCAGTTCCCACCCCACCTGCACGGCACCTCACCTCTCCTGGGTTCTGCGGTAGAACTTTCCCAGCAGCCCAAGGTGCCCCACCTGCCCCAGGCCAGGCCCAAAGGCTGGGGAGGCAACAACACCTCCTCGTGGTCCTTGCAGGGCCCACCCTCCTAGGAGAGGACCGGCTCTTGTGTCTCAGAAGGCTGGCTGTCTCCTGGCCAGGTCTGGGCATGGGGTGGGGTGTGGCCTGTAACCAGCCAACCAGTGGACCAGAATCCCTTGTGGGGTGGGTCAGGGGACTCCCACCACAGGGTCCCTGAGACCCTCACCCCCAGGCCCACAGAGCTCAGTGCAGACCCTGCAGGCTTAGCCAACTGCCAGCGGCCCGACACACAGGGCTCTAATCACCCCCCTGCCACCAGGGTCCTGCCCCGGCTCCCCGCGGGCTCCCTGCACACCCACGAGGGCAACGCCTTCCACAATAGACGCCCCCGCCCCCCATGATGCCTTGACAAAAACATGGTCACCTCCCTGGGGGCTCGAGTTGCTAGGAAGTTCTCCCCACCACTGAGCCCTGAGCTGTGGCCAGGGGCTGCCAGCAGGGTCTGACATCAAGTCCCAAGGGCAGCTCCCCACAACGTGACTGGCTGAGTCCCTAATCAATGGGGCCAAGATTCACGCTTTCATATAGCCGGCCACACTGCAGGGGCGGGGCAGGCTGGCACTCCAGAAAACCCGAGCTGAACCATCTCAACTGCCCATCTTGTGGATCAAGCCACCCTCCAGGGCTCAGCAGAGGGGAAAAGCCCCTCTGGATAAAGCCACCCCAGACCACTCCACCACTAACTGGTGTCCTTCCAACCCTGACAGGTTCCATCTTTACTCTACCCATGACAATCCCCGCAGACACTTAGGCAGAGAGCCCTGTTCCTGGAGACCTGCACACGTCTGTCCCTCTGAATTCTGCCATGCCGACATCAACTGGGCGCTGGCTCTCTTCCTGTGACATCCTTTTCACTCAGGGTGTCAGTGGATTTCCACTGTGGTACACAAGACTACTAAACAGTAGTGACCGTACTGAAAGCTGGATTAAGAAGGATTCTGAGGCTGTGTCCACACGCAGCTTGGAAAGTGCTGCAATCGACTAATAATGCCTGCCCTGGGCACAGGAAGGTCACTGGCAGCAGACTGGGAGGACACCTGCCACCACCCTTGCTCTAGTATCTGAAGGGGGTAACTTTGCAACAGCCTCCTTCCCGCGTCCTCCCTGTTCCTTGCCAGATATTCCAGCTTCCGTCCATAGGCCCCTTCAGGCTCATACTCAAGTGGTCAGAACCCTTGGGAATCCAGGCTGGGCATCACAGTGCAGCTCCCAAGATCCACCATCCTGGACTTCGTTGGGAGGAGCCAAGTGAGACCCCTTAATGGGCTGAAGACGGCTTTGGAAGCTGGGCTTCTCAGGGAGTGCCCAGATCTCAGCCTCTTGCAGCTGGGGGCTGCGGCTGGGGCCTAAGGCTGGCACAAGATGATTTCTGTGCCACTGTGGCCCGTTAAAGTTGGCCCAGGCACACACACTGACCCCCAGTCGCCCCAGGTTTGGGGCCCAGCTGCCTGGTCTGTTCCCAGGCTGAGTGGAGTGGCTCAGAGCCGGGGAAGGTGCCAGGCTCCCACGGACACCTCTGGAACAAAAGCAGCAGGCGGCGAGCCAGGAGCCAGGCGGTCACGGGCAGTCCCGGGCTCCTGGCGAGTGCCGTGCAGGGAGGAGCTGGGTTCAGGCCGCACAGAGCTGAGATGCAGGCCTTAGCAGCAGCCCCTCCAGGGGAACAGGGCCTGTGGGCCAGGGAGGGCTGGGGACCAGGGCTTGCTGCAGGACTAAAGCTGGGGGAGAGACAGAGTCTCAGAGCTTGGAGCTGGGACCAAACTGGCATGACCCCCCAAACCCTCACAACACCCCACCAACACCTCTGTCTGTCAGGGAGCTCGGCTGGAGAGCGCCCTACGCTACCCCTGACCACACCTCTTGCACCCTGTCTTCCTGGGTGGATGCTTTAAGACCCCCGTATCCCATGCCGGGGTATCTAGATACACATAGATCATAGTGCTTGGGGGATCCTGGGGGCTTGGGGCCACAGGAACAGTGCAAGCCAGCCCCACACCCAGATGTGATACTGGGCCTCTCTCCCTAGCCCTGTCAGAACCAGTGTAGCTCACACACACCCTCGGCTGCAACCAGCAGCCCAGGAAGGTCCCCAGGCCCCCAGCATAGCAGAGGACAGTTGCTTCACGGGACATGCAAGGACAGAGGGGTCCCTGGAGGTTGGGACCTGGATGGGGAGGTGGGCAGAGGCAAAGCGCGGTGAGGGGCCAAGGTCACAGGGAGCAGGGCGGGGGAGGGTGGGGGCTGGCCACGCCAAGCCCCGAGAAAGCTCTGGAGGGGGTCAGAGGTCCAGATGGGACAGGCCTCCCTCTGGCTACGACGAAGCTGGCAGGAGAGGGCCTGTCTGGCAGGGCAGCCCTGATCCCCCATGTCTGGATCTGGGGAGTTTGGTCCCTTCCCCTACATTGTCCCCAGATCACAGGGTGGTCAGCTGCCCCCAGTGACTCAGCCCTGCCCTCTGGCATTGGCAGGACCAGGTGGGCAGGGTGAGGAATGCTGCCTCCATGTAGGGGCATCTTTACTGAGCTGGGCGGGGAGGGGAGGTGATCATCGGTGGCCCCGTGCGAGCAGATTCAGAGGCCATTTTGGCCACCGAGAAAACTGAGGCCAGGAGAAGGGGCTGGAGTGGCCAGCGGCCAGGGGAGAAGGACAAGGTCCAGGGCAGGGATGTGCCTCAGAGAAGGGCAGGCGGAGGGCTCCTCTTGACAGCGTCACCACACCAAGATGGTGACAGCGGCTGGGACCGCACCAGACGTGCCCCCAGAAGCCCTGGTGAACCCTGAAGTCTTAGAGGGGGACGGAAGGACAGCTGAGGGGCTCAGGGAAGCCGGGAGGCGGGTTGGGAAACGGTAGGGAGTGCCCAGTGACTCTTGGGTGCGACCCCGGCCCCACTGGAGGCGAGCCCAGCCCCGAAAGGAGAAATAGCCACCAGGGCGGGTGCAACTGACAAAGAGGCTGGCCCGGCTAACAGCCAGCGCTGGCTCATGTGCCCGCTGCCTCCGGAGGCTCTCCCTCCAGGTGGCACAAGAGACCACGAGTGGCCTGGGCTGTGGGAACCCAGCAGCCCCGTTCCTCCCCAGCTGAGCCCCCAGGAACAGAATCCCCTTTCATGGCCCTGTGGGTGGTCCCACCAGGCAGGCGGGGGAGGTGGGGTGGAGGAAGGAGGGAGGGGGCCCGGGCTGCTGACAATAGGGCCAGCTGTGCTGCACCCCACCCCCATGGGGACCCACCCAGGGCAGGCCGGCTACACTGGCTCACCCTTTCGCCTCAGGTCAGTTCCGCCGCCCACCCTGACCCTAGGCCCCGGAAAGGAAAGTCTCATCTCTGGCGGGACCCTTCACTTGGTTGAGCCTGGGGTGGGGGGTCCGGGGGTCGGGTGGGGCGAGAGGCCCTGGACAGACAAGCTCTGCCCCAGGCCAGATGTTCTGGGGCGGCTCCTCCGTTCTGGGGTACTTGCCCTGCACCCCAGCTGCTCCACCAGGGAAGCAGGAAGCCCTGGCCCCGGCTCTGGTGGCTGTCCCCCAGATGGTGGGTTGGGTCCACCCACGGAGAGCTGGGGGCCCTGCCTGAAGTGGAAGGATCCATCCTCTCTCCTGGCCTCCACTGACATCCCTCCCCATCCCTACCCCACACCCTCCCCACCATCCTGGCCTCCTTGCTTTTAAGCTAAGAACTCCTTGAGGGGCCCAGCCCTGACCATCCCCAGCCTGGAGGGAGTGGGTAGCAAGCCTGCTTTGCCAGGCACCTGTCTCCCCGCCCATCCTGGGGGCGCCAAGAGGACGAGGATGAGGCCAGACCACGGAGCAGCCCGCCCAGGCAGCCCACCCTGCCCGCCAGCC
>SJYT01081395.1:169168-193907 GCA_006410635.1 Cephalophus harveyi | reverse complement strand
GCCTCCCCAGCAGCCCCCAGAGGGGCAGGACAGAGAGCCTTCTCCCTGGGCCCCAGGGCAGGTGGCACTGCCCACAAACCGCCCTTTTTTCCCGCAAGGTCCTCAAGGGTGGGCCGGAGGGGCAGGAGGATATGTACCTTCTGACGCAGAGCTCTGCCATCCTGACCCTGACCAGGGATCACCGTGGCAGCCAGCCTGGCCACGCCCATGCCCCCATGGCCAGGTCAGGGCAGGGCAGCGGCCGCAGGCGGCCAGGGGTTTGGTGGAAGCTGACCTACATGGCTGCTGCGAGCATGCCCTGCCTGCCCCACGGCACTCGGCCCTCTCCTCCCTTCCACAGACGTTTTTGGAAGCCAGACGCTCCTGCCAGGTTCAGGAGCTCACCCAGCAAATGCAGAAGGTAGAAGAGCTGGGAGGAGCAGGGGAGCAAGGGGTGCCAGGCATGGCCAGCCCGGGAAGCCCCGATCCGGGGCCTGACACCGTTGCACCAGGTGTCCTCTGGGGAGGCTGTGAAGAGGCAGAGGTGGGAAGCAGGCGGCAGAGGGGTCTGGGCCAGGTGTCTGCTCTGCCCACCTGAGTCCTCAGGGCCAGCCTGGTCGCCCTTCCACTGGGGAAGGGAGCTGCTCCTTATCGCCTACCCAACACGTGCGCTCTGCACGGCACTTAAAGCCCAGATTATTTTAACAACTGTCCCTCACTCGTCACCTGTCCTGTTTGGAAAACAGCCCCTTTCTTGTTGCACAAAGAGAGGTTTCTCTCGCTCTCCAGCAGCACTGGGCGCTAATCTCCCCGCCTGGAACGCGGGCGGCAGCGGGCGCGGTGTGTGGGTCCGCGTGCTCTGCAAATACAACGCCCGCCGCTCAGCAGTCATTGAGTTACGGCGGTGCTGGTGCCAGGAGCGCAGAGCCCTCTGTGCCTGCTGCCAACTGCAATTACCTCTCCGCGTGCCAGCCGCCCTCGGGCTTAACCCTTCCTACGCTGTGGTGGCCTACTGGATATCAGCAACCTCGGGCTGGGGACACTAGGGCTCAGGGTCACCGCCCACATCATGATGCCCAGGGGCTGAGCAGAGAGTGCAGAGCTGGGTGGGGGCGGTGACCTTCCCTGAGAGTGCCAAGAGGAACCTCAACATCCTAATAGGGCCTCCAAGGGCCCTCCAGCCAGCCACGAGGCCTGAGAGTGACACGTATGAGGCACCTACTGTGTGTACAAGGCTGTAACCGAGGGGGAGGCAGGGGCCAGGGAGGGACTCTGTTCTAGGCCAGGCCCCCAGGGTGGCAGCCTGAGTCTGTTGACAGCTCTCTCCTCCCCTCCACTCCCTCCCAGCTGACACATCTGGAGCCCATGCCTCTCCGAGTCTGGGAGGTGGGTACAGGCCTGCCCGGCCAGCGCAGCTGTGTTCCACATTTCCTCAGCTCCCCCGAGCCTTCCCGGCCCCACCCCTTCTTCCCTCTCTGCCCATCTCTGCTGCACATCTGGCCAGGACCACTGACTGGCAGGGCTGCCCCCTGCTCACACACTCTGTTTCCAACTGGTTACCACCTCCCCCATGGGGGTGTCCTCGACAGGGAGGCAGCCCCTTGGCCCGGTGCTTGGCATGGTCTGCCAGCCACAGCAGGGGAGCCCTTTGCTTCCCCACAGGCCCTGGGCACCGCGGTCAGTGGCTCTAGCCGCAGGGTGCGGCTGGGAGCCTGGGCCCCTGACTTACCTTCATGAGAGTGGGAGAACCAGATCTGGGAGGTGGCGGGGTGTGAGCCCCGGTAGGCCTGCTCCGAGGGGGACGGGGTGGGGCCACTGGGGTGCGCAGAGGCCGCCGAGCCCAGGCTGCTGGTGAGGAAACTGCCCATGAAAGAGGAGGCCGGAGAGTTCCCCATCAGGCGGCTGCTAGCTGTGGACACAGTGGGCGAGAGTGAGTCTGGGCAGGGACAAGCACTAAGGAGCCCTTTCCCAGGGCTGACTCTCAGGCCCCAAGGTTCCCGGGCTTTTGCCTTCAAACAGCCAAGAAGCCAAGGCGGGAGAAGCTGCCCACTCGGGCCCTGGAGGTCCTGACCCCCTCCTGTCCTTGCAAAACCCTGAAGATTGGCACTTCAGCTGAGTTGTCCTCCACCCCGCCCGCCACCCCTAGCAACCAGGTGCCAGGTACCGTGGGAATAAACATTCAGGGACCCAGGGCTTGAGGGAAACATCGACCCTATGGGCGGGTCTTCACTTCGGAGGCTGACTCCCCCAGGCTTCTTAGCTGCTGGCAGACCTGCCAAAGTGCACCTCCTGAAAAGGCCCAGGGTCAGCAGGTCTCAGCCGTCTCTGTTCTCCCCAGAGGTGGCACTCGGGTTCTTGCCTTCCCCCCAGCAGGGTCTTCAACCTTCTCCCCCAGTCCAGTTAACCATCTCATCACACTGGATACCCTCTATCAGGTGAGCAAGAGAAGAAATGGAGGCAGAGCAAGAGAGAACCACGGGAGGAGCCCGAGAACAGACACGGCAGGACCTGCTTTAATGTCCCCAGGGTTTTCCAGGGTCAGGCCCTCCTGGTGGCGTTGAGACACAGTCAGCCATTTATGTTTCAGGATACTCGGCATTTCGCCCAGCAGCTAGCCTCCATGGCCTGCCTACCTGCACCCTCTGACACTGTGTCCCCCTCTCTGCCCTGTCCAGTGGCCAAGGCCAGGCTGTTCGAGTCTCTCCAGGTTACCATGGCAGCCAGTGGATTGCCTAGGAATGATGTACATCGTGCACTCTGCGCAGTGCAGCCCCGCGTGCCAGGTGGGTGGTCTGGGCTGCACCGCTCAGCCCCTACCCCGGCAGGGCCCCCTGGCACCTTGTCACCTCCATTCCATGGGCAGTAAGCCTGGCTTAGGACCATCTCAGGGGATGGGGAACAAGGTTCTGGGGGTTCACCATCCCATTAGGCTGAATGCAGCAGCCTGGCAGGGTTTGCAAGGGTTCTGGGGGCTCCAGGAGGCTGCAGGCCCGGCCCAAGGTGAGTCAGGACAGCTGTTTCCCTACCCGGGAGGCAAGGGGAATTTGCAAATTTGTGATGTCTCATCCAGCCTGGCTGGGCCCTGGGAGCTTCCCAGACGTGAGGTGACTCAGCAGAGAGGCGGCAAGGCCCTGGAGCAGGGGAGAGGGAGGGGCTGCCCCGCCGGGACCCTGGCAGCTCCCCTCCACTTCCCTTCACTCCCATTCGAGGATGAGACTTATGGATGAGAAAGACCTCTCCCAGGAACCAGCCTCAGCGGAAGGGTCTGTGAGTGCTGGCCGGGTGCTAGGGTGTGAGCTGACCTCTGTGGTGGGTATCAGGCCACAGGGAGACCCTGAAAGGACCAGAGGACCCAGGGGCAGGGGGCGAAGGTGTCCAAGAGCCAGGGACTTCCCAGACCGCAGGGCTGGGACTGCCATGGGCCCTGGCCAGACCACAGGCACGTCCAGCCAGGGGAGGAGACTCTGGGCTGGGAAGGGAAGTACTGGCCTCCCGAGCGGGCGCGCAGAGCAGGCAGGAGATGGAGGGCGGTTCCTGCTGGGCTCCAGGGACCCTGGGGGGGGCCATGCTTGTGGGATGAGTGAGGCCTCTTCCTGCCTCGCCCAGGCCCACCCCATGTCCCCCAGGCCTTCCCACCCCCGCACCCTCCCAGGGAAGTCCCTCCGCCCTGCTCTTCCTGGGGACAGTGGGAAGCAACCGAGTCCAGAAGTCGGTCTGGATAAAGGATTTCTCTGGGAGCTTGGCCTGAGAACCTTGAGTTCTCCCACAGCCGAGTAGGTGGGGGCGGTGGGCGGGCCTGAGGCTGGGCGGGAGGAGTGGCCTGGCATCCCATAGGGCCCCTCCAGTCTGGATGCAGGGAAACTGAGGCTCAGAGGTGGCCCCCCTCACAGGGTCTCCCGCACCCAGGCACCCTGCAGAGGCAGCAGGCCACCTCTGCACACCCACTACCCACACCCCCAGGGACCACCCACCAGGGGCAGGGGCAGGTGGGGAGCATCCTTGAGGCCCGAGCGGGATGTTCAACTAGTCTTCTAAGCTGGAACTGGGTTGGGGTGAGGGAGACGTGGGACTTCCTGTCACCCTCCCCCAGGAGACTGGTCCTGGCCCTGCCTGGGCACTCTTAAGGGTGCCTGTTTTGACACCATCCCAGAAGGGGATGTCCCACTGCATGGGCGCTTTGGAAGGGAGAGGCACTGCAGCTCAGCAGCCCCGGGCCCAGCTCCACGGGACAGGGGACACACCGACAGGCTGAGCTTCCTGCTGTGTCCCCACCTTGTCTAGGCCAGCCACTCTCCCAATTGGGGGACCCTCTTGGAGCCTTTCCTGAGTCCATAAGGAAGGAACCCTTGCTCCTGAGTGTGGGAAGTGAGTGGCTGGGACGGCACTCCAGTCTTGCCCTCTGACTTCGGTCCAAGGCTCCCCAGGGCCCTCCTTTGCTCCAAGCCTTTTGGGGATGCCCCTGCTTCTCCATCTTCCCCAGCCTTGTGGGCGGTTTGCAGCCCCAGTGTCCGGCCTCAGGCCGGACCATTTACCTCAGGGGCGGGGGGTGTCTTTTCCCTCCTTTTTCCTTTCACATTGAAAACAGAAGAGCCTTATCACATAAATATTATGTCTTTATATTTTCACTGTGAGACATTCAAATGACAGATACAACAAGGAAGGAAACAGAGATATCAGGGACCCCACTGCTCTGGGGCACAGCCACATTCCTTTTTCCTTTCACATTGAAAACAGAAGAGCCTTATCACATAAATATTATGTCTTTATATTTTCACTGTGAGACATTCAAATGACAGATACAACAAGGAAGGAAACAGAGATATCAGGGACCCCACTGCTCTGGGGCAAAGCCACACACATTCCAGGGACCACTTTCCAGGCACTCGCCCTGGTGGGCCACCTGAAGGTTCCCAGGTGTCCTCTCCTAAGGCCCCGGCTCTCATACCCCCTGACTGGCAGGCCAGCCCTGGGGGATGGGTGCTGGGCAGCCGCAAAGCCAACTCCCCTCATGGGCCCCCCAGCCCGGACCCTGCTCAGTTGGTGGGTTCCATGAGCCTTGCTCTAAAAGGGTCAGTCTCCTCCCGCCGTCCTGGGCTAGAAGTCTGCAAGCTGCCGCAGGTCCTACAGGCTTTGCTGGGTGGGCACTGCCATGATGGGTGTTGGGGAGGGGATGGCTGGCACCCAGAGCCTCCCCTACCCCGTCTGACCCCTGACCCTCAGACAGAGCATCCATGCTCCCGTGTCACTTTCACCTCCAAGGACTTCGGCCATGGCCCCATGCCCAGTCAGCAGAGGCATGGGCAGACCTGGCTGCCACCTCCCAGCCCCCACCCGCCGACCAGTAGCCAGTCCCAGACAGAGCTTGAGCAGAGGCGGCCTGGGCCCCGGCCAGGGCTGAAGCTGCACGGCCAAGTCTGGCCGGGAACTGGGCTGGAGACTTCTTTCCTCTTGGCAAGGTCCTTGCCCACGGAGTGTTGTGGTTAGCAACCCGGGAGGGGACAGTGGGAGCCCCGAGCAGCAGGAAGGGCCAGAGGGGCTTTCGGCTCAGGGCCCCCCAGGGGCTGGGAGCCCTAACCCTGGCACTGTCTGCCCTAGCCCTTCTCACAGCCTTGGATTAATGTAGGTCACTGTGATCCCAGGTGGCGGGCTCACCGTGGGACTGACGAAGGATGGGCATCATCACTGTTGGCCCTGCAGCCTCTGGGGTTTGGATGTGGCCTGTCCAGGGAGCATGGTCACATGGCCAGTGCCCTGCGTCCTCTAGGGGCTCGCAACAGAGCCATCTGGCCAAGTTTAGGGCTTGAGGGAAACATCGACCCTATGGGCGGGTCTTCACTTCGGAGGCTGACTCCCCCAGGCTTCTTAGCTGCTGGCAGACCTGCCAAAGTGCACCTCCTGAAAAGGCCCAGGGTCAGCAGGTCTCAGCCGTCTCTGTTCTCCCCAGAGGTGGCACTCGGGTTCTTGCCTTCCCCCCAGCAGGGTCTTCAACCTTCTCCCCCAGTCCAGTTAACCATCTCATCACACTGGATACCCTCTATCAGGTGAGCAAGAGAAGAAATGGAGGCAGAGCAAGAGAGAACCACGGGAGGAGCCCGAGAACAGACACGGCAGGACCTGCTTTAATGTCCCCAGGGTTTTCCAGGGTCAGGCCCTCCTGGTGGCGTTGAGACACAGTCAGCCATTTATGTTTCAGGATACTCGGCATTTCGCCCAGCAGCTAGCCTCCATGGCTTGCCTACCTGCACCCTCTGACACTGTGTCCCCCTCTCTGCCCTGTCCAGTGGCCAAGGCCAGGCTGTTCGAGTCTCTCCAGGTTACCATGGCAGCCAGTGGATTGCCTAGGAATGATGTACATCGTGCACTCTGCGCAGTGCAGCCCCGCGTGCCAGGTGGGTGGTCTGGGCTGCACCGCTCAGCCCCTACCCCGGCAGGGCCCCCTGGCACCTTGTCACCTCCATTCCATGGGCAGTGAGCCTGGCTTAGGACCATCTCAGGGGATGGGGAACAAGGTTCTGGGGGTTCACCATCCCATTAGGCTGAATGCAGCAGCCTGGCAGGGTTTGCAAGGGTTCTGGGGGCTCCAGGAGGCTGCAGGCCCGGCCCAAGGTGAGTCAGGACAGCTGTTTCCCTACCCGGGAGGCAAGGGGAATTTGCAAATTTGTGATGTCTCATCCAGCCTGGCTGGGCCCTGGGAGCTTCCCAGACGTGAGGTGACTCAGCAGAGAGGCGGCAAGGCCCTGGAGCAGGGGAGAGGGAGGGGCTGCCCCGCCGGGACCCTGGCAGCTCCCCTCCACTTCCCTTCACTCCCATTCGAGGATGAGACTTATGGATGAGAAAGGCCTCTCCCAGGAACCAGCCTCAGCGGAAGGGTCTGTGAGTGCTGGCCGGGTGCTAGGGTGTGAGCTGACCTCTGTGGTGGGTATCAGGCCACAGGGAGACCCTGAAAGGACCAGAGGACCCAGGGGCAGGGGGCGAAGGTGTCCAAGAGCCAGGGACTTCCCAGACCGCAGGGCTGGGACTGCCATGGCCCCTGGCCAGACCACAGGCACGTCCAGCCAGGGGAGGAGACTCTGGGCTGGGAAGGGAAGTACTGGCCTCCCGAGCGGGCGCGCAGAGCAGGCAGGAGATGGAGGGCGGTTCCTGCTGGGCTCCAGGGACCCTGGGGGGGGCCATGCTTGTGGGATGAGTGAGGCCTCTTCCTGCCTCGCCCAGGCCCACCCCATGTCCCCCAGGCCTTCCCACCCCCGCACCCTCCCAGGGAAGTCCCTCCGCCCTGCTCTTCCTGGGGACAGTGGGAAGCAACCGAGTCCAGAAGTCGGTCTGGATAAAGGATTTCTCTGGGAGCTTGGCCTGAGAACCTTGAGTTCTCCCACAGCCGAGTAGGTGGGGGCGGTGGGCGGGCCTGAGGCTGGGCGGGAGGAGTGGCCTGGCATCCCATAGGGCCCCTCCAGTCTGGATGCAGGGAAACTGAGGCTCAGAGGTGGCCCCCCTCACAGGGTCTCCCGCACCCAGGCACCCTGCAGAGGCAGCAGGCCACCTCTGCACACCCACTACCCACACCCCCAGGGACCACCCACCAGGGGCAGGGGCAGGTGGGGAGCATCCTTGAGGCCCAGAGCGGGATGTTCAACTAGTCTTCTAAGCTGGAACTGGGTTGGGGTGAGGGAGACATGGGACTTCCTGTCACCCTCCCCCAGGAGATTGGTCCTGGCCCTGCCTGGGCACTCTTAAGGGTGCCTGTTTTGACACCATCCCAGAAGGGGATGTCCCACTGCATGGGCGCTTTGGAAGGGAGAGGCACTGCAGCTCAGCAGCCCCGGGCCCAGCTCCACGGGACAGGGGACACACCGACAGGCTGAGCTTCCTGCTGTGTCCCCACCTTGTCTAGGCCAGCCACTCTCCCAATTGGGGGACCCTCTTGGAGCCTTTCCTGAGTCCATAAGGAAGGAACCCTTGCTCCTGAGTGTGGGAAGTGAGTGGCTGGGACGGCACTCCAGTCTTGCCCTCTGACTTCGGTCCAAGGCTCCCCAGGGCCCTCCTTTGCTCCAAGCCTTTTGGGGATGCCCCTGCTTCTCCATCTTCCCCAGCCTTGTGGGCGGTTTGCAGCCCCAGTGTCCGGCCTCAGGCCGGACCATTTACCTCAGGGGCGGGGGGTGTCTTTTCCCTCCTTTTTCCTTTCACATTGAAAACAGAAGAGCCTTATCACATAAATATTATGTCTTTATATTTTCACTGTGAGACATTCAAATGACAGATACAACAAGGAAGGAAACAGAGATATCAGGGACCCCACTGCTCTGGGGCAAAGCCACACACATTCCAGGGACCACTTTCCAGGCACTCGCCCTGGTGGGCCACCTGAAGGTTCCCAGGTGTCCTCTCCTAAGGCCCCGGCTCTCATACCCCCTGACTGGCAGGCCAGCCCTGGGGGATGGGTGCTGGGCAGCCGCAAAGCCAACTCCCCTCATGGGCCCCCCAGCCCGGACCCTGCTCAGTTGGTGGGTTCCATGAGCCTTGCTCTAAAAGGGTCAGTCTCCTCCCGCCGTCCTGGGCTAGAAGTCTGCAAGCTGCCGCAGGTCCTACAGGCTTTGCTGGGTGGGCACTGCCATGATGGGTGTTGGGGAGGGGATGGCTGGCACCCAGAGCCTCCCCTACCCCGTCTGACCCCTGACCCTCAGACAGAGCATCCATGCTCCCGTGTCACTTTCACCTCCAAGGACTTCGGCCATGGCCCCATGCCCAGTCAGCAGAGGCATGGGCAGACCTGGCTGCCACCTCCCAGCCCCCACCCGCCGACCAGTAGCCAGTCCCAGACAGAGCTTGAGCAGAGGCGGCCTGGGCCCCGGCCAGGGCTGAAGCTGCACGGCCAAGTCTGGCCGGGAACTGGGCTGGAGACTTCTTTCCTCTTGGCAAGGTCCTTGCCCACGGAGTGTTGTGGTTAGCAACCCGGGAGGGGACAGTGGGAGCCCCGAGCAGCAGGAAGGGCCAGAGGGGCTTTCGGCTCAGGGCCCCCCAGGGGCTGGGAGCCCTAACCCTGGCACTGTCTGCCCTAGCCCTTCTCACAGCCTTGGATTAATGTAGGTCACTGTGATCCCAGGTGGCGGGCTCACCGTGGGACTGACGAAGGATGGGCATCATCACTGTTGGCCCTGCAGCCTCTGGGGTTTGGATGTGGCCTGTCCAGGGAGCATGGTCACATGGCCAGTGCCCTGCGTCCTCTAGGGGCTCGCAACAGAGCCATCTGGCCAAGTTGAACATCATCTCAGGACTGAGACCTGAACAGGGCCACTGAGGCAGACGGTTCTGTAACCACACACCAGCCCCCAGCCCGTCGTCCCCACTGCCTGGCCGGCCCAGGCCAAGGTATGCAGCCCCAGACACAGGGCTCCAGCCCCGATTCCAGCGCCGCCTCAGCTCTGCCTGGGACACCACGGAGGCCTGGCCCGGGTGCCGGGCTGGCTGAGAAAACCACTCCGGAAGCCAGAATGCCCGGGAGGGCTGGTTGACACCCCCCACCCCCCGCCATGGCCCAGTTCCTCAGGCCCAGCCCTCACTCCTGGAGGCCTACTCGTTCCCACGCCCCGAGGCCCAGACAACGTGGACCGGGAGACAGACCGTACCTGGGCCCTGGCCGTGTGGCGACTTCCAGCTGCCCCAGCTGGACAGGGCTGGGCTGGAATCCCCTGACTGCCTAGCCTGCGCTCAAAGGGCCATTCTGTGCTGGCCATGCCCGAGGCTGCCCCATGTGCCCCCAGGCGAAACCAGGGGGAGGGGGCCTTCCTCTGCCAACCTGTTTGCCAGGCCCACCTGCTGCAGCCAAGACGTGTAACAGAAGTTGGGCAGGCCAGAGGGGTGCTGAGGGGGCCCCTGCCGTGGAGTCCAGGGGTGCCCCAAGGAGCTTCCAGTCCAGGGAGTGTCCGACGGGCAGCAAAGTCACCAGAGCTCAAAGTGCTGGCACTCCAGAGGCTGGCCCTGGGGGCCTAGACGGCCTAGGGCCTGCCCACCTCCTCTGCCTCCAGCCTCTACCTCCCCATCAGCCAGCAGGATGGAGGGACAGACATAGAAGGGCCTAGGAGAGCGCGGGAGCGGGAGCGGGAGCCCGGAGTACAGCAGCGGGAGCATTTGTTTTGACTTAAGTGAGCTACCTTTTCTGGAAACGGTGAAATGGGTTGTAAAAAAGCACACACACAAAAGGCCTCCCTGTGATGGCTGGCGGCAGCTCCTGAGAGTCAAGCCCTTTCCGGCTCCTCTGCCGCTGCTGGAGGCCCAGCTGATGGGCCGCTGGCACGAGGCTCCCCAGGGGTGCTGTGTCTGGCGGCTGCACCCGCCCGCCGCCCAGACCCGCTCCCGCCCTGTGGCTCACACCTGCTCAAGGCACCCCACCGCCTCCAGCCCCTGGCAGAGCCCGCCTGGGCGCTGGGGACATCCAGTTCCCCTGGGGCCATCCCTGGGTCTCCCCCAGGACCTCAGGGGCAGCTGAGACACTGCCGCGACGGGTGGCCTGCCTGGGAGACCAAAGTGCCCCTGGGGTGCTAGGCCAGGGCCCTCCGAGGGAGTCGACTGGAGAGGAGGCGGCAGGAAGGCTAACAGCCCACCACGTGGACTGTTCACATTCCTCTCATTCCAGGAGAGGGAAGGGGAGGGCGGATGTCCATCCCGGGTGTCCGCGTGGACAGAGGTGGCAAGACCTCGGTCCAGCCTGCCTGTGGGCGTCCATCTGTCTGACCACCCAGGAGAAGAAAGTGGGGAGAGAGACAGGACTGGGGATACCAGGCCCAGGCGGGAGGGGCTGCTCTGGACTGCCCCACGGGAAACCCAAATTGCGCAGAGCAGGGGCCGGGCTGAGGAGGCTACGCTGCACTGCGGCTACCAGATCCGCGCTGGGTGCACACGCGCTCCGGGCTTAATTGCTGATGTCACCAGGGACACTCCCCACTGGGCGGCAATCCATCAGTGGCCCCGGCATGAGATCATACATGTGTGTGCGTATGTGTGCACGTGGGCGTAACAGGCAGCGAAGTGAGTATGTGGGCGCTCAGGGTGCGTTGGCGTGTGTGCATGGCTGAGAGTGCACATGGGCAATGGTCATGCACACAGGCTACAGATGTGCATGGAGGTCTGGGGCCGGGGCTCTGAGTGTGCGCTCAGGACACGGGTGTACACACCTGGCTCTGAGTGTGTGCGAGGTGGTGACTTGTTCTCATGTGAGGGACTCACACACAGGCCGGGCCAGCCCTCAGGGATGCTGCTTCCCAGGGTCACACCTCCACCAAACCGGTCTCCTTTCTGGCCCAGACTCTGAAAAAGGCTCCCGGCCTTGGATTCTACGCGACGCCCATGGTAGCATGTGAGAGACGCCAGGACGCCCCTCTCCTTCTCCACCGTGGGGGGGCTCATCCAGCTTACTCGTGGTGGAAGGGCAACTCAAGCCTTAAGCCTGTACCAAACTGGGGTCCCAAGACCCCCGACTCCCTGCTGGCTGGGAGTTGGCCCCCTCCCCAGCCCAGCGACTCAACCCAGAGCCACCTGGACCTGAAAGTGAATCCAGCAGTGGTATGGGTTCTGGGGGCAGCAGGCAGGTTGCGTGGCCATCTTCCCACAGACACCCGATCCCTTTGCAGTGAAGAAGCAGCTCAGAAGCCCCCTCGGATCTGAGACCCCCTCCCAGCAGGACTGGTCTTACTGATAGGCTCTTCAGAACCCAGAAATTGTCGGGATCTGGAGCACTCCCCTGTCCTCGAATCGGGGGCCTCCTGTCTGGCTCCCCTCACTTGCTGGGTCTCAATGGACACAAAACCTGCCCTGCTTTCGGCCATCCTCTGCTGCCCCAGCCCGAGTCCCTGAGGACGCCATCCAATAACCCCAGCTGCCGTCCACAGCCCCGCGATGATGCAGGGACCAGAAGAGGATGCAAGACAGGCCTAGGGAGGGAGGGAGGAAAGACAGGAAAAAAGGAAGAGGCTGGAGGCAGGAAGAGAGACAGCTGCAGCGGTGGGAGAGGGGTGCTGGTGGGAGGCGGCCTGTGGGGGCCAGCCCCGCCCTGAGATGCGGGGCAGCCCCGGTGAGGGGTGTCTGCCAGAACACGCAGGCGTCACATGGGAAGCTCCTCTCCGCTGGTCCAGGAGAACCTTCCAGAAGACCCGGTTGGCCCAAAGGCAGCGTCTCTCAGGCCATAATAGGAGAACTCTGTGGTTGCTGAGCCACCAGGCCCACAAGTGTAGAGGCAATGATGACAGGGGACGGGCCCAACCACCAACAGCCCAGAACTAATAAAAGAAAAGGAAAACCGGATATAAGTCTGGTTCTTATTAAAAGGGTAAATTTAGCTTTTTGGCTGGAGGAGGAGGGGGGTGGCCAACACTCCCCCCTGGGGCCGCCCTCGGACTCTGGCCGAGAGAGTGACTCAGAGGGTTGCTCCCCCTCCTCCTGTTCTTCGCACCTTCTGGGGTCTCTGCCTTGCTTCCCTCTCACACCCTCCCTGGCAAGCGGCCAGCACTCCTGTTCCAGGACACCTCTGAAGGCCAGGGGGCGGCAGTGTGGGGAGGTGACCAGCGCCACCCCCTCCAAACCCCGCCAGCCAGAGAAGGAGCCTCAGCCAAAGCATCACACCATGTTGAAATAAGCCAGCTGCAGAGACAAATGCCCTAGGGGCTGTAGTCCAGTGTGGACATCGGGGTGTGCACACACACACACACACCCGAGCCCCTGGACAGGGTCATAGGGGCCCACCCTGTTCTCCTACACTCCATCCACTGGACCCCGGCACTCAGCACCTCAAGCTGGTCTGGAACATCCCTCTGTCTCAGCTGTGAGCAGGCAGGGCAAGAGGGGAGCAGATGGCGGGGTTGGGGGCAGGGCTGTGCCTCTCCAGGCAGAGACCTCCAGGGAGCCCAAATTCTCGAATTTCTGATGGGCCACCCTCTGCAGCCCATCCCTGTCTTCTGAGACTCGCAGTGGACCTGGCCTCCCCACCTGACTCTAACGTCCGTGACCAGAAGCAGGAAAAGGTCTGGCACTGGGGCTGGGGCTGCTCCTGGCTCCTGGCAAGAGGAGCACTGTGGCGGGGGGCAGCTCGCTGGGGAGCAGGATCCCCCACAATGTGTTCCTGGGGGCAGCGCTACCCGCCCCACAAGAGAAGGGAGATGGGCGAGAGGGCAGGGTGCCCAGGGGTCCGTATCCTTATAGCTTCTTCTAACGGCGCTGCTCTGACAAACCACCCCACTCCCTTCAAAGTACAGAGATAAAGTATTTTAATTTCTAAAGACGGTGAGTGTAACTAGAGAGAAAACCTCAATTCTCTGATGTACAACTACAATATTTCTGGGAACTGTCAAAAGGAGCAGGGCAAGGAGAGCTGTTTCTGGAGTGGAGAAGGGCACCCCACTGATCGAGGGTCCCAAATAGGGATGGAGTGCCAGCCAGCCCTGGGGAGCCGGTAGGGGAAACAGGCTCAGGGCAGCCCCGCAGGAGCTCCCAACGGAGAGAAGATCCCTGGCACATGCAGCTAGCCCACAGCCTGTGCACCCAGCCCTATTGCAGGGCGTGACGGGGCAGGGGGTAGGGGGAGCTCAGGCAGAGAGCCAGCCTTGGATCTCCAGCCCAGAAGCCTGCGCTCCTGTCTCCTGATGCGACCACAGGGCAAGCAAGTTGGTTTGCTGAGTCTCCATCACCTGGATCCCATCTGCTTCAGGGGCAGGAAGCAGCAGGGAACTCAGCCCTGAGACTGATTGAGTCCCTCACCTGATTCACAAGCTGGGCTTGAAGCAAGTGTCTTTGGCAAAGGCTCTGCTGCCAGAGCAGAGGAGGGGTCTCTGTGCTGGGCTGCCCGAGTGGCACAGGTCTCCAAAGGGTGCCCCCCACCCCAGTCTAGAAACCACAAGATGCACCATGACCCTCCTAGCCACCTAGTCCAGCAGCCAGTACCTGGGCCAGCTGCCCACTCCCCAGGAGGGCCCAGGGCATGGTTGGGCTGCCCTGAATCTCCATCGGCTCCAGGTAGTCCAGGCCGAGTGCCCAGGGAAGCTCGGGGCACCTGCTGACCTCGCTAGGGCAGGCAGCTGATGTGGGAGTACGGGGAGAAAGTGCTGCCCAGACTGGACAGCATGAACGTCCTTGTCACCCAAGCCACAGACTGGGTCCGGAGTTCTAGCTGGAAAACGAAATTCTAACCCAGCTCATTCGTTAGACAGTCACGGAGCGGCCGTGGTCACCTACCCTCACCCTGGCCCCCAAGGAAGCCGCAGGCTGCCCAGGCCCCCGGGCCTCTCGGTGACCCACACTGGCCTCACGGCTGCTTGGGACCGTCTCACTGGCCTGTATCTTGGAGCAGACGTTCGACAGGTAGAAAGACGCTGCTGCTTATGTGCACCTTCCAACTTTTCTTGATTTTACCTGTATTCACACTTGTTAAGGGCTTTTTAAGAGTTTGCCTAAAGATGCATTACAATTTAATTGAGCTTTAATTTTAATATTAATTTAAAACAAATTAAAAGCTTATTTTTAGGAGACCCAAAGGGATGCAAATTGTCTTGAAAAAAAGACTGGCTTCAGGCAAACCGCCCCCAAGTGACCCGCTGGCCAGGCATGTGGCAGGTCAGCTGGACAGGGCAGCTGCCCCATCGGATAGACTGGGAAGTCCTGGGGGACCCCAGGTCTGGTTCCTTCACCTGCATCCTGTGTAGGGCGAGGAGGGCTGTGCCCACGAGCTAGGGACAGAGGGATCTGGTGGCACCCTTCCGCGTGGTGCTGCCGAGGCCAGGAGGCGCCGCGGGCAGGAGCCCAGTTCTGTCCTCACTGCACCCATGTCCGAGCCTGGGTCCTGAATCCTGCCTGCCGGCCGCCAGGACCATACAGGGGATAATGAAAGGGGGCGTCAGGGCCCGTGCCCCACCGAGCAAGAGCTGCAGGGACGTGAGCGCTGCCTGGGCAAGGAGAAGCGACCAGGATCTGGAGTGACAGGGCTTATGGGAAAGAGCCTCCAGGAGACCTGCAGGCAGCGGGTCCCACTAACTGCCAACAGCCCCAGGCAGCCACGCACTCCTGCCAGACTGGGTGCTGAGGCTGAGAACCTGGAGCAGCTCCTAGGCCTCCTTGTGCATAAATGCTGAACACAGTGGTGCAGCGCGGGGGCCCCACCTGGCTGTGCAACGCTCGGGTGCCCACAGCCCCTCGCCGCCACACCTGCCGGCCAGGGAGGCGCACGGAGCAGAGGGTGAGGGGCCACAGCCCTGCTCCCTCGTCTCTCCTGAGCCCCTATTTTTCTCTTGTTGGTTGACCCCCAGTTCTTGCCTACTCGGTCACCCAAACAGCCACCATAGAGGGGAGGGGAGGGGGCAGCTCTCCCTAGCACGTGTCCTTCCTTGCCCCCCAGGCCCTAGGGCCCAGGTGAGGCCACTGGCCCAGGTGAGGCCACTGGCTTCTACCCTCTGATCCATCGTAGGTGCCCCATCACACAGAATCTCCTGGTGATGGCGAGAGAGCCACCTGCAGAGGGGGCCAGGGCCAGTCAAGAGACAGACAGGAAGTGGCCCCACCTGGTGCCCAGCTTTTGCTCCATCAGGTCCCTCCTTTACTGGAGTGGGATGGGGCAGGGGAGTCTCTGCAGGGACGGTCCCCGTCCTGAGCCTTGTTCCATCCCCACCAGCCCCTTCTCTCCACAGCCCGACCTCACATGTGCACCCAGGGGCCAGCCCTGGTGCCATACAGATGACGCTGGGCTGTACTGCCCAGTGGACCACTCCCTGCCACGCTCTCGCCCCCTGCCATCGAGTATGGCGCTAAGAAAGAGGGGACTGCCCTTTCTGCCTATCTGTTTGGCTCTGACACCTTTTTAAAACACAGTCTGGGAGCCTCTGAAGATGACAGAAGATGCTTCTGGAAGGCGAGGGGATGCTGAGCTGACCCCTGCGAGGTGGCCACGCAGGCTGGAGACGCTGCCAGCATGACTGTCTACCATGTGTGGTCAGGTAGGGGGCGGCTTTTAGGGTGGAGACAAGGGCCAATCCAGACCCCTGTGTTTCCTGCCCTTCTCTTCCTAACGAGGTTCTCCCAGAGCGTTATCTTCTCGATATTCCAGTGTGGCGGCACACTGGTAGGAGAAAACCCGAACAGCCCTCTCTCCATGTCTAAAGGTACGCGCGTGCTTTGCCTCAGTGTGCACGGACACGCATATCCCCTCTCGCCCCAGCCGTCCTGCAGGGAGGGAGGCCCGTGACAGCCACGCCCAGCTCCGGAGAAACAGAGGGATGGAAGGCAGAGACACCCAGCCTCGGGAACCTGCTGCCCCTCAGGGAAGGTGGCTCCGTGTGGTGGAGGATGGGGCTGCCGCAAGGCCTGGTGAGAGAGACTGCCGAGGGCGGTCAGGGCCGGAGGTCACGGGGATCTGAGCATTGGTGACTGTGGGGGCTGCCCAGGTGGGAAGATTCCAAGAGGGGCAGGGGAACGGGGCAGAGAAGGTACTTGAGGCAGCAAAGAGGGGTGCAGAGGCGGCCGGAGCCTGTGGGTGGCTGGGCATAGGTGCTGAGTACTGGGAACGCTTGGGGACAGTGGAATGACAAGAGTAGGGGGTAGGAGCTGGCCTAAGGTGTGTGTGTGGGCGGGTGTTGGGGAAGGGAGACCTTGAGGGAAACAGAAGCAGGGCTGAAGGCTCAGACAGGCTTGGGACTGACTTGCAGGTCGGGAAAGGGCGGGGAAGCTGACTAGCACCTCCTAGAGGAACTGGGCGTGGGCTCACCAGAGACATGACTGCCGACCAAGGTCCGTCTAGTCAAGGCTATGGTTTTTCCAGGAGTCATGTATGGATATGAAAGTTGGACTATAAAGAAGGCTGAGCGCCAAAGAACTGATGCTTTTGAACTGTGGTGTTGGAGAAGATTCGTGAGAGTCCCTTGGACTGCAAGGAGATCCAACCAGTCCCTCCTAAAGGAAATCTGTCCTGAATATTCACTGGAAGGACTGATGCTGAAGCGTAAACTCCAATATTTTGGCCACCTGATGCGAAGAACTGACTCCTTGGAAAAGATCCTGACGGTGGGAAAGATTGAAGGCGGGAGGAAAAGGGGACGACAGAGGACGAGATGGTGGGACGGCATCACCGACTCAATGGACATGAGTTTGAGCACACTCTGGGAGTTGGTGATAGACAGGGAAGCCTGGCGTGCTGCAGTCCATGGGGTGGCAAAGAATCAGACATGACTGAGTGACAGAAATGAACTGAACAGATTCACTGGAAGAAGCCTGGGGCAGGTGCTGGGAAAGGACCGGCTCCAGTTCAGTGGAAACCAAAAGATGGGTTCCATGGTGACAGAGGGAAGGAGGGGGCTGAAGCAGGGGCAGGCAGCTCACCAGCACCAACCCCGGCACATCGGGCTCTGAGTCTGCCATCCAGGGTCACTGGGGACCTTTAGGCTCCACCTCCGGCAGCTGGCCAGGAGCTGCAGGATGGAGCAGGAGGTGGGAAGTGGAGCCAGACCAGAACACACATTCTGATCATTGGGCCCGCTGGCTCTCCCCCCGGCCAGCTGGGGTGTGATTCCTTGAAGGCCCATTGTGTCTGTGAGTGAGTGTGTGTGTATAAGTGTGAGCACATGTGAGTGTAAGGACATACCTCAGGGTATGAGCACACGTGAGCAGGTGTGATGAGTGTCCATGCATGTGTGAGCTCGGCCAGTTAATGTGCTGGCAAGCCTGTGGGGACGACGACAGGGTCTGTGCCTCTGCCCCCAAAGGGGACACAAGCAGGGCCAGGCAGCAAGGCTGGTGCTAAATTGGAGCCTGCCACACAGAGCTGCCCTGAGATGCTGGTGGAGAGCAGCCTGGAAGTGCAGCTCCTTCCCCACCCCCATCAGCACATCCCCACCCTGGGTCCCACCCCTAGGGTCTCACCCCGCTGTCCCCAACCTGCCTTCTTTTCACCCCCATCCAGCTGGGCTCCCAGCACACCTGCCTTGAAGGGAGGGGACCCTCCCTGGCCTGGCTGTGTGACATTAGGGCCACGGTGTCCTCCCCAGAGCTGCCTTTGAGAACAAAGTCCCAAGGAAGAAAGGCCCTGGCTTCCCTGAAGGAGGAGCACAGGGATAGAGCCAAGACTGCCTCTTCCCAAGGAGATGGCAGAGGGTGGTTTAGTCCATAAACCACCACTTAAATGTGGCTGATGATTCTCTCTCACTTGGCAGGGTGCCCCAAGAAGACAGCCCCAGGCCACCCTGGGGGACCCCAGTTTGCAGCGCAGGGGCCTCTCTCGGCAGCACAGGCATCCTCTGCCCCTCCCCTGCATTTCTGATAATTTCTACTGGAAACCAAGTCCCTGCACTTGGATGGAACAGAACTGCTGTAACTTTCCTTTCTGTTCCAGGCACACAGTGGGTCCCCCTTCCCCAGCGTCAAACATCTTTGGATCTAAAGACACTGGACTCTTTGTTGGGGGCCCTGGGGGGAGCAGCGAGGGGGCAGGGAACCCAACCCACCTGTTCATTCCCTCCTCCTCCTCCTCCGCCCCGGCTCTAGGTCAGAATGAAAAAAAGAAAAAACCTTCCTGGCTGATCCAATCTGGAACCTAATCGTCTGGACAGCTGCAGCAGCCCTCGGATGCCAGCCCGGCTGGCTCCCTGCTTGGGCACTGGATGCCTCCCCGCCAGGCCCTCGGCCTGCTGCAAACCCACTCCAAGCCCCTATGTGGAGCTGGGGCAACTCCCATCCTGCGCCCCCGCTTTCCAATCCCACACCCAGTTCCCGACTGGTCCCCATCCTCTGGTGGCAGCTGCTGGCAGGGCCACGGGAGGCAGTAATATTATATATTACAACAAACAGGGGCGGCCCACTGACAAATAGGCCTGCGTGATCTAAACGGTATATTATCCCATAAAAACGTCAGCGGGCAGGGCGTCAAAGCCGAGATGGAGCAGCAGCCCCAGAGCACAGCCTGCAAGGCCCGAACCTTCCTTGGCACAGCCCAGAGCTGCGGGGATGTGTTCTAGACACGGCATGCTGGTGTGATCTTGTTGTTTGCTTTTAATCCTGAACCTTTGGTGGGAGAAAGAAGGCCCCAGAGGTTAACAGGGACCAAGGAACCCCGGGGGAGCTGTCCCCTAGGGGTGAGGCAGGTGGAGCGCAGCAGTGCGAGTCACCTACTGCCAAACAGGGCAGGTGCCGCACCCTGAAGCCCTGGCATCAGCTTGAGAGCTCTGGCACAAGGCCCAGCAAAGACCTCCGAGGATGGCCTTTCCAAGAGGCTGTTGGTAGTGGCCCGAGTGAGAACTTCCTCTGGATGGGTGATGACGGGCCCCCTTCCGAGGAGCTGAGGCAGCACCTCCGCCCTGAGGGGATGGTTTCTAGTCTTCAGAAGTCATCCAAGGTGGATGCTAGTCAATATGGCATTGACAGGGCTACTGCTGCCTGGTGACGTGAGGCTGGGAAGAGGGGCGACGCTCCAGAGGCTGTGCGGGATTTTCTTGTTGGACTCTCTAGGCAGAGATCAGCCCTGAGGCCACCCAGATGGAGTCCCCAAGTCCCTTCCATGCTGACCTCTGGCCAGTGTGTCCAGGGCCCCTCTGAGAAAGTCCTGTGCAAAGGGCTGAGATCAGGGCAACTGGTGGGAATCCCCCTGAGACTCTGGCCACGCCAATCAAGGCAGCTGCCTGCCCTGCTGCACAAAGTCCCTGGGATAGAGGGGCAGCTCCTATCTTTGGGGGCCTAGATATTTATGGTAGGGAAGAGAGCAGGCAGGGGTGGGGGGGCCCAGAGGCCTCTTTCAGAGGAAAGGGCAAGGGGACCCTGGGGGTGGTGACCAAGGCCCCTTTCCACCCAGAAAGCACTCATTCCCAGTGGTACTGGCTGAACTCTATTTGAGCTTGGGAATTCCCAGCTTAAGGCTGGTCCCAGGCTCAGACCCTGGAGCTAGACCAGGGGCATTCTGGGAAGTGTAGTCCTTTGGGAGTTGAGAGGGCCCGCTGGGATTTCACCGGGTGGGGCGGGTATCCCTTCAAGAGCAAGCAAATAAGCAGAGAGAGAAAAGGAGGTTACCCTGACCCTAATCCCAAGGTGGAAGTCTGACATTCCTGGGAAATGGCTGAACTTAAGACATCTGCTCCCTGAAAAGACACCAGCCAATATTGGATTCCAGCCTCAGATCACACCCGCAGTGCTTTCCCTGAGCAAACTGTCTGGAGCTCTTATTTTGGTGAGGAGACCTGGGAACTCCCCAGAGAGGGAAGACCCGGCCTGAATTCCCCAACTCCTTTCCTCCTCTGGCAGCTGCCTCCAGACCGCAGGAGAGACAGGGGTGCTACCTGCTGGGCTCCCGGAGAGGCTGCAGTGCATCCCGCACACTCTCGCACATTATTTATGCTCACAGCCCGCGCTGATGACATATGTAAGTTGACAGCGAACATCCTATCAACTTGCTGGAGTGTATCTTGATTGTTAAAACACACT
Source organism: Cephalophus harveyi (assembly GCA_006410635.1). Classification (NCBI taxonomy): domain Eukaryota; kingdom Metazoa; phylum Chordata; class Mammalia; order Artiodactyla; family Bovidae; genus Cephalophus; species Cephalophus harveyi. The sequence goes on along the minus strand of SJYT01081395.1, from coordinate 173,498 downwards.
CTTAAAGGTGTACGATCATTTATCAAATTAAAATAGCGGCGCCTTGCCTGTCCCTTTGCTGCCTTCCCTGACCACTCCCCTGCAGCCTCCCTCCTTCTCTGGCCTCCTGGGCATCCTGCCCTTGTACCCAGGGCCTGCTCCTCGGGTGGGGTGGGGGGCGGAGAACCCTGCCCCTGCTTCCAGGGACCCAGACTCAGCACCCCCTCCCCATCCCACCCTAGGCCAGGGCAAGCCCACTAATCGCCAAGAAGTGACAAATGCCAGAAGCCCCACCAATTAAATCTAAACTCAAGCAAAGCTCAGTGGCCAGTAAATTATTATTTTTATTAGCTTGAACCAAGTTCCCGTAAGAGAGAAAGTCAACTTGCTCCCATGAATGGCTCTTGTATAATTTATTTAACTCTGTGCTCTTTGCCAAAGCCTGGAATATTTTTAGCTCGTTCTGTTGTTGGATTTGGCTTTTTTATGTGTGTTTCTGAGGGGTATTTTTAGCTCCCTCCATGTTATTCTAACAGCCTCCTGTGCGTTTTGTCCTGTCTGTGCGGGCTGTTGAACCCAGTCTCACAGCAGACGAAGGAGATTTCTAAGAATAAACGGGAGCATTTGGGGGTGATTTGGGATCCACACAAGGCCACTCCCTGCCTCTCTGGCTAATTTGCCTTAGTGCTCACGTGACCTGGATATTCCTATAGGAATATCCCTGTAGGAATAATCAGACATGGGGGCAGTACAAGCCCCACTGAGAAAAAACCCACATTCCAAAAATGGCTTCGTTGGGGTGGGTGAGGCAGCCGCAGCCTGGCCAGTCCACGAGGCCGCCGGATTCTGGGCTCCACAGGGCGGCCGTGGCTTTGATGTTTGCTTCTGCCACTTACAGAGCAGGACGGGTAGAGTCTTTGGAAAGTAACTCTTTTCACACCTACTTAATGTTGGTAACGGTTGCCGAAACACTCCATCGTGTCATTGAGTTAATGAGGTATTTACGAAATTGTATTTTTTTCCCTATACGAAAAAATATCACATGAGAAAGGAGGGGGATCCTTTGATGGGGTCTTTTCACACCAGGAAATTATCTTCCCCACCCCACCCCCCACTGCATTTTTCTTTTTCTTTTTGAGATTGAGGATCAGAAGCACTTTTAGCAGGAGGGAAGTTTGTGGTTCTCCCACCAGAAGGAACCTGCCGCCCTGTATACTCCCAACAACAACCACAGGCCCAGGGTACCTGGCTTCCAGGCCGGGCCATTTACACGCCAAGAGGAGGGATGGAGAGGAGAACCCACCCGCAGTCACAGTGCCAAAACCTCCGCCTTCCTTGGGTGGAGACCCAGTGATTCTCCTTTGGCCCCACGGGCAACACACAGAGAAGGATGAAGGGCAGTAGCTGTAGCTGACCGGCTGGAAGAGGGGGCGGGGACCTGGCTTCTCCCAGGCAGGGCTGCCTCCTACTAGACGCGCTCCCTCCGAGGAGAGGCGCGATCCCCAATCGCTCCAGGCAGTAGCGCTGATGAAAAATCTTGGGTTGGTGTGTTGTTGATTTTCATTTTTCCCCCCCTAGATTTCACAGCTTTGCCTCCAGACCATCTGTATTAGAGACAAAATCTAACACTGCACTAAAAATAATGATTCCAAACATTTTAATTGCACCTTTTGGTGACAAGGTTACTGGAACAGCACTTTACCATAAAACCCTACAGCCCAATGATAAAGCTATCCACACTTTCGTTTTTAGAAAAACAATGGGAGAAGCCCTGGAGCCCAACATCCCATTGGGGTCCTTCAAGCTGACATTTTGAAAGCGCTGGGTGGGGGCAGCACTGGAGGAGTGCAGGGAGGGAGACCTTGGCCCAGGCTGGGGGCCGAGCCAAGATGAGGAATCCTCAGAGGCCAGGGACTTGATCTCCGGTGGCTGGATCCTACTCCCATGTTAGAGCCGAACAAATAGGAAGAAGCTCGGTGCAATTTTCCTTTCAGCTGGATAGTCAGTGGAGGGAGGGGTGGGCTGGGCTGCTGCAGCCTGGCTTATGGACCTGAGGCCGTCACGGAAATGGGAAGAAAGTCCGCCAAACTGGCCATTTTGAAATCCGCACACGAGATGCAAAAGGAAAAAAAAAATTTAACTTAATTATACTTTTTACTTTTTAAACTAGATCATATATAGATACAGACCAAAGCAAAGTAGTCTGAGGTATAATTCTTTTTTTTTTAATTGATGTAGCTAAATTTTAAAACCAATACAAGATCCTGGTTTTCAGCAATTTCAAAAGCCTTTCAGCGGCAGATGTTTCTAGCTGGACGCCCTCTAGGCCAGCCTTCCCATCACAAATGGGTTGAACATCTCCAGGCACAATAGGTCTCTCTGGTCCCCCAGGGAGGTAGAAGCAGCCTCCAGGAGCAGCAGACATGTGGGCCCCCAGTTGCCCCCTCTGAGGGTGCCCTGGAGACCTCCAGGGAGCTCTAGAACACCCTGCATATGGGGGAGGTGAGTAGGGTCTGGGTCAAGGACACAGATCAGGCCAGCGCCCACCTGATTTCTCCAGTCCCTCCATGGCCTACGATCCAAGAACCACATGGTCAAACTTGGAATGAGCCAGACAATGGTTCGGGTCACCCAGACCATGTTCCCACCTGGCCTGGTGGTGCCTGCATCTGGATATAAGAGCAGAAAGCAGAAATGGCGGCTGACCAGGATCTGGCGAGGGCTGTGGGCTGTTGAATAGGGACAAGGGAGGCAGCAGTGACTTAAACTGATGGGGAATCCAGCCTGGCCATGCCCCCCCCCTCTCCGGGCCCCGCCCCAGCCCCCAGGAGGGCATGGCCCCAGCCTGTCTGTGCACTACTGGGACAGCCTTGGTGCCAGGGGCCTTTCTGAACCCTTGCTTCTGTTACCCTCCAGGCTAGAGGGCATGGCATACGGCATGGCGTGGGGCGGGGGGGTGCATCCAGAAAGGACTAGGGACGCCGTGGCACTGTCCCTACGGCTACTAGCCCCCAACCACAGCCCCTCAGTGTGAGCAGAGCTGGGCAGGCAGCATCTCCAATGCAGGAGCAGGAGAGACAACCACAGGGACAGTAAGGACAGATATTTAAAATCACCGATTGCCCAGGCAAGTGCTTTTGCTCTTTTGAGTTATAAATCTATAAGAGGAAAAAAGCAAGGAAGAGGGAAGAGCGAGGCAGAGAAAAAAAGCAGCCTTGCAGAAGGCTCACACTAGAAGAAGAAACGCGGGCGAAGTGCTGATTCCAGGAGAAGGCTGAGTCCAGCCCCTCCACTCCTAGTTTGCTCTAACTTTTTGAATCTCATGTGGTAAATGCTAAAAGCCCATTAGTAATTAAGCAATTTCTCGTTTTTTTTTTTTTTCTTTTTAGGAAATTTATGTTTTTCTTTTTGACTGCCCTCCCTTCTGACATTTTCCCTTCTAGCCTGACTCTGCCATCCGTTTTAATCCACACACTAATTGTAATCCCATTAAAGCAGATATAATTTTATTAGTATTCACAGTTCATCAAGCTAGCAATAATAACTGTTACTGCCAAATTAACAACAACAACAACAAAAAAGAGGCAAACAACATTTCTAATGTTTAAAACAAACTGTAAACAAAAGCAAGCCAACCTTCCAGGGTGACCAGCGGGTCCCCAAACGCGCAGCCACTCAGGCTTCCTGCAAGCTCAGCCGGCGCTGGCCAGTGACCTCCAGGGTCTCGGCGAGGTAAAGGCCCGTTTGCCACCCTCTGCCTGCCCCTGCTTCTCCTCTGACCTGGCTCGACAGTAGTATCGAAGCCACCCCAGAGGGGGACCGCTCTGGAGATCTGCGTCAGCTCTGCCAAGGAACAGCTCTCTCCCGGGAGAGGTCTGGAGTGCAGGGAGGCCCCAGCTCTCTCCTCTTGGAGCAAATCTGCGGCAAACTCGCCTGCACCGAAATCCGGCGGCGGCCCCCGCGCCGCCCCCAGCCGAGCCGGCGCCGGCGCTGCCCTCCCCGAGAGCGCAGGCCGAGAGGCTGGGCCACGATCTGGCCACGCTTTGTCCGGCTTTAGCAGGATACCAGAGGCACTTGTTAAAGCAAATGCATCCCCTGCAAACCCATTCTCGCCCTGACACTTCAAGGCTTTATATAGAAACAGGATTTGCTCGTCTTACACCAGCAGTCCCTATTAACGCTCACCCCGCGCACACACCGCCCTAATCCGAGAGGCCGCGGCACTCCCCTCCCCAAGTCACAACAGCCGTTTTTGTTCCCGCAGAAAGTGGCCTCGTTGTCCCAGCCCCGGAATGTCTTAAGGATGTGAATGCAGAATGCAGAAATGAGGTTTCCGCGGAATTTAGTTCTT
>SJYT01081395.1:125311-167186 GCA_006410635.1 Cephalophus harveyi | reverse complement strand
GTGGGGGTCTGGGGGCCCGGCCGCCCGGCCTGGCGGGACTCGGGCCGGCGGGGTGGGAAGGGTGGCAGGCTGGCGGGTGGGGGCGGGGACCCCCAGGCGAGCCGAACCCCCAAGTCACCTAGTCTCCTCTGCTTGCATCCGCAGACTATGGATCCGCACGGCGGCTACCTGCTCGGCACGCGGCCGCCCGCCGAGGAGCCCAGTCCGCCCGCGTGCTGACCGGCCCCGCCGCCGCCGCCGGTGACCCCAGACACCGCCTCCTCCGCACCGCCTGCGCGCCGCCCGCGCGCCGAGCCGCCCCCGGGCCCCGGCCGTGCTGCTCCCGGGAGGCGGCGGCGGGCCGGGGCCGGGGCCCGGCATGGATGGCCGCGACTTCGCACCGCCGCCTCATCTGCTGTCGGAGCGCGGAAGCCTGGGCCACCGCAGCGCCGCCGCCGCCGCGCGCCTCGCCCCGCCCGGGCCCGCCGCGCAGCCCCCCACTCACTTCCAGCCCGGAAAGTACTTCCCGTCGCCGCTGCCCATGGCTTCGCACACAGGTCAGTGCCGCCCGGGCGGGCGCGGGAGAGGAGACCCTGCCGCGAGGTGGACACGGTCGAGGGTCGGATGGGAGCCTGCCCCTCCTCTCTTCGAGCGTTTGCGGAGAAGCCTTCGGTTTCATTTCCCTGCTCCGGCACCGGTGGCGGCCCGCGCGTCCTGCGGGGGCCCCCTTTTAAATATCTAAAAAGCATAATATTTATTATAAACCTTATAAAAGTGATAATTGAACTTCAGTAACTTTATGCTTTTTTGGGAAGAGCATTTTAGTGTTTTTCAAATACAGGTTACATTATTTTGCTTCAAAATGTTTTTTGTTTTTTTCTTAAGCTATTTTCAGGATAGAAGAATCTTTATCCAGTCATGTGCAAAATTCAATAAACAATTTTCCATAAAAATGTAGAATTGTATGGCATTCCAATTTATAAAACTCTGCAGAATTTAAGCCAACATTGTTAGGTTCCATAAACATTACAGTTCTCACCTTGACCCTGGACTCCAGCTCAGTTTCAGATGTGGCTCTGTTTTGTAAAGGATATGAGCAAAACAATGATTTAAAAGAGAATAGGCTGCTAGCTCAGTTGGTAAAGAATTTGCCTGCAACGCAAAAGCCTTGGGTTTGATTCTTGGTAGGGAAGTTCCCCTGGAGAAGGAAATGGCAACCCACTCCAGTATTCTTGCCTGGAGAATCCCATGGACAGTGAAGCCTGGGAGTCTACAGTCCATGGGGTTGCAAGAATCAGACATAACTTAGTGACTAAACCACCACAGGCTGCAAGAATCTCTAATAATCTTGAAAGAAGCATTAAGTAAGCCATGAAGATCATATCTAAGTATGAATAATCTAACTATGATCATATCTAAGTATGGATAATCCAGTGGATCCAAGAAAAGAGTCATGGTAATTTGGGAACTTTTGAGTGTCTATCACATGAGCAAAGTGATAATAGCCCAGAAAATTTAGAAACAATGAATTGAATTGACTGAGTTCATTAAAACATGGTAAGTTTATACTGTGATAATTCATCTTTTCTATTAAAAGGACTTATTCAGTCCATGACCATGTATTCTGTTTGCCCACAAATATATAGTTCTTTGAAGCATTGTTATTTACTAATCCTGAAATAAACATTTTTAAAAATCAAAATTAAAGAGAGAGCTTGAAAGGAAGTTTCAAACAAAAACTTGAGAATTTTCATACTAGGACAATTAGTGAAATAAAAGGAGTTCAGTTCAGTTCAGTTGCTCAGTCGTGTCCAACTCTTTGCGACCCCATGAACCGCAGCACACAAGTCCCTGTCCATCACCAACTCCCAGAGTTTACTCAAACTCATGTCCATTGAGTCGGTGATACCATCCAACCATCTCATTCTCTGTTGTCCACTTCTCCTCCTGCCTTCAATCTTTTCCAACATCAGGGTCTTTTCAAATGAGTCAGCCCTTTGAATCAGGTGGCCAAAATATTGGAGTTTCAGCTTCAGCATCAGTCCTTCCAATGAACACCCAGGACTGCTTTCCTTTAGGATGGACTGGTTGGATCTCCTTGCAGTCCAAGGGACTCTCAAGAGTCTTCTCCAACACCACAGTTCAAAAGCATCAATTCTTCTGCACTCAGCTTTCTTTATAGTCCAACTCTCACATCCATACATGACTACTGCAAAAACCATAGCTGGGGATTTTATAGAAAAGAATTATTGAGGAGCATATATGGAGGTGAAAACAAGTGTTGTTTCCCTAAATTTCATCATTATTTGCTCTCAGACACAGTTAACAGTAATTTTTCCACAGATCTACCTGCTTTGAAAAATTGCCTATTGAATAAGCAACTACATGCCAGATAAATGGTTTTCTGACCATGAATTTGTTGGCTTGGGTGTAATTGCACTTCCACCATTTGCTTATATATGTCATCCTACACTTTACTTTTCCTGCTGCCTCCTAACTTTTCTGCTTCGATTTGCAATAGTGGTTGATGTCTAAAATGTGTAACCCTGCGGAGACAATCCCAAAATGAAATTGGGCAGTCAGAGCTTGATACCACCGGTAGATCAGACTCATAATACTTCTGTTACGTCAGTCTAAATGTAATGGAGGCAGCAGTCTGTTCTAAAACAAAATTAAAAAAAACCAAAAACCTGTTTTAAAACCTGCATTAAATTAGATTAAAAATTAAATGGCTTGATTATTCTTATATGATACTGGACAGAAAATGTTGCCCAGGACATGGTCTCTCTGTCCCTTGTCACTGATGATGAAATGACCTTCTCTTTGACTTAAAAGATTATGTATCTCAACTTGATACTTCAATAATTTCTCATCTACCAGTACTTAATGGTGTTCCCAGAGTCTACCAACATTACTCCAATAGCGCAGGTGAGCACTGCATGTATACATAATAGGAACTGCCATTTAAGTAAAATCTTAAATATCACTCAGCCCTAGCTAGCTGTAAAAATACCTTTTTCTTACCCTTCATCTCTTTTCCTTCTCTTTTGCATTGTCATGAGAAAACCTGAAATCACTAAAGTCTATAATTTCAAATATCATTACTGATTTTTAAAAAAAGTTATAGAACTGAATGACAAGTTGGAATGATTGGAAACCCCAAATTCAGGAAACCAAGTTTGAGGCATAGGTTCATAATTCTTGTAGAAGGGTGCATTCTAAGTAGCTGTACTCAAATTCTCTACTGTTTGTGATACAGGTTTTTATCACATCCATCATCTTTTTTTCTGATGCCACGTATAGCCTCCACAAAATGCTCTGCACACTCTGGATTACTAGAATTAGAACTCTGCTTTTTGTAGGAGCTAAGAGTAGGTTGCCATTTCCTTTTCCAGTGCATGCATGCATGCATGCTAAGTTGCTTCAGTCATGCCTGGGATTCTCTAGGCAAGAATACTGGAGTGGCTTGCTGTTTCCTTCTCCAATAAGAGAAAAGAAAAATATGACTAGCTCACCAAATATAGTTTTGTGTCAGCTTTTTCTGTGCAAGAAAGCTATAGAGGTAATTTAAGTACCATTTCTAATTCAGGTCAAAAACCAAAATTTCTAAGAAAATTTTCAAGATCACATCCAAGATCACCCCTGCTTTCCATCACTATAACATGCTGCTGCTGCTGCTGCTGCTAAGTCGCGTCAGTCGTGTCCGACTCTGTGCGACCCCATAGACGGCAGCCCACCAGTTCCCTCCCACCCCTGCCCCGCCACAGCCCTAACAGGACCAAGCCCCCACCCCGCAATGCCGAGCTTGGACCCCGGGCCAGCTCCCCGAGCCCCAGGGGCTCTACGTCCGCCGGCGGCGTCACCTGGGCCGCCACGCCGCAGTGCCCAGCCGGCCGTCCGGGAGCCGGGAGCTTCCTAGCGAGGCTCAAACAATCACCCCGCCCCCCGGTGAAATTCGCCCAGGATCTTCCTCTGCGGATTGGGGGTTTGGTGGGGGCCTCTTTGAGAGTCAGAAATTGTTCTTCCTCAACGCTCCAAATCGGCCACGGAATTTCTCCCTTCGGCGCCTGCCCCAGGTCGCTCGCTGAGCCGAGGCCGTTCTCCGCACGGCCCGGGGACGTGGGGTTTGCGACGCCGGGCTCGGCCGTAGGGCCGCGGACAACTGGCCCGGCCCAGGGCAACCTTCGCCAATGCCCAGGTCCCAGCGGACCCCTGGCCTCCGTCGTCCACCTCCACCTCTCGGCTGAGCCACTTGTAATGTGCCCCACCTCCCTTCTCTTCCACCCCCACCCAACGCGGAGAGTCCACTCCGAGGCGAAATTGGGGACAATTTCAGACGCTGAGTGTGAAACGACGACGCAAGCAACATAAACTGAACAGCTGTGCTCCCGCGTGGACCTCTTTCATTTTGCACATTTCTCATTTCCTCAATCTGCATTGTTTTAACGTTTGATATCACTTCGAACAAAAGGGAGATGGGCAGGCTCAACATTCTTAACTGTGAACTTTGCAGAAAGTCTTCGGATTTTTTTTTAAAGTCGTCCCACCGTGACAACAAAGCGATTAAGATGTTTTCCATTTTGTGAATACCATTTTAAATTACTATATTTAATGCTACAGGTTCTACACGTCTTATTTGCAGACTTTTGTGTTTGATTTAATCTATAACCGAAAACATAATGTATTAAGCGAATACATATTTGCTCAGCTGATAAGCTTTTTAATATTTATTCGGAGAGCTTTTGCATTGTAAATAAACGGGACCTACACAAAGAGTTCTCTTTGTCTCTCAACTTCCTACAAAGGGGTTTTGGGCTTCCTCTCCTCTAGGGATCCTCAGCTCTCTACCCCGGTCTAACAAATCAATCGGCTCGCCGCCGCTCGGGCCTACTGAGCGAACGCCTGGCCTCAGAACCCGGAGAGCGCCGAGCGAGGGGGCTGCCCGCGCTGGGGTCAGGGGAGGGAGGGGCTGCCCGCGCGGGGCTTAGGGCCTCCGGGCAGCAGCGAGCTGCGAGCCGGGGGGCACGGGGCGGGACAAAGGGAAAGAAGGAGGGGAGGGAGGTCGAGAACCTGCGGCTTCAAAGGCGCCGAAGGCCCGCGGCTGCGCGCACGGGGGGTGGGGAGCTTCCCAGCGGCCTCCGGGGAACTGCATATACTATGCTTTTGTTTTGTGGGGTTTCTTTTTTCCAATAAGAAATTCCAAAATTGTCGAGAAAGGGAGTTGCTCTCGATTCTCGGGACGCGGGCTTGGCTACCAGCAACAGCTTTAATCTTCACCTTCTGTGGGCCAGATCTATCCTTCCTCACCAGCTCGCCAGACTTTTTACTCGGAAGGGGATGGGTTGTCGTCGCCCTGCCGAAGGCCCGCGGCTGCGCGCACAGGGGGTGGGGGGCTTCCCAGCGGCCTCCGGGGAACCGCGTATACTATGCTTTTGTTTTGTGGGGTTTCTTTTTTCCAATAAGAAATCCAAAATTGTCGAGAAAGGGAGTTGCTCTCGATTCTCGGGACGCGGGGCTTGGCTACCAGCAACAGCTTTAATCTTCACCTTCTGTGGGCCGGATCGATCCTTCCCCACCAGCCCGCCAGACTTTTTACTCGGAAGGGGATGGGTTGTCGTCGCCCCTCCGTGCCGCGGAGATTCTCACCAGGTCAGAGGGGCTTTCCTTTGTGTTCTTTGCTCCGGGGAAGAGGCCGCGCCGCGCCTCCCAGTCCGCCAGAGAGCGGCTCCCGGGGGCCTGCGGAGCACGAGCCCGGCAGGGAGAGGGGCGGCGACCCGCGGCCGCCGCCGCCTGGGCCCGGAGTCTCGGATCCCAGGCGCCGCCATCTGCGAATCCCAGGGCTCCGAGCCTCCTCCCGCCAGCGCCAAGAGAGACCGCAGCTCGCGTCAGGCCGGACTCGGAAAGGACACCGAGCGAAAGCGGTGGCGTGCCGGGGGCCTCCGCGCCGGCTGGAAAATCGCTGACAAGGGTATTTTGGAAACAGTCGAACTTCGAAACGCCGGGTCCTCCTTAGGACTCCGCGGCGCGATCCCAGGAGTCGCCAGTCTCTCTGCGCGTGGCTCGAGCGCTCCAGGATTTGGGAGCGGCTCCATCGGTTTTGCTTCGGTTTTAATTTAAACACCGAAAACCCTCCCTTTGCTTCGGCCGCCCGCATCCTCCAGCGCCGTCTCCCGGTGCGCTGGCGCTGTGGGGCCTGCAGGCTGGACTGGGGCCCGCGCACACCCGGCGCGTGCTGCTCCGGCGCCGCCGTAGAACCCGCTCCCTGCGAAACTGTCGCGCCCGACACCCACCCTATCCCTGCCAGGAGAGGACCGAGGCCCGTGGCGGCTCCGGGCCCCCGCACCCCAAGGCGCACCCGCCCGCAGATGCCGCCTCAGGGGTGACGGTCTGAGCCCTGCACGCCGCCCGGAATGCGCTCGGTGAGAAAGCCACTCTGCGCTGGCCTCGCTTGGCCCCCTCCACCACCCTCAGCCGCCCCGGAAAATTTTTTCTGAAATGTCCTGAAATGAATTAGGCTCTGGAAAGCGAACCCCCACGAACCTCGCCGTTACCCCTCTCCGCCCGGTCCCTCGCCCGGCACGCGGCTGGTGGCCGGCAAGACCCTCTAGTAGGCGGCTCAGCCGCCTCGGCCAGCGCGAGCCAGCTGGTTCCCGGCGCCGTGGAGCGACCGGGCGGGGCTGACCCAAGGCTGCTCGGGGGAGGGGAGCAGCGTGGGGGAGTGCAAACAATTGGGGTTCATTCGTGGTGCCTCCAGAGCCGGAGCGCGTTGGCTGCGTCCGGGACCTCGCCGACTGTCTAGCCGGAGCGGCCCGCGCGGCTTTCGCCGGACGCAGCCTGGCGATCCCTGTCCTGTCGCGATTATTTATTTTTAATGCTGGGTGTCGATCGACACAACAAGCGCTCAGAGCAAAGCAAGGACGCATTACAGGGGGAATTTTAAACCGATCGATAAGATTTTTCAGAGGGGGGAAAAAAAAATCTCTTACATATAGTCCATTAAAAAAAAAAAAGCCTGTTCGACATTATAACGGATTTTTAAAAAGGGAAGATATATACTTCTTAACATCGCAACCCTGAATTTCTTACTAAAAAAAAAAAAATGTAAATCCCCAAAGCCAAAATAAAAATAAAATAATAATAAAAATACAAAAACAAAAAAAAAATGAAAGCAATTTCAGTTACTTACTGGAGGTGGTTTCCTGGATACAATTGAATGCAATACAATTAAACCAGTAAATGTGACTTTGTTTTGTATTCCTATTGGTATTTTCAATGTGCTGACTGTTGCACTGTAAATGCACCGCTTCCACAACAACGACTCTAGCGAGCCCATCCAGAGCGGCTCTCAAACCTGCAGCCCGGCGCGGCGAGCCACGGGCCCTGCATACTAATAAGCTCGTGCCACTCAGCCCGGAGCAGCCGGTGCGCTGATTGGCCGCGCGGCCCTCCGCGGCCGGGAGCTCGTGCCACTCATTCGGCGTAAACAGGCCTCCCAATAGGCTGGCGCCGGGCCAGGGAGCTGCCAATCAGGGAGCAGCAGGGCTACTACCAAGCCCGATGGCGCCTAATTCAAGCCCGGCGACTGCGCAGCTCCTTTGCGCAGATCGTTGCTGCTGAATGGGAATGTGTTGGCGCAGGGCGGGAGAGGGAGCAGAGCCGAGTGGGAGCGCTTATCCACGCCGAGGAGAAGGCTTTTGCTTTTTTTTTTTTTAATTTAACCCAGCAGGTCTAACGTTTGGCGTCCAGTGCACAGAGGCCAGATGATACAGCAACACGCTTTGAAGCAGATGCTTTTTAAAATACTTGGGATGTCTGGCAGGTGGCTGAACCCGGCACAGGTAGGCCCGAGATCCAAGCATAGAGGCTTCCTCGGGTTGCCTGGCCCTACTACCACTTCGAGGCCTCCACCTGCTCTGACCAAGCTCAGGAATGCCTGCACTCTCGAAGTCTGGGTACCACGGACTCTTGAGTCGCCAGCCTTGTCCTCTCCTCCTCTTGCCCCAGGGATCAGAATCAGGAGAAGTTTTTGTGTCTCTGGCCACGTATCTGCGGACCCTGTTTTTATTCCCCTTGGCTATATTTTTACAACCCAGCACTGATAAAAATGAAAATCGGGGATTTATGGCCATGACAAAGATTGCCCTTTCTTCATCTGCAACTAGATTTTAAAAATATGTTCACTTTGATATCCACAGTGTGGAAACCATGCACAGTATTTTTTCAATATCGCTCTCCTGCATATCTGCTAAATTCTTGCCCTAAATAAAAAAACCACTAAACAAATACCATCGTAATCAGATGCAAACTATTTTTTAGGTTATTCTCCAAATATTTCTGTTAGAGTTTGGTTTCCCAATGAAGCTATTTATGCTCGGGAGTCAAGTCTATGTCTTAGTGGCGATGGATACATTTTTTTACTCCTCCAGGTGCAGCTCTGCTTCCCCCTCAGGGGGGACAAAAATGGTATTTAAACTAGATGCCAACCAACTCGGGCCCGCGCGGTAGAAATTATCCACCGGCTCATTCCGGTAGGGACCGCCGCTGCTGCCGCCGTTGCTAAGTCGCTTCAGTCTTGTCCGACTATGTGCGACCCCATAGACGGCAGCCCACCAGGCTCTTCTGTTCCTGGGATTCTCCAGGCAAGAATACTGGAGTGGGTTGCCATTTCCTTCTCCACCGGTAGGGACAAGAACGGGTTAAACCAGAGGCCTTCTGTTGTCACCTTTCTTTCCCCGCCCCCCCCGCCCGCTCCCTGGGGACCGCCAGGATTGGCTGGCACTCGGCCAGCAGGCTGTCAATCACCGAGTGTAAACAAGGCGCTGATTGGCTGTTGTCCAGTCCGCACAGGGCCTCCGAAAAAAGCAATTACTGGCTCCGCGGTTTCAAGGCGGCCCCAGGCCGCTTGATGAAAGGAGATAAGCTAGGGACCGTTTCCAGGACCCCCGCGGGCCGACCCTGGCAGCCTTGGAGCCGAGGTGCGGCGAAGAGCCTGCGGATCAAAGGAATCCAGAAAGGGGAAGCCGGGCGCACGGCTCCGGCCGGCCTTCCCCCGCGGGCATCTCTGACCTGGGTAGGGGCTTGGGCCGCGGACTGGGCTCCGGAAGTGGGAGCCCGCTTTGGGCGGCGCGGCCGGGCAGCTCCGGAGAGTCCGGGGCTGGCAGGTAAGCGCCTCTCCGCGGTTTCAAGGCGGCCCCAGGCCGCTTGATGAAAGGAGATAAGCTAGGGACCGTTTCCAGGACCCCCGCGGGCCGACCCCGGCAGCCTTGGAGCCGAGGTGCGGCGAAGAGCCTGCGGATCAAAGGAATCCAGAGAGAAAGGGGAAGCCGGGCGCGCGGCTCCGGCCGGCCTTCCCCCGCGGGCATCTCTGACCTGGGTAGGGGCTTTGGGCCGCGGGCGGGGCTCCGGAAATGGGAGCCCGCTTTGGGCAGCGCGGCTGGGCAGCTCCGGAGAGTCCGGGGCTGGCAGGTAAGCGCCTCGCTCCGCGGCCCGGGCCTAGGACGCAGGACTCGGCCGGCGCGGTCCTGAGTCCCGGCTCCAGCGACACCCCTGCCAGGTGACGAGGACCCCTGCCCCCCACGGCCTGAGCCCCTGGACAGTCCCTAAGCCCGTGCCTTCGGAAGCCACCGGGGTGGCGCGCGTCGGCAGCGGGAGAGGAGGCGGCACGTATAAATCCATAAGGCGCTCGGAGATCCGATTAGCGCACGGCTATTCATTAAGGCCGGGGGCGATTGAATTAGGTCCCGGGTGCGGGCCCGAGGCGGGGTGCCGGCGCGGGTTGGGCGCAGCCGCCAATGCGGGGCGTGGGGTGGGGTTGAGGGGACGGTTCTGGCGCAGACCTCCGTGCTTGGGCCGTGGCTTCCGGAGGAAGAAGTCAAAGCATCGGCTCCGGAGCGAGTTGAGGGGACGGGTTCCTCCAGGTCCTGCCCCAGCGGGTGCGTGCGGGGGCGGCCCGGCTTCCCATGCACACCGTGCAAAGCCAGCCTGAGCCCGTTCCGGCTGCGGAGAAATCGCGTCCTCGGAAGGGTGGGCGGGCAGGAGGGGCGGCCATTGCTCCCGGATCCAGCGCAGAGCCAGGAGCAGCCGGAGCTAGGGCTGGGAGCGGCTAGCTGTGCGGTCCCGGTCCCGGAGCACACCGGCCTCGCACCGCCTCCTCGGAACCGGTGACCTGGCACGCCGAGACTGCCTGTTCCGCACGCCCAGGAGTCCCGCCAGCTTCCCGCAGCCCTCGGGAGTCCTGACCCCCAGCAGGGTGCTTCTCGCCTCCGGACGTTTGGAATCTGGGTTCCGGATTACTGTCTCTGATGATCTTGTTTTCTGGCGCAGAAACTTTTTCTTATAACTGAAGTTTGTAAGCTCCACTTGAAATTTTTTAAAATGAGAAAATGTATGAGAAAAAATCCTCCACCCAAGAGAAAAACCTTGCCTACCCTCAGTGTCCCTGTAGTTGCGCCTGGCTCCCTGAGCGCCCGCCAGCGCGGGCCCCCGGGGTGCGCTGGAGTCGGAAAGGGTCTCAGCCTTGGACCACCACGTGGGGGAAGGGCCTCCAGGCCCCCACTCTCCGTCCGAGTGTGTGAGGAGAGGCTCCCAAACCCCCACCCCCCACAAACAAAATATTGTCTGAGGGTCCTGGAACCTGGCTGATGGGCCCCACCCTAGGCATAATCCAAAATGTGCAGGCTGCCAGCGAGATGGAAGAACAGAGGATGGCACAGCTCGGGTCCTCCCCACCCTCCGGAAGGCTGGCTCAGATCCTTCCAGCTCGCCATCGCCAAATTCCTAATTCAGTGGGAGAGAACTGGCTTTCAGAACCTCACTGCTGTCCCCTGCCCCTCCTGGCCCATCGGAAGATAGAGGCTGCCCGCCTGGGGGAGGCAAAACACAGCCCCCTGTCTGTTTGGCTTCTTCCCCTCTCCTCTCCCCAGCATCACTTGAAAACAAATCTAGTGGGTTTTTTTTTTTTTTCTTAATACTGTTTCAAAACAGTTGTTACAACAAATAGCTGCAGACGGGCCTGCTGGATGCGGCAGGGTCTGGCAGCTGCCCAGCGCGGGCGCCTGGCCGCTCAGCAGCTCCCGCAGTACCAAAATAAGCTCCCCCGTGTTCCCCTTCAGAAGACGCGGCCTACAGAGGCTCCGGCCGGCCGGGGCATGTTTGGCTGGGCGCACTATCAGCTCAGAGGAAACCTCCCCGGTTTCCTTTTTTATTCTGCCTGCTGTCCAGAGCTAACAAATGTTTTTAATTTTAGAGAAACATGGTGTAGGGATCTGCAGACCAGCTTTCCACTGGTGAGGATGAGGGAGCCAGGGAGTGTGTGGGGAAGGAGAAAGGAGAGGGGATAGAAATGTGAGATCAGGGTTGAGCTAGGGTGTCCAGGTCTCTGCAGTTGCCCAGTTTCACAAATGAATGGGCTCCCAGTCAGGCAAGGCCCACACATCCTGCCCAGCCCACATGCCTTGCCCCAGCCTGGAACACTACCCAGGGGTGTCCTTGAACCCCCAGCTTGCTTCCTCCCTGGCAGGTACCCAAGCTTGCCCTACAGCCCCATGCGGCCAGCTGTGCCCTGACATCTGGGCATGCACCCTTGCACATCACCCATCCACACACACACACATAACACAAATACATCACGGGCACACGCTTGAGCATTATACAGCACACCACACACCCATACACCAATACGTTCACAGCACACACTGGCACCACTGCTCTGGAGAGCCTGCCTTCCCTCACAGCCTGGGGGCCCCTGTCACCCCAGAACCTAACCAAGCTGTGGGGCCCTTCCGGGCACTTGCCCCCACTTCCCCTGAGAGCAGCTGCAAATCCAGAGTTCCTCGCTCCCCAAAGACCGCCATCCAGCGCTGTCTGAAATCATGAAATAAATAATCATTTTTTTAACGCAAGGGGGTGGAGGTGTTGGGCGAGTTACATAAAATTGTGAATTAGTCTCTGCTCCAAATAAACGCCTGCTTGGGCCAGAGAGCAGCAGAGCTGCGCGCTGGGTAATTGTGTGTCGGGTGTCTCTCCATTGTTCCCTGTGCCATTAGTCAAAGGGCAAATTAGAAACAATTTCTTGACAAAAATTGACTCTTAATTTTTCCTACCAGAGGCACAGAGGGCTGGGTCCAGAGGCTGGGCTCGGGGACAGACAGGCCTGTCCGGAGGGGTGCTGGGGTCACTGATTTGCACATGCCCAGCCTGCAGTAGGGGAAACTGGGGGCCCCCGCGTGTGGTTCACAGCAACCACCCCCCACCTGCCCTTAGCTGGAGGGCAGCATTACCCCATCTCAGCCCAGAATCTGATGCAGGGGTCAGAGGTTTGCACTCTTCCTCTCAAGTAAGTGGGGTAGAAAAAAAAAAACAAAAACCACATTCCCAGAGATGCCTGGATTGGAGGAACTCGGCCTTTGAACCCCCTCCAGCTCCAGGAAGCAGGGTTAGGCCCCACCCCATCCCCTGAATGAGATCTTCTGCCACAGATGTGCGCGAAGTGGTTCTTTTCACCAGGGCCGTTGGCTGGTGGACTGAGGGGGGCAGGGGTATGGCGGGAAGGTTTTAGGGCGCCAGCCCAGCCCAGGATTCAGAAGCCCCAGGGCCCCACCCTGGCTCCACTCACTAGGCAGCCATCAGAGCAGCCTGCACCCCTATCTGCCCAGGTGCCTTCAGCTTTGGCTATGAGTGGAGTTGAGAAGTCCCTACCCCATCCCTGAGGGTCCTTCCCAAGGTGCTGCACGGGGAATTTGTGGCTAGATTGGGAGTGGCCTTCTTTTTGGCCATCTTCTGTCTTCAGGGGCTTAAGCTTTGTTGGAATTGGCCTATTTTGGAGGAGAAAGGAATACAAAAATCTCCCAGAACCCCACCCCCACTACCAAGGGGAGGAGGCTGCCCCCACCAAAACCAAAATCTCCAGTTACAGCCCCTTCATTATCTAGCAGGGCCTGCGGGGGCCCAGAGGGCCAGGTGGCAGGGGAGAGGGACCATTCTGAGGCTGAGGGTCAAGGGGAAGGAGCCGACCGAGGATGAAGAGTTGTCAGGAGCCAGGCCAGGAGGGAGAGTCCCCCGGTCATGCCTCCCATTAGGCCTTCCTCCAGCATCTCCTGAGCCCCGTGTGCTACCTCGAATCCCTTCCTAGAGGTCCCAGCTCCCACCTGAGCAAAGGGCCTGCATGCTGAGGCCTGAGCCCTGCTCAGTTGGAGCCCCTGGAATGTCAGGGAGGCACAGCTGGTCTCTGCAGACCACAGACAGGCTCCAAGACAGACTTGGGGATGTGGCTGGAAGTTTTAAAAGGCAACAAGAGCAGCAGGGGAGCCAGACTTTGAAGTCAGATGAACAGCTTTCCTGGGACCCCTCCCTTTTTTGGGGGGGAGTGTAATTCTGTTGCTGGTTTGTCCAACCAAGTCAGGAGGCTGCCCAGCCCCCTCCGCTCCGGAAAGGTGCTTGTTAAACACAGTCGTAATTTGTGGCTAAATATAAGCCAGTGTGTTCACAGGGAAAGTATAATTCAGGGTGCTGGTTGTGTGAGGTTATCAACCAGGAGGCCCATCTGGGTTAAATTGAAGTGATTTTCATAAACGGGTAGGAGCATCCTATTGCCAGGCTCCTCCCTGACTTTTTATTAGTGACTGCATGATTGTTGTTAGTCTTAAAGGGAATAATAAGAGTGGGGGACTCCTGGGACCCCAGAGGAAGGGGGAGAGGGGAGCCTCCCCACTCTGCTCTGTCCTGCCCCTCCAGTCTCTTGGCCACTTTCTCATCTAGGCTGAAGGAAAGCAGGGGACCCCCAGGGAGTCTTGAATCAGTAGTGCTAAGCTGTCCTCCCCAAATACAGCCCTGGTCTTGCCCCACAGGAAGTCTGGGAGTGACTGGGAGAGTGGGAAGCAGGTTCTCTGGGGAGAACTCTACTCCCCTTGTAAAGCTGAAATTAGGGGGGGATGCACTGGGGCATCTTCTTGCAGGAAGATGACCCAAATTGGGTCCTCTGTTTTCCTGTTTAACAGGAAGTACCCTACTGAGAGCCCACGCTTGGCCTGCACAAATAGGTGTGGGAGACTTAGTGGCTAGAACTACCCCTTTTGGGGACAAAAGTTCTGCAGGGCCTAATGAAGGGTGGGTTACTGGTTACTTGGTGCTTTCAAGCACACCCCCCAACCAGAGCCTGACTGCCACCCTTCCTGGAAGGACACCTGCTTCCCTCCAGACGAGACCTCACAGCCCAGCCACAGAGGTGCCGAGTAAGCAGTTGCTGCCCCAGCCTTTCTGCTCCTTCGCAGCAGTGTTTGGGTGTGTTTACACGTGTCACTGTCAAGGTAGTCTGGACAGGGCCTCCAGGGCTGGACTTCCCGGGTCTGGTCTCACACTAGCGGGAGGGCCCTGGGAGAGGGGCGCAGGCTGGGTGTCAGGGTCTCCTCTGATGAAATCCAGCTGGCCCAGGCAGAGCCAGAGTGATCCAGCCAGGCCAGGAGGAGAACCGAAAGGACAGGGACTGGGACTGGCAACCCTGGATCCACAGGGCCACAGCTGTCAGCCCCCCCCCCTCCCCCGATACTCCTCCACCACACACGTTCAGCAAATTCCTCTGGGCATCAATTTCAGAGCCTAGGCAGCAGGAACAGCACCTGCCCCTTCCCACCGTGCCCTTGATGGGCAGGAACCTCGAAGCCAGCTTCCCCACTGGATTTCTTCCAATTCCCAGATCTAGAAAAGCCTCAGACCCTCCCTCCTCGGACACCTCCCTCCCGATTCTGCCCCAGCAGAGGGCTCCAGAGGGTAAGGGGCTACCCATTCAGACTTGTTTCTGATCACAAAACAAACAGGCCTGGGCAGTTCTGGTCTCTGGGACCACACATCCCACCATCCTATTCTCTTCCTGCTCTCAAGCTGGGCCTGCCAAGCTCCCCACTCACACACCAGCCCAGCAATCTGGGCCCCCACCCCCACAAACCCCCTGCTGCCCTTGGGCAGGGCCACAGCCCCATCCTGTCCTCTGGACTTTTTCCTGTGTCTGATGGCCAAGGGGGGGGAGGGGGCAGTCCCTCCCCAGGTTGCCTTTGGGAAGAACCCAAGGCTGGGCATGAGGCCTGGGAAAGCTACAGACACATCTTTTCCTCCTCTCTCTTATTTCTGGGGAAGGTGGGTGTTGAGTCCTTGGCCTGGTTACCTGCCGCATATATAGACCAAAAATAAATTATTCCCATCAAAATTCCCATAGAGCAGCTAAGGCCTGCAGCAAAGCTCTCTCCTCCCAGTCCTCAAAGGCAGGTGGCTGGGCTTGGCTACACCACCACCCATCAGGCCTGGTCTAAGCACAGCCACCGCCTGTTTTGTTAACAGGACAGTCACACCATTTAATTAAAATCATTCAGTAGGTCTGTTTTCTTCTGACCTGCACAAATACATATTCCACCTCAATTCATGACTCAACAATACCCGCTACAGGCGGTAATGGGAGGAAGCAGGAAAGTTTCCCAAAGGATGACGCCCCAGAAAACTCCGTTTCAACGACGCTAGCCCGGACGGTCAGAGGAGCCTGCCCTGGGGTCAGCGCCACGCCGGCCCTGCGCCGCCTACCCCCGCCAGCCACTTCCGCTGGAGCCTTTTTGAGCACATTCCACCAGGACTGGATCTCTGGCAGGCTCTGGGCCGAGGTTCGTTTCAATAAGCAAACCTCGAGCCTGGCCGGCCGATTTCTACTCTGGCGGGTGGAAACGCAGACGCAAAGAGAGGTTTTTCTTTCCACCGGAGTTTGATTTTGTTTGATTTGCATTTGTATTTTTTTACTAGCAGGAATTTTCGATGTAAAAACCCTCCTGAGGCGAGTGGGGAAAAATCAAAGTCCCTACATCCCAGCCAGAAACAAAAGCCCTTAGGAAACGGCGCCGCAGGGCGGGCGGAGCCGGGCGCCCGGGTCCCGCGTCGGGAGAAGCGGCGCGCAGCACCTACCGCTCGGCGGCTCCAAGGCGACTCCGGCTCCGGTCCGGGCGGCCGGTGTCCGACCTGCTCGCCCGAGTTCGCCGGGTCCCTAGAACGCGGAGGCGGCCGGAGGCCCCATAATCGCAATTTATGGCCTGGGTGACGTGCTTCCCTCTCCCACAATGGGGCCGGGTGACATTAAACAGAAAATTGATGAGAACGGAGCGAAATCTAATCTCTTCCCCCCTCCACCCAACCCCATGCCGACTCTCCGCGCCTTCGGGGAGGGGCTGGGGGACACGAGGCAGAGTGGTCGTTAGTTGGTGCCCTCGTGAGCCCCGCGCCAATGCTTCCTCCCGAATTCGGGCTCCCAGCCGGCGCACGGGAGGAGGGAGCACGACCCTCGCCCAGGTCCCCATCCCTTGCGGCCCGCCGCCTCTCCGCTGGGCTTCGGGCTGAATCTGCTCTGCTTTCCATTCGCACTGGGCGGAGCGGGGAGCCAAGCATCTCTCCCTTTTGCTCGGAGGGCCCCCGGCCCAGGTACGGGTCTCCACGCGGCCCCGGCCCTCCGTCCGCTACCCAATCTTCAGCCCCCTGCATGAGCACCCCCCTCCGCTTCCAGAGCGGAGTTCCCCGCCCCCACCAAGACGAGCTGGCGCCAGGAGAGGAGGGGAGGACCCGGGCCACCCAGCCCCCACCTCAAGCAAGTGGGGAAAAGAGGGCAAATGACCACGCAGGGCGCGCCTGGGGCCTCTGGCCCGGAGCACCCGCGCTCCTCCGCCCGCGGCACGGCTCCCCTGGGGCGCGCCGGGCGCCTCCTGGCACCGACCCCGCCGTGCTGCGTCCTTAAAGGCGCCGGCGGCCCTGCCGGCCTTTGTCCCTTTGGCTGGGAAGGTCACGCCAGGGACTCGAGGGGCAGCCTCATGGGCCCCTCGAAGCGTTCGCCCTTCCTCCATTCTGTCCTCCAAAATTTACACTAGGGCTCTCCCTGCCCTGCCTGCTGGCCCGAAGGAGGTCCCCACTTAGCAACCACCTGGCCACGTGCTGCCTGTGACCTCCAAACTTGCACAAGATACATTGTCCTGCTGGAGCACACAGCTGGGGCCAAGGATCCACTTTTTAACAAGAGGAGGTTGAAGGGAGTGCTTCTCAGAGAGAGAGTGAATGAGGGAGCCCCAGTGGGGCCACAGGGGGAAAGAAGTGCTAATGCTGGCAAGAGAGAACACAACCCCACCAACCAAGGAGGCAGGCTGGCTGCCCTGAGCACTGCCTAGTAAGGGGCAGTTCCGGGGGGATGTATAGAGTCCTGGTTGGGGGTTCAGATTGGGATCCAGAGGGTAAGGCTTTGGATGAATGCACCCACAGACGGCCCCGTTCTCCCTGGAAAGCCCTTTCTCCAGGCTCTGCCAGCCCAGCCTGTTTGAGTCACTGGGCTGAAGGCTCTGTGAAGCAGGTCCCCAAGCCTTGGTCTACCCCTCTGGCCTAGATGACAACTTGTCCACCTGGGTGCAAGATGATGTCCTTAACTCAATCTCTGGACAGACTGGGAAGCAGATGTCATGATGATCATGTACATTTTAGAGATGAGTAAAGCCCCTGAGACAGTGAATAACTCTATGTTCTCCCCCGAGGGCTAAGTACCTGGGCCCCAGGTTCTTTTGCAAAGCCACAACATGGATTGGCTGGTCTTTGGTCCCCAACAGCCCCACAGCTCATGGGGGCAGACTTGTGTCCTAATTTCCACGTGCCTCCTTCCCTTGGAGATGTGCTGTGCTTAGTCGCTCAGTTGTGTCTGACTCTTTGTGACCCCAGGGACTTAAGCCCGCCAGGCTCCTCTGTATAGCAGCTGGGGATTCTCCAGGCAAGAATACTGGAGTGGGTTGCCATTTTCTTCTCCAGGGGATCTTCTCTACCCAGGGATCAAACCCAGGTCTCCTGCATTGGAAGCGGATTCCTTTCCGTCTGAGCCACTAGGGAAGCCCAGCCTTGTAGATGGAGAACAGAAAAAGGTGGGCCTCATGCCCATAGTTGGGTGCTTTGGATCACAGCACCCACAGAAGGATGCCACCAGGGCCCCATTCTCCCTGGAAAGCCCCCTCTCCAGGCTCTGCCAGCCCAGCCTGTTTGAGTCACTGGGCTGAAGGCATTGCGAAGCAGGTCCCCATTGCTGCAGCTGGGAAGAACTGCTGATATATGACAAGAATCTGGAAGCCAGATTCCAGAAGGTCACATTGGACTGAAACCAACAAGATTACATTTAACAGGCTGGATGTGAACCTCCACTTTTAGGTTCAAAAATCAGTTGTAAAAATGCAGGCAGCTTCCCACTGAAGACGTGATGAGCGACCTGCAGCTGTCTGTACCATTCAAGCAGAACGGGCTCCCCAACGCAGGCCCCTTATGAATTTCCCGGAGCCCCAGCAGCTGAGCCTGCGCCCTCCGGGGCCCTCTCGGGATGTCAGGCTCACTGGGGAGGGGATGCAGCTGGGGACAGCAGAGAATGGGGTCCTTGTGCTGCTATCATCAAACCCGGGGCTGGATGAACACAGCTTTGTCTGCACCCACACTCCCGTGGTGACCACGGGACTAGAGATCAGCGCCTGGGGCTGGGAGCGCTTCAGAACTAGAGTGGCTGCTTTTTGGCCTCTGTTAACCCTTGAGTGGGTGTTGGATGCACGGTCTTTCCCCAGCTCTGTGCCTGGGGTTCAGGGGGGCAAGCAGAGCAAGGGTTAAAAATCCATGTCAAGTCCCAAGGTTCAAAACAGCATGTTGTTAAACTCAATGTTTTCCATATTTAAATAGCAGCGGCCTTTGGGGGAGACGCTTTCCTGGTGGCTCAGATGGTAGAGAATCTGCAATGCAGGAGACCTGGGTTCGATCCCTGGGTTGGGAAGATCCCCTGGAGAAAGGAGCAGCTACTCTCTCCCGTATTCTGGCCATGGACAGAGGAGCCTGGCAGGCTACAGTCCATGGGATCTCGAACGTCAGACGTGACTGAGAGACTTTGACTTTCTTTTTCTTGGGGGAGGTGGTCCTGTTGCAATGCAGGAGACCTGGGTTCGATCCCTGGGTTGGGAAGATCCCCTGGAGAAAGGAGCAGCTACTCTCTCCCGTATTCTGGCCATGGACAGAGGAGCCTGGCAGGCTACAGTCCATGGGATCTCGAACGTCAGACGTGACTGAGAGACTTTGACTTTCTTTTTCTTGGGGGAGGTGGTCCTGGGTAAGGTAGGGGGAAGGCTGAGCAGCCTTCCCCACAGAATCCCCTCCCGTACCAGGTCCAGCTGGGAACAGGGGCCACTCATGGCAGCACCCCTAGTCCTGGCCTGGCTCTAGCATGTGCTTTGCTTCTGCTGAGTTCTTGGTCAGCCAGAGGCGGGTGCCCCATGCATCCATTGGGCAGGCCTGGATCTCAGCGCCGGTGGGAAGAGCAGAGAGACCCACCTACAGGGGGGACAATTGCTGGAGCGCCTCCTCCCCCGTCCCTGAGCTGGAAGATGGTGCAGTGACTCCAGAACAAGTGAACCTGTGGGTCAGGAGGGGTTTCCAGGGGGCAGGACAGGCGGGTAATTCACTGTAGTGGGTCTGGGTTAGGAAGTGAGTAAGCGTTGTTCCCTCTCCGTGAGCAAAGCGGGTGATAGGGAGGCCTAGAGCCACTCTGGCAGGGAGATCTGGGGCGCCGGCTCCCTCGCTGGCTGTTCTGCGAGCCTGCCTGGCTCATTGATCATGGTTCTCCTGAGACCCCGGCTTCACCTCACAGACCCCATGAGGGGTCACAGGCCCTGGGGCGCCTCAGTTAGCTCCACCCCCTCCCCCAGGCCCTATGGAGGCCACCAGCTGGACTCAGGGCAGGTGCCATCTACTCGGGCTCTTGTCCCTTAATCCACAGCACCCAAGGGAAACCCAGACCAGCTCCCAGAAGTCCTTCCCACTCCACCAAAGCTGGGGTGTGGCTGGTGACTGAGCACATTTATCCTGGACCCCCACAGAACAGTGAGCCCTTGGTGGCCAGGCCCCTGCCCACCAGAGGCCTGTACTCTGAATGTGCCATGCTAAGACCAAGGGCTCTGGATGCCTTGTGACAGTGGCTCTGTGGGACCCGGTCTCCTAGGCTGAGGCCTGGCTCCCCCACAGGTTCAGGGGCTGCTGGAAAGGCTCACCCAGGGGTCAGGGTCCGCTGCTGAGAGACATGCAGGGTTCAGTGCCCCCCAGCCATCTGTCTGGGTTGGTTGCTCACCCCCAGCCCCACCCAGATGGCTGAGGGGCGCNTGTGACAGTGGCTCTGTGGGACCCGGTCTCCTAGGCTGAGGCCTGGCTCCCCCACAGGTTCAGGGGCTGCTGGAAAGGCTCACCCAGGGGTCAGGGTCCGCTGCTGAGAGACATGCAGGGTTCAGTGCCCCCCAGCCATCTGTCTGGGTTGGTTGCTCACCCCCAGCCCCACCCAGATGGCTGAGGGGCGCTATACCCCCGACTCCCTCACTCCTGCTCCTGGTTACATAGGCAGGAAGGAAGGAGGGGAGCCAGGACTCAGACCCAGGTCGTCCACACCAACCTGACCTAAGTCTGCCACACACCCAGGTCCTCAAACCTTGAGAAATGCAGGATTTGGGTTCCGGTGGACAAGATCCAGAGGGAGCTGCTACTGGTCTCTGACTCAGGACAACCAGGGTAGACAGACATCCACACGGCCAAGAAGGACTCTGAGAAGTCTTGTGGGGGCTGTCCCCCTTCTCTGCTGACTGAGCCCAGCCCTCAGATGCAGAAAAGGTGGGTCAAGGAGTCTCTCACCTTCCATCTACCTTGCCTCCAGGTGTCCATGGCCTTCCTTACCTGGGAAGGTCTCTAGTGGGGAGGCCAAGGCTGACTGATGGGATCCTTGGGGAATGGGCTGAGCCAGAGGCAAGACGCCTGGGAGAGAATAGAAGTGGGGTCCCATCCTAGGGTGGGGGCAGGCAGCTGCCACACTTGGCAGGCCAGACCCAGCCCAGTCTCTGCTTCTTTCTCCTATTGGGTGATTTGCATTACTAATGAACCTGAGGTCCTGCGTTCAAAGGTTTGAATGGCATATCAGTGGCCAAAAGGCCCATGGCTCCCTAACCTTGTCTGCTTTATCCTGCTTCATGCTTCATTGCTGCCCAAGGAGAGAGGCTGCCCCAGACCCGTCAACCCTGCCCTCCTCTGCAGTCCAAGAGGGCCCACGGAGACAGGACTGCAGGAGGCACCCATCCTCCTGTCCACTCTGGGCAAAGCCCGGGCAGAGGGGAGCACCTGCTGTTGACGAGCGACCACCAGCTGGTCAGGGAGGACGAGGGTCCCAGACCTGTTCCGAGGAGGAGAGGGGCTCTGAATTGTGGTGAGGCCTGGGTTGGGGGCAGTTCATATGGGGTTCAGGAGCAGGTTGATTTTCTCCCTGGAGAAGGGCTGTTCTTTCGTCTAATCACCTCCTCATCCTGTCATCCTGCTACTTGTCTCCTCCCTGACACACCTTCTAGATCTTTGCCATCCAACAGAAATACTATGTGACCCACACCTAGGGGATGGGAGCATTTCCAATGGTCACAGGCCTCCATCTTCCTCTCCCCAACATTAATTTCCAATTAATATATTCACACGTGCACATATGAACACATGTGCTCACGCATGCACACTTATGCACCCGTGCATGCAAACCTGAAAATTCTGGTTTCAGCCTCCTGCCTTGGCCTGGCCCTGGGTCCTCCTCAAGAGCAGATAGAATGAGACATGAACACTCCAAACTCACACCTGTGGGAATTGCCATCTGTGAGGCAGGGCTCACATGCCCATTTCACTGATGCGGAGATAGGTAGAGGGAGGTATCTGAGGTTAAGCTTTGAACAGTGGAGTCATTGACCCTGCCCCTCCTCCCCACCCCGGCGCTCGGCGCTCGGAGGCCCGAGTGGAGCGCTGAGACTGGCGCTTCCCCCAGTCCAATTCTAGGGGCTGTGATCGTCCTTACTCCACATCTGACTCCCGGTGGGGTCAGCTCCTGGAAAATCCCTGGAACCAGAGTTGCTTGGTAAGAGCACTCACATTTTGGGGACAACTATTGCTACGTGATTCTCTCAGAAGGCTGTCCCAATTCTCTGTCCAGCAAACACTGAGAGCGAACCCCAATCCGGGACACTTCACAGCAAGTTTTGGAGAAGCAGAGCTCTAGAGCCATGAGATGGGGCTCTCTGGGGTGTGGATGTGGCCTGGGAGTTCACACAGCTGAGCTGCTGGGGGGTGCTGGGCCCACGCCTGAGCTGGGGCCACATGGTAGGGAGGGGACTCCCCCAGGCCGCTGCCCCAGGCGGGTTGATGGACGTGCAATTAACCTGCCTGTGGTTATGTTGGCAACTGAGCTGGAACAGGAAGTTAGTGTTATAAACCAGGGCCTTTCAAGTTATGACAAATTCATCAAACAAACGAACCCATGAGCACGGAGGGCAGGCGCCTCCATGCGCTAGGGATGAGGAATGCTCCAGCCCTTTCCAGTCCCTCCCCCAAATCCAGGCCCCAGAAAGAACTGTGTAGGGGGCAGAACCCAGGGCTGGTCCCAGTGCCTAGACTGGCAGTAGTCTCACTCTGAGCCCCAGCTCTCTGGTGAGAGCTTCCCTGCCACCCACCCTCCCACCTCCAAGTGGCTCAACATCTTCTGGTTTCCCTCTTGAATTCCAGATGCTGCTAACACCTGAAAACAATCCCAACCCACCCCCACATGTGAGAGAAAGTTCCAGAACCCCCATTCTCTCCAGGGGCTAGCCAGTGCTTAGCAGCGCCTCTGGGGAACACCCCTGCTTGCCCTCCAGACATACGGCCCCCTCTTCCCCAAAAGGCCTGAGCAGCCGACATCTTTCTGCTCAAAGCACGTCCTCGCTGGGCTGGGGCTGTCCTTTAAGCTTTAGACTGGGGTGGGTTTCAAAATGGCCCTGATGCCATACAGAGCCTGAATGTCAGGGGAAGGGGGACATGTGGCCATCCACATTGGGAGCCTCAGCCACTCATCTTACTGGTAGGAATCAACCAGGGAGGGTTCAGCTCTTGACCAAGGTCACTCAGCTGTCACACCTGGGAGCAGAGCTAGGACTGAGAGAACCTGTGCAGACACCGCTGGCCAGCTTGCTGCCCGCCACTCCTCCACCTGAAAGAACCTCTCGGGCCTGTCCTGGCCCACCCAGACCCCAGACCTTAGGCCTCTGCGGCACCAAGGTTAAAAGAACCTACTGGGGCTTGGGGCTCAAGGCTAGCTGTGATGCAGAGGGTCCCTGAGCCAGCAGTTCCTGGCCTCCAGGTATAGTTATCCAACATTGTCCCAAACAGGGTTCCCATGCCCTGCCCACCCTGCCCACAGCCCACCCTCCAGGGCTCCAGGTGAGCGCTGCCCGTGGTTCTTCTGGCTCCTTCTATAGCCTTGCTTCAAGGCCACCGCTTCTGCCCTTTGGTTCCAGGGCCTCCTCCCACTGAACTCAGACACTGAGCCCAGAGGTCTTGAGAGAGCAGTGAGCCCCTGGGCTTCTCATAAATGCAGATTCCACTGTGCTGTGGGCCGAACTGCCTGAGACCTAACCATTCACACCTATGAATGTGAAGTTACTGGGAAACAGGGCCTTTGGAGATGTGATCCAGTTAAGATTAATTGACCTCCCTGTGGTTATGTTGGCAACTGAACTAGAAGAGGAAGTCAGCGTTCTAAACCAGGGCCCTAATGCAATGACTGGTATCCTTGTAGGAAGAGGGACTTTTTCATACAGACACGCAGAGGAGAGAAGCCACATGATGATGGAGGCAGAGACTAGAGTGATGTAGCCATAAGTCAAGGAACACCAAGGGTTGTCAGTAGAGAACACCAAGGGTTGTCAGTAGACCTTGGTCACCAGAGCTGGAAAAGGTGACAGATTCTCTCTCAAAGCCTCCAGAAGGAACAAACCCTGCTGACACCTTGATTCTGGACTTCTGGCTTCCAGACTGTGGGAAGTAGATTCCTGTTGTCCTAAGCCACCGTTTGTGGTAATTTGTTACAGCAGCAACAGAAAAGTAGTACACTCTCCTCTACTTTGCTTTTCACTTCTTTTTTCTTTTCTTTTTTTTTTTAAATTTGGAACCAAGGAACTGGCCTACTCAGGCATGTAGTTGGAGAGCTAGACAGAGGACGGGGCAATAGGTAAGTGTCTGGAAGATGAGCAGTCAGGCTTCTCACCTTTGAAGAAAGGGAGTTTCAAATGTGGGCAGTAAGAAGCCTAGAATTAGTTCTATGGAGCTGGACAATTGTGGCATTGGTATGAACTCATGTTTTGTAATATAGAAAGAGATGTGTGTAGAAGGGTGTTTCTAAGCTCTGTTTGCCAAAAGGGCCCAGAAACAATGAAATCACAGTAGCACCTAGTGCCCAGATCTTGCTTTCTTTTCTTTTCTTACTTTGGCTGTGCTGGGTTTTCACTGCTTTGCACGGGCTTTCTCTAACTGTGGCAAGTGGGGGCTACGCTTCATTGCGGCGCCCGCGCTTCTCATTGCAGTGGCTTCTCTTGCTGCAGATCACCCACTGGCTCTAGGCACATGGGCTTCAGTAGCTACGGTATGCTGGCTCGGTAGTTGCAGCTGGCAGGCTCTGGAACACAGGATCAGTAGTTGTGGAACTACTGATGGGTTCACTTGCTCTGTGGCATATGGGATCTTCGCAGACCAGAGATTGAACCATGTCTCCTGCATGGGCAGGTGGATTCTTATCCACTGTACCACCAGGGAAGTTCAGACCTTGGTTTCTAAATGCCATTTATCCACTAGACGGAACCAGGTTTGTTTTTTTTTTCCTGAGAAATGACTGACCCTGATGCTGGGAAAGACTGAGGGCAAGAGGAGAAGGGGGTGACAGAGGATGCAGTGGTTAGATGGCATGAACATGGAAGCCTGGTGTGCTGCAGTTTAAAGAGTCAGACACAACTTAGCAACTAAACAACAACAAGAAGGGCTGGGACAAGGAATGCTCCAAATGGAATATCTTGTGGTGGCAGAAAGTAAGGAAGCATTCAAAGAATGATGGGAGTGTCAAAAGGTGGGAAGTAGTTTGAAGGGGCTCCCACTGACCAAATCCAGAACAATGTGAGCAACCAAATACAAATCATAATGGATTGTTATCTTTATGATGTAAATAATTCATATAAATGAGTGAATGAATATATAAATGGGAGAGAAAGCTGGCTCTTAAATGTAAAAGGAATAGTGGAATTAGAAAACTTCCATTTAGCGAAGAGCACAGTAATA
Source organism: Cephalophus harveyi (assembly GCA_006410635.1). Taxonomy (NCBI): domain Eukaryota; kingdom Metazoa; phylum Chordata; class Mammalia; order Artiodactyla; family Bovidae; genus Cephalophus; species Cephalophus harveyi. Next base: position 142,040 of record SJYT01081395.1, on the reverse strand, counting down.
ATTGATTCAGGAAAGAATCAGCGACAGAGGCTCAAACCACTGGTGAAAGGCTAATGGGAAACAGGATATTTACATGGACTCTATGTATCTCCTCATGAGTGTTTACTCATTATCCCTTGTTCACTAGTGAGTTCAAATTCTTATTAATTAGCTTTACAGCGGTGAAACCTGGCAGACATGACCTCACCTGAGTGATGAACGTTACTGCCACCAGCACTGGGACATCAGACATCGCATGCCTCCAGATATGATGCGGCGAGGAGAACACAGCATCACTTCTGAGATAGTCTTGCCAAAAGTGCAGAAGCGGAATCTAGGCACCAACCCAAACTAAGGGATATTTTACAGAGTCACTTCAAAAATATCATAGTCATGAAATGTCATGGTCCGTGCGCGGGTTGGAAAAGGATTTCCAGACATGAGGCAAAAAAAATGAGAGGAGAATAAAGTTTATTAGAGTGGGAAACGCTGTTAGAACAGCAGGCCGGCTCAAAGGAGAGCTGAACCCTTTCGCAGGCTAGTGGCCAATTTTTATAGCCTCAAGACAGAGAAAATTCCTATTTGAATGGTGGCATTAGGTGATGGGTTAGGATGCTATGAGGTGGGGATTTTACTTAATACGGGGTCAGGGAACTGGGCTGGTTTAGATCTGCAGGCTCATGGCAACAGTTGCTATGGGGCTTGGTTGGTTCCAGAGATTTTTGTCTTATGACTTTGATACCCGTGACCTTGGTATAGGACTCCACACGAAATATAAAGACCAATTCTAAAGACAGAGATTTTTTAAATCAGATTTTAAATGAGATTTTTTAAAAGTGATCTTCTAGCAACTTCCCTGGTGGTCCAGTGGCTAAGACTCCTCACTTCCAGTGCAGGGGGCCCAGGTTCGATCCCTGGTGGGGGAACTAGATCCTACATGCAGCAATTAAAAGATACTGCACATGCCACAACTAAGACCCAGCACAGTCAAATAAATAAAATAAATATTTAAAATGTGACCCTCTAAAAAAAATAAAAATAAAATAAATAAATATTAAAAAAATAAAAATAAAAAGTGACCGTCTAGTCTTCTGAACTTCTGGGTTGTTTTATCAGCTGAAAGCATTGTTCAGAGTCCTAACTTGGGGTCTGTGTGGTCTTGAGAAAGGGCTAGTGAGCTTGGAACCCCCTTGTGGGCCATTTTGACTGTGCCCCTCCACTTGTTCTCCACGCATGTTCTGCCTTCCTCCCTGAATTTCAAGGTGCTGACCCCAACTGTCAGACCAAAGTGTGGAACACAAGCTTTCTCAAGCCTAAGTGACAACACCACAAAGAAAGACTTTGATTCCAAAATTAAGTAGACTAAGGAAACTTGAGCGCTTGTTTGGAGGTTCTAGCAGGGGAGCGCAGCCACCTGTATACCCTTGCCCGAAGACCAGTCCTCCTCTACCGGTGATGGTCGTCCTCTTTGACTGAGCACACAGCTTTGGGGGGGAAATGCATGGGGCGCTGAGGGAGGAAGGGGACACCTGCCTAGCCAGCCATATCAACTGAATCAACTCTGGCAATCAATGCGGTGACAGATGTCACAACCAGCTAGCCCTCACAATCCAACGTGTGACCTTGGATTGGCATCTGGATAAGACATTTGGGGGCAAGCTATGAAACTCTGCTGGAGTCTGTGATAAAGGGTGTGCTCGGTTACTTCAGTCATGTCCCATGTGGCCCCATGGACTATAGCCCGCTGGACTCCTCTGTCCACGGGATTCTCCAGGCAAGAATACTGAAGTGGATTGCCATGTCCTTCTCCAGTGGATCTTCCCAACCCAGGGATTGAACCTGTGTCTTTTGGGTTTCCTGCATGGCAGGTCCATTCTTGACCACTGAGCCACCTGGGAAGTCCGTGATAAAGGGCAGTGTCATATCAATATTAACGTCCTGATTTTGATCATTATATAGGTGCTTGTTTCAGGAAATATGCAGATGAGCATTAAGGGATAACAGGCTTCATGGCTGTAGCTTGCTCTCAAATGATTCCAAAAATTAAAAACAAAAATTAGAATAAGAAAAAGTGGTAAAATGCTAATTCTTAGGGAATCTGGGTGAGCAGTATCTAGGGACTCTTTGTACTATTCTAGCAACTTCTGTACGTTGGAAATTATTCAGAAGTAAAAAGTTTAAAAAAAGAAAACAAACCCCAAACCCACCCTGTTCAGAGGATGAAAAGACGAGCTCCAGACTGGGGGAAGATCCCTGCAAACCGCAAATCCGACCAAAGACTAGTATCTAAAATATGTAAAGAATTCTTAAAGCTCAGCAGCAAAAAAGCAAACAATTGAATTAGAAAACGGGTAAAAGACATGAGCAGACATTCCCTGAGGAGGCCACACAGATGGCAACACAGGAGGGGATGGACCTCATCATTGTCAGAGATGCAAATTAAAACCATTTTGAGACACTGGTACACATCTATCAGAATGGCGAAAATAAAAAATAGTCACAAAAGAAAATGGTGGTGAGGATGTCTAGAAATTGCATCACACACACACGTTACTGGTGGGAACGTGACATACACAACCTCCCTGGAAAATGGTCTGGCAGTTTCCTTAAAAACTAAATATACTGGGGCTTCCCTGGTGGTCCAGTGGTTAAGAATCTGCCTGCCAATGCAGGGGATGTGGGTTTGATCCCTGGTCAGGAAACTAAGATCCCACATGTCACAGGGAAACTAAGACTTAACACAGCCAAATAAATAAATATACTTTTAAAAACAAAAAACTAAATATACAACTGCCTTAAATCCTGCACTTGCATTCCTGAATCTTTATCCCATGGAGTAAAGACTTATGCTCACACAAAATCCTGAACTTGAGCAGTTTTATTTGAAAGGGCCAAACACGGGAAACAACCCAGATGACCTTCCAGGGGTGAATGGTTAAACAAAATGATCTGTCCACACTGGAGACTGAATCCATCTCGGCAATAAAGAGGAAGAGCTGTCCACACACATAGCAACCCGGATGAATCTCTAGGGAATTGTGCTGAGTGAAAAAAGCCAGTCTCAAAGGTTACATTCTGTAGAGCCCACATACATAACATTCGTGAAAAGACAAAATTACAGAAATGGAGGAAAGAATGGTGAAGGGGGCTAATGGGTGGGGGTGGGGGCTGGGGGAGAAGGGAGTGGGCGTGGCTATAAAAAGGCAACTGGGAGATCCTTGTGGTGACAGGATGTTCTGTATCTTGACGGTATCAATGCCAAAATCCTGGTTGTGATATTATAGTATAATTTTGCAAGATGTTGCCATGGGAGGAAACTGGGTGAAGGGTATGTTGGATCCCTCTGTGTGTTATTTCTGACAACTGCATATGAATCTATAATTATTTCAAAATAAAAAGCTTAACCCAAAACAATCCTAACTGATTTTTTGTTTGTATATATACTATTTACATATAATATTATATAAAACAATGTGATATTAGATAATTGCTAAATATATATTGCTGTATTTATTCCATACATTTGCATACACTTAAACACAACTTTAAATGCTTAGAAACAAAAGCCAGTTCCCAGTCCTCCAGAGCCTCTAGACTGGAATTGCCAAAGATTTGGACTCTTGGGATTTCTCTGGTGGTCTAGTGGTTAAAACTCCCAGTTTCAAATGCAGAGGGCACAGGTTGATCCCTGGTTTAGGAACTAAGATTCCCACATACTGTGCAGCAAGGCCAAAAAAATTTTTTAAGTAAAAAAAACCAAAGAGCTGGACTCTGTGCCAGCAAGCTCCAAAGCTGATTCTGGTTCCTGCTCAGACGGAACCACAAGAGCTCAGGGTCTCCAGAGAAGAATACTGTATTTTCAAGCCCTCAACCTCCATTAGGCCACAACGGACCATACCATTCCAGTGCACTCATGTTATTTGAGAATGTCCTATGAGTAGGCACTGGGCTAGAGCTGGGGGTCCAGAGACCTTACCCATAGCACAAGGCTAGGAGGGGATGTAGGTCAGTGCACCAGGTCAGTGCACCAGGGAAACCAGGGAGGAAGGCCAGCAGCCAGTGACCAATGGCCCTCTGCCCAGGGCCTGCATCTTGCATCCCACGCCTCTGCTCTGTACTCTCCCTTGGCTTATAGACTGTTCATCAGTCCACCCTACCCAGCCAGGTCCTGGGGGCCACCTCTCAATCACTCATTTACCCAGTACTGCATGAGGGTTGGTGTGGTGACCTGGATCACTCACGGATTAGAAGAAGAAAAAAGAGAAAAAGAAAAAGTGCTATCTCTTCAAGTGAGGTTCCTCTGGGAACCTGCATCAGGCTCACTAAAGGAGCATATTATACGAGCTTTTTGGACCCCCTCCCCCAAAATTCATAGACCAAATTTTAAATGAATTTTAAATGAACTCTTCTGGGGATCCTTCTACACATAGACTGAATCTCAGCAGTTAGACTCTCCTTCCCTGGAGTTTTGACTCTTGTGCAATGATTGAAAACTGGACATTTCCCTCATATATTGGTTTGAAAATAAAAAGCATGATCATAAATTCTCGAATACTCCTTCCATGGATCTCTGTTCCCTCACCTCCTCAAATCAGGGCTGACTCGGCAGACAGCCTTTGCTCATTCAGAAAAGCCTTGTTATTTCTATCTGGTTTTCTTGGGATACTAGCCTTTGGAGCCCTGAACTAGGATATAGGACACCCCTCGGCCATCATGCTGTGAGGAAGCCCCGGCCATAAGGACAGGCCACAGCCTACAGTGGGCCTCAACCACCAGATATGTGAAGGCATTTCCAGATGGTTTCAGTCCCCAAGCCCTTCAAGTCACACCTAGTTGCTTCCTCAGCCAAGGCCTCAGATAGCATGGAAGCCATCCCCACTGTAACCCGGTTCAAATTCCTAACTCACAGAACGTGTGGGCATCATGAAATGGTGGTTTCAGCCACTGAGCTGAGGACTGTTTGTTACGCAGTGCTACTAGCTGGAACAGAGATGATATATCTTATGGTGAAGCCCAACCAGAAGACTCATGGATTCCTGCCACTTGGATTTCAAGAGTATCCTTGCTTCCTGTCCTGTTGGAATCCTGGGTGTACAGGTCTCCCCTCCTATCTATCAGCCAACCTACATCCTTCCAGTTAGCACCAAAAATTCTAATGATGCAGCCACACTGACCGTGAGGTGCTATCAACATCCAAGTGGGGGTGACCAATGGACCAGGTGGCAGTGAAAGTGGCTAGATACAAATTTGGGAGTTCTCAGTGCAGAGGTGCGGTCAACAATGCAACCTGCAATCTGATGATCCAGAGAAAGTTTGCAGAGAGAAGAAATGGGTCCAGGGCACCACATTTCAAAGGGTGGGTGAAGGAAAAAAGACCCATAGGAGGACATCAAGATGGGAAGACTGGAGAGAATGGTTCATGAAGAAAGGGAGCCCCGGTGATCAGAGCGTTGCCTGGGGAGATAAGGGCTGAAAAGCCACAGGACGTGTTTGGAGACTTTTTCCTGAACAAGGAGGGCGGAAGCAGAAGCCAGATGGTGGTGGATTCAAGAGAGTGTGGGTGGCCTTGGATGGGCAGCACCCTCCATGTGCGGCTGCAAACCAGGGCCCCATGTGAGTCACATCCAAGTCAAGATAAGTACAGAAACCGAGAGGGAGCGTTTAGCAATTTTTATAGCACTCGGACAGTAATTTATGTCTGTTGAATCCAATAAAAAAAAATTAGGGCCTGCATTTGGGATGGCTTTGGGGTTTTAATTTCATTTTTCTACTAATTCGTTTTATTATATTTTACAGAAGTATTAGTCTGCATAGGATTGGGAAAACAAAACAAAACAGAAGCAGTGGTGTAGACAACTCTTGCCAGATGTTTTGCCAGGAAGAGAGAGAAAAAGCATCAGCTGAAGGGCATTCAGCATTCGAGGAGGGGTTTTTGGTTGGCTGGTTTGTTGTTGATGATGAAGTTTACTTTTAGGATGAGAGAAATCTGAGCATGTTTACATGATGAAGATAAAAAGCCAGTTGAGAAAGAAAGAGATGACAGGATATAGCAGAGAAGATATAATTGATGGAGTGAGGTCACCTCTTGAGCTAGTGGGAAGAAAAATCAAGAGCACAGGTGCACATGTGCACACACAGGCACAGAATAAGGAAAGTGAACAAAAATCCAAGAGCAGAATTTGTTTATTTTTATTATGATTTTTATTTGCCACACCACCCAGCTTATAGAACCTTAGTTCCTTGCCCAAGAAGTGAACCTGGGCCCTCAGCAGTGAAAGTGTGGATCCTAACCACTGGACTGCCAGGGGAGTCCCAGAATTTTTTTTTATTATTATTACTATGATAATCTTAAGTACACCTTTGCACGAACAAAATAAAAAGAAATCTAGATTAGACTATTTTCTAGGGGGGGAAAAGCTAAAACTGACTCAAGAAGAAGTAGAAACAACCACCTTTCGTGGAAAGGCAGTCATGAATTAATCCATTAAAATGTGACAAGGCCCAGATAGTCATAAAGCAAGGTCTACCAAAATGCGCAAGGCACAGGAACTTCCTTGGTGGTCCAGTGGCTAAGATTCCAGGCTCTCAACGCAGGGGGCCCTCCCGGGTTTGATCCCTGATCAGGGAACTAGATCCCTCATGCCCCAACTATGAGTTCACGTGCCACAACTAACCATCCTGCAAGCCGCAACAAAGATTCCGTGCGCTGCAACTAAGACCCGGTGCAACCTAAATAAATAATTAATTGAATTCCATAAATTCTCAAGAAACAGACAATCATCATACACGTAAACTCCTCCAAAGCACAGAAGAAGACAGGATATTTCCTGACTCTTCTACAGATCCAAAGCAGAAACATGAAAAGAAACCTCTCTTTCAACTTTCTTTATGAAGGTAGACACAAAAATTCTAACTAAAATGTTGAAATTTGTTTTTTTTTCTTTTTCTTTTTTTTTTTTTTACAAACTTCACCAGTTGAAAGCTTTGTTTATTCCTCTTCAATCTTTCTTGTTTCCCAATAAGTGTATTAAGAGGTGCATGTGTGTTAAGTCACTACAGTCGTGTTTGACTCTTTGCAACCCTATGGACTGTAGCCCACCAGGCTCCTCTGTCCATGGAATTCTCCAGGCAAGAATACTGGAGTGGGTTGCCATGTCCTCCTCCAGGGGATCTTCCCCACCCAGGGATCGAACTCACGTCTCTTGTGGCTCCTGCATTGCAGGCAGACTCTTTACCACTGAGCCATCAGGGAAGTCCTACATTAAGGGATATCCCTTTGGGATATCTCATATGTTTTCAGATACAGTGTTTTCATTTCTTCTATTTTCCCCCCACAATTTCTGTTTTGATTTTCTTCTTTAGCCAAGAGTTACCTAGAAGGGTATCCTTAAATGTGCATATTTTTTTGTATTATCTCCTTCCTCTTAATTTCTAAATGATTTTATTGCAGTCAAAGAATGTGAACTGTATGATTTTTGCTCTGTTAATCTATTAGATTTCCATGACCCCCCAAATGGTCCACTTTTTGTGACTGGTCCGTATGTATGAAAATAATACAGTCTCTGTTCATTGATCACAAAGTTCTATTATACAGATCTGTTGGATCAGGTTTGTTAACTGTGCTTTCAGAATCTGCTATATCTTATTTGTTTTTTGTTTACTTGGTCTCTCAGTTTCCGAGACTGAAGTGTTAAGGTCTTCTACTAAACGTGGATTTGTTAATATAGGCATGCTGTAATTTTTTTGCTCTATATGTTCTGAGGGTTTATGTTGGTTGGTCCATAGCAGTTCACAAGTGGTGTGACGACTATGGAAAGATGTTCACCACCTACTCCAATCCTTTCTCTTTTGTCTGCTTCTCCTCTATCAAAAGGAAATGTCTGAGTGGTCCTGGGGTTAAGAATCTGCCTGCCAATGCAGGAGACATGGGTTCGATAAACGATCCAGGAGGATTCCACATGCCACGGAGCAAATAAGCCTGTGTGCCACAACTACCGAGCCTGTGCGCTAGAGCCCGGGAGCTGCAACTGTTGAAGCCTGCAGCCGCAGCTACTGAAACCCAAGTGCCTAGAGCCTGTGCTCCATGATGTGATGTCTGCATACCACAACTAGAGTGCACCCCTCCCTCACTGCAACTGGAAAAAAGCCCATGCACAGCAAGAGGACCCAGGGCACCCCAAAATATTTTTTTTTTTAAAGAAAGGAAATGCCCAGATCCCTGGTCTCCCTAGAAGACCCAGGGTGACCATATGACCTAGTCCTGGCCAAGGAGCTGTAGACTGAAATCTCTGAGGGCTTTTCTTCCTTAAAATGAAGGAGAAGATTTGTGGAGATAAGGTTTAGGCTTTATCCCTTGACCCTTCCCCCTTCTTCATTTTTTGGAAACAGTACATAACCAGAGATACAGCAGCCATCTTGCAACCATGAGGACAAATCCAGATGCCACCAAAAACCAGTCGAAGTATCTCTGATGAGTTAGTTCCTCCGACAACTGTGTTTTAACTGGGGACTCCACCTTCTGCGCTTCTTCCACCAACAAACTCTGCTTGTGCCGCTCTTAGATGTTGTCTGGTCTCTACAACTGAAACTAGAGATAGCTGCTGTAGATGGACACGTATCTCTGGGATGGGACTAAAAATGAGAAACAGTGGGGTGTTTTGGGGGGAGTTGTCTCTTTAAATGTTTTTTGCTTGTGTTTCTTTTTGTCTCTTGTTAGCATTTGTCTGATATAGCATGCTTTTTGTAATCTTTCAAATTTTGTTTACTTTTCTTGGTCTTTTTTTTTTTCTCACAATTTCTACCTGAATTCCTTTATATAAAAGAAGAATATATATTTTCGTTCCACATACGTGCATACAATTCCTTATATGTGTGTGTGTATGTGTGTGTTAGTCGTTCAGTTATGTCTGACGGTTAGCGACCCCATAGACTGTAGCCTGCCAGGCTTCTCTGTCTACGGGATTCTCCAGACAAAAATATTGGAGTGGATTGTGGTTATCTTTGCCAGAGGATCTTTCCAACCCAGGGATTGAACCCTGCTATTCTTTACTGTTTGAGCCACAGGGAAGTCCTATATATATACATTTTATTTGGCTGCACCAGGTCTTAGTTGCAGCAAGTAGGATCTTCAGTTGTGGCATGTAGGATCTAGTTCTCTGACCAAGGATTAAACCTAGACCCACTGTACTGGGAGAGTGGAGTCTTAGCCACTGGACCACCACAGAAGTCCCTTTTAGTTGCTTTTTGTTGTAGTAAAATAAATGTATGAAATTTATCATTGCAATCATTTTAAAGTGTACAATGCAATGATATTCAGAACTGTCACACTGCTGCACTGATTGTGTTGAAGTACAGCACATACATAAGTAAAAATGCACCCACGTTAAATGTGTAGCCCTTTCACTTTTCACTTTCATGCATTGGAGAAGGAAATGGCAGCCCATTCCAGTGTTCTTGCCTGGAGAATCCCAGGGACAGGGGAGCCTGGTGGGCTGCCGTCTATGGGGTCGCACCGACTCGGACACGACTGAAGCGACTTAGCAGCAGCGGCAGCAGCATGGAATCTGGAATAATGAACATACTGGTGCAATCAACACCCAGGCAAAGAAACAGAAGGTTCCCCTGGTATCACCTTTCCCCGTTTCTCTGTGGAGTTTTCTTTCACATCGGTGTGCAGGTAGCAGAAGCTCTGCCTCAAACTGGAATCGACAATAATGGAGTTGAATGTTTCTGCAGGACAGAGGTGGGCAAGTGTGACTCAGAATGCCACACTGTCTCTCAGAACCAGGGCCTCGCCCCGGCTCAGGAAGGTTGGGAGGCATTGGTTCTGCTCTCAGTCTGGGTGAGGTGCCAGGCTTCCTGCCCAGACAGACAGCATCCAGGAAAGCCCCAGGGCGTCTCCTCTTGCAGTGTGTGTGAAAACCAGGAGCTTGTCCTGGAGTCCCAGCGTACGTCTCCTTGCATGTGCTGTGCCCCCTGCCCACCCAACCTGGCTCTGGGTCAGCGCCTGGGCCCCTTTTGGCACCTATTGAAGTCTGTGGACCCCTACTTAGAATAAGGGTTTTTTTTAATATTTTTTTGTCTGCACTGGGTCTCTGTTGCTCTGCATGGGCTTTCTCTAATTTTGGAGAACAGTGCCTACTCTCCAGCAGCAGTGCGAGGGCTTCTCACTGTTGTGAATTCGCCTGTGGCAGTGCACAGGCTCTGGGGGCTCGGGCTTCAGTAGCTGCTGCACGTGGGCTCAGTTCAGTTCAGGCGCTCAGTCATCTCTGACTCTTTGCCACCCCATGGACTGCAGCATGCCAGGCTTCCCTGTCTAGCACCAGCTCCTGGAGCTTACTCAAACTCATGTCCATCGAGTTGGTGAAACCATCTAACCATCTCATCCTCTGTCGTCCCCTTTCTCCTCCTGCCTTCAATCTTTCCCAGCATCAGGGTCTTTTCCAATGAGTCAGTTCTTCGCATCAGGTGGCCAAAGGATTGGAGTTTCAGCTTCAGTATCAGTCCTTCCAATGAATATTCAGGACTGATTTCCTTTAGGATGGACTGATTGGATCTCCTTGCAGTCCAAGGGAAGCTCAAGAGTCTTCTCCCAACACCACAGTTCAAAAGCATCAATTCTTTGGCGTTCAGCTTTCTTTACGGTCCAACAATCACATTCATATATGACTACTGGAAAAAAACATCACTTTGACTAGACAGACCTTTGTTGGCAAAGTAATGTCTCTGCTTTTTAATATGCTGTCTAGATTGGTCATAGCTTTTCTTTCAAGGAGCAAGCATCTTTTAATTTCATGCTGCAGTCATCATCTGCAGTGATTTTGAAGCCCCCTATGATCTTGGTTTACTGAATGTTGAGGTTTTTTTTTTTTTTTTGGAGTGCTTATAGAAATCTATACTGTTGCTTCTGTATTTTTTTTTTCTTTTTTTTTGAATGTTGAGTTTTAAGTCAACTTTTTCACTCTCCTCTTTCACTTTCATCAACAGACTCTTTAGTTCTTCTTTGCTTTCTGTGATAAGGGTGGTGTCATCTGCATATCTGAGGTCATTAATATTTCTCCAGGCAATCTTGATTTTAGCTTGTGTTTCACCCAGCCCAGCATTTTGCATGATGTACTCTGCATGTAAGTTAAACAGGCAGGGTGACAATATACAGCCTTTACATACTCCTTTCCTGATTTAGAACCAGTCTGTTGTTCCATGACCAGTTCTAACTGTTGCTTCTTGACCTGCATACATATTTCTCAGGAGGCAGGTGAGGTGGTCTGGTATTCCTATCTCTTGAAGAATTTTCCACAGTTTGTTGTGATCTACACATTCAAAGGCTTTGGTGTAGTCAATAAAGCAGAAGTAGATGTTCTTCTGGAACTCTCTTGCTTTTTTGATGATCCAGCAGATGTTGGCAATTTGATTTCTGATTCCTCTGCCTTTTGTAAATCCAGCTTGAACATCTGGAAGGTCACAGTTCACGTAATGTTGAAACCTGACTTGGAGGACTTTGAGCATTACTTTACTAGCATGTGAGATGAGTGCAAATGTGTGGTGGTTTGAACATTCTTTGGCGTTGTCTTTCTTTGGGATTGGAATGAAAACTGACCTTTTCCAGTCCTGCGGCCACTACTGAGTTTTCCAAATTTGCTGGCATATTGAGTGCAGCACTTTCACAGCATCATCTTTTAGGATTTGAAGTAGCTCAACTGGAATTCCATCACCTCCACTAACTCTGTTCATAATGATGCTTCCTAAGGCCCACTTGACTTCACATTCCAGGATGTCTGGCTCTAGGTGACTGATCACACCATCGTGGTTATCTGGGTCATGAAGAGCTTTTTTGTGTAGTTCTTCTGTGTATTGTTGCCACCTCTTCTTGATATCTTCTGCTTCTATTAAGTCCATACTGATGAAATGCTCCCTTGGTATCTCTAATTTTCTTGAAGAGATCTCTAGTCTTTCCCATTCTATTGTTGTCCTCTATTTCTTTGCCTTGATCACCGAGGAAGGCTTTCTTATCTCTCCTTGCTATTCTTTGGAACTCTGCATTCAAATGGGTGTATCTTTCCTTTTCCCCTTTGCCTTTAGCTTCTCTTCTTTTCTCAGCTATTTGTAACATACACAAGTAGTTGTAGTGCATGGGCTTTATTGCCTCATGGCAAGTGGGATCTTCCCAGACCAGGGATCAAACCTGCATTGGAACATGGATTCTTAACCACTGGACCACCAGGGAAGCCCCCATAGAATAAGTTTTTTAAATACATAAATGCATGGGGTTATAAAGGAAACCATGTGATAAGACCGTAATCAAAGTTAATTTGACATGTCTTGTTCTCATGTGTGCATGTGTGTATGTACAGTTGTGTCCGACTTTTTGCAACCCTGTAGATTGTAGTCCGCCTGGCTCCTCTGTCCATGGGATTTTTTTCAGACAAGAATACTGGAGTGGGTTGCTATTTCCTCCTCCAGGGTATCTTCTGGAATCTCCTGCATTGCAGGTGGATTCTATACCCACTGAGCCGTAGATAAACCATGTGATAAAATAATCATCAAAGTCTTTATATGACTTTTGTATGTCTTGTACATAATGTATTACTATATTACAAAAATTTGTGATATTTGTGCATCCTCATTAACGGATTAAATAGCTACCCAAATTTTGATGTACTCATGATAGAAACAGTACTTCAAGATACCTGGAATCATTGCAGCATGATTTGAAAATAATTGTCATTTCGGTTGAGCCAGGATTCATGAAAGAAATGTCAAACTGTGGTCGGAGATCAAATAAAGGAAAGGTGTGATAACGTGGTTCCATCCAAGGCCAGGGACCCCAGCCCCCTCATCTACCATCCATGAGTCAAGATTAGGCACCCCTGGCCCAGACCAGTCATTGTTGGGGGTCAGCTTCATTGATAGCACCCTCCAGATATCAACTTTTAATCTATCCCAAGTGTCTCTTGAAGAAGACTTCAACTTATTGTGATTATTGATATACTTAAACCTATTCCTGTGACCTGGTTTCAGGTTTTATAAGTGTCCTGCTATTCTTACCCATCCACCTCCATTTCCTACTCTTGTTAGGTAAGTCAGAATGTCTTCCTTCCAATTCTTTCTTCTTATGGTTTGGAAGTTTTATATTTCTGTTTACCTAGTAGTTGAAATTTTGTAACATGCATATTTGAATTTAGCTCTCCCCACCCATGTCTGTCCCCATGAACAAGATACACCACTTTTCAGTTTTATTTCACCCCATCCTCTCCCTTCCACTGCCCAGAATGAGATCATTTGGATTCTCCTCCCAGACTGCTGAGAGTATTTTCCAGGCTTCGTCCCCTGATAAAAATAGTTTCACTGGCTCCTGGAGCCCATGTCTTCCTCTTGGGTTCATTTTTCGTTTTGCTCAAGTATCTGAGCTAGTAATTATTTTGGATGGTATTTGTTGGAAATAAACTCTCCTAACACTTGGCACGACCCAAAAAAGTGTTTGTTTTTCCTCCTGACTGAATGGCTGTTAGGCCTGGTTGAGAATTATAGGCTCAAATCACTTTCCCTCCAAAATGTGAAGGTGCCCCTCCATTGTTTGGAACTCGCAGCTGTCTCATGTCAGGCTTATCCTTTTCTTTTTTGGGGGAGGTAATGTGTTTTTTTCCCCTCTGGGAGCTTTTCTTTGATCCCTCTCTCTTCTGTGTTCTAAAGCGTCCTCCTGTGTCCCCTTTAGCCCGAGGCTGCTCCCGCGTATTCTTTCCCGAAGCATTCCGTTCCTTCTCTGTCCTTCGGAATTCCTTTACAATAACTGAAGGCAGAAAACTGGGCTCATGTCCCATTTCTTAACGTTTCCTTCCATTATAACTTTTGGTCTCTGACTCTGTGTTCTGGAGAATTCCACAGTTTGATCTTCCAGCTCACTAGTTCATCACTTAGATGTGTCCACTCTACTTCTCAGCCCACCTATCAAGTAGTTTTTATTTTGGGATCCAAACCTTTTTATGTCCTAAGTCATTGACTTGATTTTCGGAAATATCTTTAAAATATTTTTCCCCATTTACATTTCCCCTGGCTGTTTCCTATCACCTCCCCAGTTTCCCCAAATGTTTAGCCCTGGGATAACAAGGCAAGCACGTTATTATTTCCAGCTCACCATATCCATTTCCCTACCATCCACAAGCCAGCCACTAAGCTAACACTGCATATTTTAGAGTTTTGTCACACCAGCTCCCTGGGTGCCCATTTCTGCACTAGTTAGACTGGGCGTATTAGTCAGCTGTTGCCACAACAATGCTGCATAACAAACCACTCCAAAGCTTCTGTGTCTTAAACAAGTCATTGATGCTCACACTCACGGCTCTGAGAGTAGATGTGGGTGGGTTCAGGACTGCTCCAGGGCTCCCTCACCCTCCTTGGACCAGTGCTGTCCCATTAGCACATGGGAAGGAATTTGGGAGGAAGGGGACAGGGGGTGGACAGCTACAATCTCAGCCCCACCTCGTGCAAGATCCTTCATTTGTGGCTTGCTCTTCATATGCAAGTTTTCCTGTTTGTCAACAAGTGGTTACTGGCCTTGAAATTGTGTTTGTGAGTCTGACCAGCTTCTGGGGGCATCAGTGACTGTTCTGGGGATGTGTGGTTCCCTGCCCTTCTAGGTGTTGTTCATTAATGTGATTTCCCCTGTCTACTGTCTGCTGCAAACCCTTCAGCTGCTGCCTCAAAGCCACCCATCAACTGCCAGCAGTTTCTTCCCTGGAGCCAGAGCAACCACCCACCACCCCTAGGATTTCTTGGGATATCTGGGCTTCAAGGGAACCCTTCCTGTTCTCCTGGTTATAGTGAGTTTTTTCATTTTTCTGTCATATCTAGGCATTGAGGGTAGAGTACAGACTGTTAGGAAGCATCTGGACCAACAACTTGATTTTTAATCTCTTTGAGGCATCTAAACCAGTCCAGTTCTCAAGCCTTGAAGGCTTAGTCCCTGGGAGCAGAATTTCCAAGGACCTGTGATGGGTCTGCTGGTTACAGGACCTGGGTCTGGACCAGGGCAGGCTGCTGGAAGGGGCTGCCTGCTTCCACCTGGCTGTTGCTGGCCTCCTGAGGCCGAGTTCAGGATCCCCATGACCCCTGGCGGGAGGAACCCCAAGGTGGTGCCTTAAGGGTCACTGGGAGAACCCCAAGATGGTGCCTTGATGGTCACTGACTAGTGCCTTTAGCAATAGGGAATTGAACCATAACTTTGGTGGCAGCAGCCCAGTGATCTGGACACTGACAATTCTCGGGCCAAACCCAGCAGGTCCCAGGACATTTGTGACAGGGCAGGTCCCTCTGCCATTGGCATCTTACCCACACACAAGGTTCAGCTCAGCTCTTTTGCTTCAGTTCCTACTCTTGTTATCAAAATTTGAACAGAGGTTTGGAAACCAAGGGCTTCCCTTGTAGCTCAGTAGGTAAACAATCTGCCTGCAGTGCAGGAGACCCGGGTTTGATCCCTGGGTTAGGAAGATGCCCTGGAAAAGGAAATGGCAACCCACTCCAGTATCCTTCCTTGGAAAATCTCATGGAGAGAGGAGTCTGTTGGGCTGCAGTCCGTGGCATCCCCGAGTCGCGCACAACTGAGCAACTAACACTTACTTACTTGGAGACCCAAGAAAAGTTTAGAAACCACCCTTCCTGAGGCCTGGGACCACCGGTGGTGGTTCCTTCTCCTGTCTTTCTGGTGCTTTCAAAGAAGGTGCAGGACTGCACTGGGCTCAATTTCTCTAAAAGCAAGCCAACCTACTTTTTATGAAAAGATGGGAACTAGTAATTTGGGATTACCTTCCTCCTTTCTGGGGCGGCAGCAGAGAAGTAATTAAAGGGTCAGAACTATGCTCATCCCCATAGGGCTCAGGTGAGGGCACAGGCAGAGACCCTGGCTGTGACCCCCTCCTCCACCCGTAAGCTGGGAAGAACCCTATCTCTGGGCAGAGTGCAAAGAGCAGCAAATCTGCAGCCCCAGCCGTGGAGGGCCCGTATCTCTCCCGGGGCGGCGTCTTTCCTCCCTTCAGTAGGACTCAGGCGGGAAGACAGGGGCCACCCCTCATTTGCGGTGACCCTGAGACAGACGCCAGGGAAGAAGTGAAGCCAGGACTGGCTCCTGGGCCCCAACCCTATCCCAGGGGACGGTTCCGGGTGGTGAAGCCCCTGAGTAGCGCCCCACTCCGGGGCCCCGGGACGCTCTCAGGGCATCCTCTTTCCCTTCCGGAGTGCTGCATTTCAGGTCCCCGGAGAGATATGGGGGCGGACCCCGGGGCAGAAAGCGACGGGCGGTTCTTAGGCAAATCCCCTGGGACCCCCCGCTCCGCAGCCGCCACGCGGTGTCACCCCCACCCTCTCCGCACTCCGGGGCATTTTTCCGGAGGGCGGATTCGGAGATAGAAAGCGCGGGGGTCTTGGGCGGCGAGTCAGCCGTTTTCGAAGCTCCGCTTGGGCCCCGGGGCAGGCCTGCCCGACGCGGTCCTGCGATGCAGGACTCGGGGTCCGCGGCGCCTTCCTCCTCACCCGCCCGGCCAGCCCATTGGCTCAGACGCGCACCGCCCGCGTCTCCGCGAGATCCCATTGGCCGGCGGCCACGGCTTAGACAAAGGGAGCGGCGGCGGCGGGCGGCGATTGGGCCGGGAACAGGATGGGGAAGGCGTGGAGGGGGCCAGAGGGGAGGGGAGAAAGAGAGCTGGGGCCGGAACCGGAGGAACACCCGCACAGGCGGGGGCGGGGGCGGAGGCGGAGGCGG
>SJYT01081395.1:77386-124586 GCA_006410635.1 Cephalophus harveyi | reverse complement strand
CCCAGCACCCCTCCCGCCCCGGGGCTCCTGCGCGGACCGCGGCCGCCGCTGCCTCCTCGTCTTCCCCGAGGGTTCCGCGTCCGTCTCCGCTAGCTCGGCCGCGAACGTGGGAAAGCGGGAACCTGGGGTCGAGAAGGACGCGCCCGGACCCAGGTCTGGACGTGCAACCGGAGACGCAGCCTAGCGGCGGGACGCGCCCCCCCTTGGCCTCGTAGCCCCTCTCCAGGACTGTCGGGCCGCAGGGTTTCTCTGCGCGTCCGCTCGCAGGGAGGAGATGCGGGCCCTGGCTCTGGAAGACGTGTCCGGCGCGGGGACGGGAAGCTCGTCGCGCTTCCTGGAGAGTTGGCTCGGCGGGGTGCGTCGCCTGGGAGGGAGGGATGGGCCGTGGGGCGACCGGCTGGGCGGGGAGTGGCTTCTGGGGGCCCCCTCGCCAGCGGCGGGCCCGCGAGGCCGCCCTCGGAGCGCCGCCAGGTACGTGCGTTTTCCTTTTTTCCCGCGCGCCCAGAGCGCACTCCGGGTAGGAAACGAATAAAAACCCGGCTGGTGTGTAAGAGCCTTTCGCTGCACACGTGTGTTTCTGCAGGGCTCGGGGAGGGCCGCTGAAGTCGGGGTACACACTGGCCTAGTCTGTGCCTGTGGCCTCGGTCAGAGGACTGTCCCCTACTCCACCTCGGGGCTCGGAGCAAATGTCTCTTTGCAAAAGCCTGTCCCTTTCCTCTAGGTTGCGTTTAATTTGCCGAGGAGACCACGCGCCCTTCCCCGGCCCCGGGGCTGGGCCTATGGGGCTTTGTGCAGTCTCTACCCGCCCCGTACCCCCTGGAACCCAAGGAATTTTCAAGCGGGGCCGCTCAGTTCTGAGAGACGATCGCTGGAAACTCGGGATGGGGAAACCCGACCTTGGTCCCGAGCTGGGCGGACAGCGCCCCTTGTCCAGTAGTTAGCCACACGAGTCCCAGACTTGCCTGTTAGGGGAGGCCCTTGGGCTTTGCTTTTGGTGGTTTGGGGAGGCCCTTTAGCTGGCCTGGGGCGGACTCCCTCCCCTCCCCCATGCCCACTTCAAACAAAAGAAGTCTTAGGAGAATCGTTTCCTGGGGAGAACTCTTCCGAAAGTGAATCTCTAGTTTTCCCCGCCCCAGTTCTTAGGATGGGACAGCCTTTACGACAAAGGGGAAGGTTGGAGACAGTTGAAGGAAAGGGCGCGCTTTTAATTTAGGGAGACTTTGAGAGAGAGAATGCACATTTCACTTCCTTCCCATTTTCTTACCTGATTAATGGAGTTTTAGGTGATGTTTGGATATGGGATATTTTTGTTTGGAGACTGAGGAAAAGCAGAGGGCTAGATCGATGAGAAATTGGCAATTTGGTCTCCACCCGGTAGGGAAAAATACCCCATGGAGTGAAACGTATTGCTTGTCCTTTAGGGGAAGACTGAAAATTAGGGATTTGATGGTTAAAAGGAAGGGATTAATTTTGTGTCATTTTCTACGGTGCCCGTCCCCCTCCCCTCCCCCGCCATAAGTCGGAACAAAGGGCCCAGGTGAAAGGATTCAAATCGGGCCCGATGTAAAAACCTCCCAGTTCTCGCGCACCAACGAATATTCCCATCGGAGTTTGGGTTGGAAAGAAAAGGAATCAACTCCCCAGAGTCCTCATGTGTACCAATACCCAGTTCGCGAACCTCCACCGCTCTGGGGAAGCCTGATTACAGGGCTCGGGAGCGAGGGACCCGGTGGGCGGGAAAGGCCTCTCCTGGGGATAAAACGTAGTTTCAGCTTCCATCTTCCCCGGAAGAACCGAGAGGTTCGCGGTGTCCCGGCGGCGCCCGTCCCCGCTCGCCCGGCGTGGCGCTCCCGACATAGACCCGCATCCACCAAAACCCGGGACCTCACTTCTCTCGAAATACTTAGAACTCAACAAGCCATAAAAGGCTCCCGATTCGAGTGGAAAAGGCAACGAAGATTTATAGTCCCCTGGATTCCCCACACTCTAATTATGCCTGTTTTTAGTTGACTTATGGGTGGTGACCACTAAAATCATTTTCCATTTGGATTTTTTTCTTTTAACATGAAAAATGCGAGCTTCACTTTTTCTTACCGGCTTGGGCAGTCATTTTTCCGTTCGGGAAGAAAAATCCGGCCTCCTGCCTTCTCTGTGTCCTCTGGCTGGGTATACTGGACCTATAGAACCCCTCCATAGCCCCCTTAATTGCAATTTAGGGGAAAGTATTTTTTTTCTTTCTGTGATCGTTTACAGGAATTCTTCCCCTGAAGCACTTGCCCATGGTGCACTAGTTTCCCTGCGGATTGCTTGGGGTTCAGAATCCTACTCCCACTAACTCTGGCCCAGTGACTGGGGGTGAGCCTCGCCAGAGAGCAAGTCCCCCCATGGTCCCAGCTCCAGTAGTCACCCTCATCTGCCCGCCTGGGGCATTGAGGGGTTCCCCCCGCCACGGTCCTGAGGGATCCGGAACTGACCCCACGCCACTGTCTGGCGGCCCCATCCCCCATCTTCTTCCCTTTGTTCGCCACTCCGGACTCTGAGTTGAAAGTGGCAGGAAAAAAATAATTAGATGGAAATCAAAGATTAGACGGGGCACGCTGGCTGGCGGCCTCAGTGAGGCCTGGCCGACACTCTGATGGAGGCTCATAAATCTTCATGGGCCTGACAAAAGCTGTGTCCTCTGGTTCCCTGGGAATTTGGGAACTTACCGATCTCCTCACAGAGCCCTCAGGGGCCTTAATTTCTGCCTGGCTCAGAGTTCTCAGAAATGGATGAAGGTGTGGTAGGGGAAAGGGGTGGTCTGGCCAGCGAGTGACCAGGGCCCAAGACCCCCATCTGAGGAAGGGCAGCAAATACCCTCACCCATTTTGCTAACTAAATATTACAAGGGTGCTGTATTCCCCTACCTGAACTGCCTTAGGAGGGGTGTGGTGGGGAGGACAAAAAAGGGCATGTGTTGGGGGGGGCGTTAACCCCTCACTAGCGACTCCTTTGTCTGGCCGGTCCACTGCTGAGACAAGTGGCATCCTGGCCTATGCACTAGGCACCACAGTCAGGAGAGCCAGCCTGGCTTCTGAGGACCCCCTCCCTGGCTCAGGTGTGCCTGCTGTGGGTGGGGACTGGTGATGCAGGTTCAGCTGAGCCTGGAGGTCTCTGCACCCTTCTCCAAGGTCCTTACTTCCGAGGTCTTGGGGCCCACGTGCGATCCACCCAGGAGCTGTGCCCCGACCAGCCTGGGTGGGAGAGAACGTGAAAGAAGCCCGTTTAGATCGTTTTAAAAACTCGAATTAATTGGGAAAATAGTAACCGAGCTTTCTAATGCGGGAAGTGGTTGGGGGGGTGGGGTGTCTTTTTTTTTTTTTTTAACTATACCCCCTTGTGGCAGTTTTTGACCTTTTCATAGTGTTATAAGAAATGTTACAACGTTTAATTTCTATTGCCATGAGATATGGAGAGGGTAGCCCAACATTCTGAAGTAATTTGATAAGGCTTCGAGTACCAAATCCGAAAGGAGGGCTGGCGGCCCAGGTATAGTTTCTTTATAACCTGAATTTACAATGAAAGCATTCTCCTTTATGGATATAATAGATTAGATTTCACAACTTAATTCACCGGAATGGCTCCGTTTAAGGGAGCTCCGGCTGATTTTATTACGCCAAGCCAAATTGGATGTTTGTGGTCTTAAGGAAAAGTGACTGTGACATAAAATATATAATTTTTCAAGTAAAAAAACAAGTTCGACCCTGTCCCCTCTGTTCTCCATCCTTCTTCATCACCCTCGGTTCCCCAGTTTGGGAAATACCGAGAATTATTTGTTTGTTGATTTCTGCGGGTGAGACAGGAACTCACACTCGGGAGGGGGAGGTCAGGGAAAAGCCACTCGCGACCCGGCCCGGGGCTCCGCGAAGCAGCCGGCTTCATCGCCCCCGTGCCGGCCAGTCAGCCGGCGGGCCTCGCTGGTGGCGCGCACGCAGTGCCATTTACCCGGAAAGGATGGGGACCCCGCTCCTCGGAGTTCTTGGAAAAGTCGAAATGCCGGCCCAGGCACCACAGTCTTGGGGCCTTCGGAGCTCCCGCGGAGGGCCGAAGCCTCCGCTTGCCCCCGGCACCGGACAGCCTCCCCCGACAGCACTGGTGGGATGGAGACAGCGCCCCTTGGAAAGCCAGGTGCGCGTTCTCCTGGCAGAGCCCGCGGCGGGACACCGGCAATGGAACAGTCTCACGCTACTTTGTCCAAAACAACTGCACTCCCGCTGGGCCCGCTCCGCACCCGCCTCGACCACAAGGGCTGGCCTAGGGCGACCGCAGGGGCTGGCTCCGGCACCCGCCTTGTCCCGTGGGGAGTGGGCATCACGCGCAGGACTGTCTAGGGCCCGCCACCCCCCGCCTCCGTGCAGATCCCAAAGGCCGCCCCCTCCGCGCCCAGCAGTTGACAGTCGCTCCCGGCGGCGGCGACCGGCGCGGCCCGCCCGGCTGGCGGAGGACCGTGGGGGGATGGGGGACTCGGTGGCCCTGCCCGGGCCTGGCCCGCCAGCGCCCGCGGCCCATTCTGCTGTCACTTCTTATTACGATTGGGCTCTATTCTCCCGACCGCATCGTCCCCTTCTCCTCCCTTCCCCCCTCCCCCATTTACTGGGTGGTTTTAGCCCAGATTTAGCCTCCACCCCCTCCCCGAGGATCGGGGGCGAAAGGCAGCCCTGAGTGCGGTCCACCCTTTACCAGGTCGATCTCTGACCCGTGACCCAGCCTCCGACGGGGGAGCCAGGCGCGAGCCCGTGTTCCCGGGGCCTGAAGGGCCCCCGGGAGCTCCACGTGGCGTCCGCGCGGCCGGGAACCCCGCACCCTGCGCTCAGAGGACGGCCTGCGTTCCGGTGCGTGGCTGGCGGGCTGTGGGTGCGCGCCTTAAATTAAATCTCCGCAGCGTCTGACCTTGTTTTTTCCTCGGCCTGATAGCGGCAGCAGCTGTTTTTTTTTTTTTTTCCCAGAATTCCTGCTGCTGGGGGAGGGGCGTTATTATTATTATTTTTGGTTGTCGCAACCTCTTGGAAAAATTCCCTGGTCTCAGCGAGCGTAACAATAGCCTGGCGGATTTCTGGAGGAAGTGCCCCCTCCCTTGTTTGCTCCAGGGACGCTTCTGCCCTCAGGATGCTGGACTTCTGTGGGGAGTGGGAACCAATTCCCCGACTCTGGTCCCAGCCCCCTCCTCGGCCCTCAGAGCCTCTCAAATCTACCTCGAGTCTGACTCCCATATCTCCCTTGGGGTTTTGCCCTTGCCCCCATTACTCCTGGGAGAGGTCACAGTTCTGAACTGGGGAGTAGTCTCCCCCAGCATCCCTGGGGGTAGGGACAAGAGGTCGAGCTTTCCAGCACCGCCCCCTGCACTGGGGGCAGGGAGGGGGGTTGTCCTGTCCCTGGAATCCTATCCCTGTTTGCTTTGGGGGTCAGCTATAGACCAGAAGCAGTTAAAGATTAATAGGCCTGGGCCCTGGGCGATGGGATGAGGGGGCTGAGGAGGGAGTCTGGTCCCTCCCTGGGCCATCAGTCCCCTGCTGGCCTCTGCACTCTCTGTGCTGGGCACGAAGTCCTGTTCCCTGAAGCTGCTCCCCCACCCTTAGGGCTGAACCTTGGCTTCAAGCAGGCAGCAGCAGTCCAGGGCCCACCTGTCTGACCCGGGAGAAGGTGCGGGGGGCGGCAACGTATCTCTGGCTGCTAACTACACATGACCCCAATTCCAGCTTCACTCCTAGGGACTCCCGCTACCTGGAGTGGAAAGCAGAGGGGAACTCTGACCCTCCTGGCCCCCTCCCCTGCTGGGGCAAGAATCCCAGAAAAATGGCCAAGCCCGAGCCCAGGAGGGGCCAGGGAAAGCCAGGCTGGCCAGCAGGTGTTGCAGTGTGTGTGGCTGGTCTGGGTCTCCCTGTATCAGCCTCACTGGGCCTCTCTGGCACTAGAGGTGTGGGGGTAAAGGTAGAAGGGGCTGCTGGGGGCTGTTACGCAGCCCAGCCTGGGCCTTCATCCCCCCACCACCCCCGTCCTTGGATAGAAAGGGGAGGGGGGCCAGGGAAAGAGGCCTCTTCGTGTCCAGTAGACCCCTCACTCAGGAGGGGCCGTACCACAGAGCCCCCAGGACCTTTCTTGAAGCCTCTCATCCTGCCTGTAAATGTATTTACCCTTGTGTGACACCAGGTGCGTGGCTTCTGTGACGCAGGGTCCCCAGCCTGCACGAAGACAGGAATTGAACTTTAGTCTCCAGGCAATTAAGGTGGCAGGGACTATAGTTCATTAATGGTTGTTATGCAATAAAAACGATAAAATGGCCCTGATTTTGCAATTTAAAAATGCAATTTATTTTAATTTATGTTTCTAAGTATTTATGGGGTTTCATGGAGGGGGGGCAGCTTGGGTATCATTGAGGGGGTTGGGGCCGCAGCCCATCCATTTGGAGGGACAGGGAGTGACTGAGATGAAATGGGACCTGGAGCAGCAGAAAATACAGAGGAGACTGAAGGAGTGGGCCCTGGCTTTAGGTTGGCGAGAGCTGGACATTCTGAGCTGCCTTTTACAAAGCGGTGGAAACTGACTCCAAGGCCTGGCCCTTCTGTCCCTGGCTGCTGCAGAGTGGGCTGGGGAAGCACTCCTGAGCCAAACATCCAGAAGCGTGCTGGGCACGACTGTCTCCGGGGACCCTGGGACCTTGGGCACAGAGGCTTCCCCACCCTGCTCCACTTGTGGCTGGGCAGGTTCCTCAGGTCCCGAAGTAGCCTGCCTGTTGCCTTTGGAGGCTCCTTGTGTCAGGAGCCTAGCTATGGCTCTGTCCCCCTTTTTCTAGCCTTACGAGTGGGTCATAATGTCCGTTTCTACAGCCTCTGGAGGGTCCAGCTGTCCTGTCCCAGCGCTGTGTGCCTAACCCAGACACCACGTGCACTGCTAAGGCCTGAGGGCCCAGACGCTCTCTGTAGGTGTGTCTCCCTGGTTTCCTTCTGCACCCCTTCACCCCCCACCCACAGACAGACCTCAGGCACTTAGAGAACCCGGGATTATGACAGCAACATTCCGAGCCCAGCCACAGACCGCAGCGGACACTTGAGAGGTGAGGACACCTGCAGGAGAGTTTGGAAGTCGGCCTCGAAGGTGGAGGACCCTGGCTTTTAGACAAAAAAAAAAAAAAAGGAAAGAAAGTATGGGAAGGACCATGGCTGGGGACTGTTGTGTAGAACATTGGAAAGCCTGAAACCCATTCCATTCCTGGTGGTCATGGGATCCTGGGCCGTCGGCCTCTGCCTTTCAGACCCAGTGACTTTGGGTCTGAGTGACTTTGTTGTGGACACTGTCAAATCCAGGGTTCCCAGCCCAGCTTGTCACCCTCCCCACCCCCAACATGTGCACGCATGCGTGCACGCGCACACACACACACACACCGATTTTAGCACACAGCCAGGAAGACCAGGAGAGAGGCAGCCTTGGCCCCTTCTGCCGCTCACTCCCACGGTGGGTGCCCCGGGGCTGGGGAGCAGCCTGCCAATTCCTCCTCACCCTCCAGACTCCTAAGGCTCATGGACTCCACCCCCGCCCCGCAAGGATTGTCCCAGGCCTCTGCCTCCCTCTCTTTTATTCTGGGCACCTTGGCCTGCTGAGTTAATTGGCAAACTTTCCCAGAAGTAAACTTGATGATGGAAATTAATAATTTTCCCAACGATACAGTCATTGCTAATCATGCCAGCTGGGAGGAGGGGGCCTGGGTGAAGGCTGGTGGGGTGCGGGGGCCATGGCTGAAAACCACTAGCATGAATGATATGTGCTGGGGCTGGGGGGTCCCTTACGCAATTTAGGAGCTTTGCAGCCCCAGTACTGAGTGCAGTGCTGGCAGCGGAGAGGGTGCTGGGGAGGGTTTGAGCCACCTCTACCCTCCCACCCTATTGGAAAGCCTGAAACCCATTCCATTCCTGGTGGTCATGGGATCCTGGGCCGTCGGCCTCTGCCTTTCAGACCCAGTGACTTTGGGTCTGAGTGACTTTGTTGTGGACACTGTCAAATCCAGGGTTCCCAGCCCAGCTTGTCACCCTCCCCACCCCCAACATGTGCACGCATGCGTGCACGCGCACACACACACACACACCGATTTTAGCACACAGCCAGGAAGACCAGGAGAGAGGCAGCCTTGGCCCCTTCTGCCGCTCACTCCCACGGTGGGTGCCCCGGGGCTGGGGAGCAGCCTGCCAATTCCTCCTCACCCTCCAGACTCCTAAGGCTCATGGACTCCACCCCCGCCCCGCAAGGATTGTCCCAGGCCTCTGCCTCCCTCTCTTTTATTCTGGGCACCTTGGCCTGCTGAGTTAATTGGCAAACTTTCCCAGAAGTAAACTTGATGATGGAAATTAATAATTTTCCCAACGATACAGTCATTGCTAATCATGCCAGCTGGGAGGAGGGGGCCTGGGTGAAGGCTGGTGGGGTGCGGGGGCCATGGCTGAAAACCACTAGCATGAATGATATGTGCTGGGGCTGGGGGGTCCCTTACGCAATTTAGGAGCTTTGCAGCCCCAGTACTGAGTGCAGTGCTGGCAGCGGAGAGGGTGCTGGGGAGGGTTTGAGCCACCTCTACCCTCCCACCCGAGTCTTGCCATGTAACCTGGGCCCCACGGAGTCCACTAGGGTGCTTCCAGCTGGGTTCTCTTACACAGCAGAGGTGTGAGAAGGGGAACGCTGACTGTATACTTGGAGACCTGCTGGGGGAAGGGGCCCTGAAAGGAGAGAGAGGAGAAAATGGACATGGAGGCTCCGGGTGGCAACATGGCCGCCTCCTCCACTTCAGAGCTCTTCTTTTGAAGATGACCGAGGTCTTGCTGGTCTACCCAAGGCAGAGGGTGCCTCATGCTTGGGAACCTTGCTCCCAGGACTCCTGTCCTGTAAAGAGGCACAGTCCCCATCGCTATCACTGGAGAGCTCTGGGCCTCATCCTGTTGGAGCTGGGTGGAGAATCAGTGCTTGGACAAAACAGGCCTGTGCTCAGGACTTTGCATCCCTGGGAGCAGCGAGGAAACAGTGCCCGATGGCTGGGTCCTCAACAGCACTTCACCACGGTGCGGGCTTCTCGGGGCCCTCAGGGAAAGCCCATGCTGGACAGTGGCCTGGGAAGTGTGGGCATGACCAGCACGTACCCCAGATGATTCTGGCTCAGGTAGCTCAGCTACTGCCCAGGAGGCCTGGACAGGCTGCAGTCAGTGATATGAGGCAGGCGGGACAGGGGGCTCTTCACACAAGAAATGTTTTGTTGGATGAATGAATGATGGATGGATGGATGATAATGTTTCACCAGGCACAAAGATGATTTCCTTGGCCTTTTCAGCATCACAGCCTGTTGGTGGCAGAGCTGACTTCACTAGCTCCACCCAGAAATTTTCTTTGGAGAATCAGAGATCAGAGCAAACCCCTAGGGAGAAAGATGAAGTGGGGAGGGTCGAGAGAGCCACTTGGCGTCTTCTCTGCAGTGAGCAAGCTCACAAGGGACAAAAGAAAGACCCTCTCCTTGACAAGGGCAGGGGCACATAGAGGGGCCTGGGATGCAGTCTACCCCCATTTACGACCACACCACCCCAGCATCTCCAGGCTGGTGAAATGGGACCAAAATGAAACTGGAGCAACTGGGATATGATTAAGGAGAGAAGGATAGTGTAGATAAAGGGAGCGATGAGAGGAGAAGGGGATAAGTCCCACTTGTCCTGGTGGAATTGGCTCCAGGCTGACTGCCACAGCTGGTCAGGGCCTTTCTACCCATCTGGCAGGTGTAGACCTCTCTGAAATGGGACCAAAATGAAACTGGAGCAACTGGGATATGATTAAGGAGAGAAGGATAGTGTAGATAAAGGGAGCGATGAGAGGAGAAGGGGATAAGTCCCACTTGTCCTGGTGGAATTGGCTCCAGGCTGACTGCCACAGCTGGTCAGGGCCTTTCTACCCATCTGGCAGGTGTAGACCTCTCCTTGGGCTTGGTGGGCTTGGGGCTGGCCCCACACTGTCTGCCACGGGCACCCTATGGGGACTGCCAAATAACTTTGTCCCAAGGCCGCAGGGACACAGGGGAGGAAGAAGAGGAGAAGGAAGAGAAAGAAGCTGGCTCTGTTGTCACTGGACAGCCGTAGCACATTAAAGATGAAGAGGCCCAGAGAGGCTCACTGTGTGCCTAAGGGCACACAGCGGATTTGACCCAGGCCTGTCTGCCTGGGAAGACTGCCTTTGTCCAAAACAGGACATATTGCAGATTAATTAAAGTCGTCAGCCCAGCAGGGTACCTAATGGTGACCCCCACCCACCCCCACCTGAGCCCATGTCTGTGGCCCAGAGCCAGACAGCTGACCCAGCTTCCCGAGCTAAGCAGCTTCTGAGGGCAAGGCGCTCATGCCTCACCACACAGCTCTGGGGCCTGGAGCCAGCCAGGGCCAGGGGGAGGGGAAACGGGGGACTGGGGTGGGGAAGGGGGAGGCTCCACTTTAAGGACATCCCTAGAAAAGGGGGTACTTCCTGTCTGGGACCTTATCTCCCTCTTCACGCTGACCGGCCCCCATCCAACGGAGCCTCACTGGGTGCCTGGGTGACATCAGCATCGGACTCGCTAGTCTGATGCTTCTGTGCACCCTTATGGGAATGCAGCCCTTTGAAGCACAGATGCGCTCCAGCTCTGGCTTTCCAGCTCTGGTGAAGTCACGTCGGACCTATTGTTTGCTCTCTAAGTTTTGCAGCGACCCTTTGGCCATTCCCTGGTGGCTCAGATGGTGAATCTGCCTGCAGTGCAGGAGACCTGGGTTCGATCTCTGGGCTGGGAAGATCCCCTGGAAAAGGGAATGGCTACCCACTCCAGTATTCTTACCTGGAGAATTCCATGGACAGAGGAGCTTGGCGAGCTACAGTCGATGGGGTCACAAAAGAGTCAGATGTGCCTGAGCAACTGACAACCCTTTGGCCATTCGGCTCTGATATGAGTGCCCTCCTCTCCTCTCCCCCCGACCACCAGCATGACTGGAGGCCTCAGTGCACCTGGCCTGGGGCCCTGTCCTGGTCCCCACAGGTAATGGTGTCCTGGCCTCAAGAAAGCCGAGGAGAAGTTTCCACGGACTTAGGGATATTGGTCCTGAGAACATTACCAGGGTGGTGAGCAAAAGCATGAAAGTGGAGAGGTGCTGGCTGTCTCGAGTTGCGGTGGCCCCACATACTTGGACCGCCTTAGAGACAGTGCTGTGAAGGCGCCCCAGAGGCCTCAGACCCCCTAGGCCAAGCTGACAGGGCTCCCTCCTCTTTTCAGCCACACAGGTCACCTTTGGGATTCTGCCCTCATTAGAGAAGACCTTGGAAAACTGGTGATACAGTCCCTGCCCCCACCTCCTTTCTGGGCACGGGGGCTGCAGGGGAGGAACACAGGCTGGTCCCAGCTAGATGGCAGGCCCACACTGTATCCCAGGGGCCTCATCCTAGACCCTTTGCATCCTTCTTGAGTCTCTTAGGAAAAAGATGTGCTGATTCCAGTCTGGACTTTTCCTGGCTCCGCTCTGCCCACAGTCCTCCAAGATCTGGCTTGAGCCCCACACATGTCTTGGTCTGAGATTCAGGCACCTTGGGGACACCCTCGACAAGCTCCTTGGGGACCCCGCCCTTTGCTGCCAGCCATCCTGCATCCTCTCTGCTCCCTGTTGGCTCCTGGCCAGCTCAGAGGTGAAGCAAAAGGCAGGTGCCACTTCAAGGAGCCCCCAGTCCCCCAAAGAGAGAGATCCTTGAGCAGACAGCTGCTTCTGCAAGGGGGAGCCTTGCCATCCAGACCTGCAGGTGGCCGACAGCACCCACTGGAGCCCCCACAGCAGCAGGTGAGTGGCCAGGCCTGGCAGTGATGATCCTGCCACTCCATCTCTGAGCCTCAGTTTCCTCCAGGTGGTTCACGGTGTCACCTATGAGATGCTTTTGTCCAGGACGCTTAAC
Source organism: Cephalophus harveyi (assembly GCA_006410635.1). Taxonomy (NCBI): domain Eukaryota; kingdom Metazoa; phylum Chordata; class Mammalia; order Artiodactyla; family Bovidae; genus Cephalophus; species Cephalophus harveyi. The sequence goes on along the minus strand of SJYT01081395.1, from coordinate 112,622 downwards.
CTGAGTTGAGTCACAAGGGAAGAATAAAGGAAACCCAAATTGGAAGACATTCAGCGGAACAACTGCTCTGGATGCTTCAAAATGGTCCATGTTAAGAAAAAAAAAAAAAGCCTGGTGTGGGATTCACCTCTGAAGGGTTTCAGAGAGAAGTGGGGAATTTTGCACACGGGCCGCATAGGATCTGAGAGATCGTGCCAGCTACGTTTCCAGGGCATGATGAAGTTAGAAAGCCCTTCTTGGACTTGAGATGCTGAAGTATTTAGGGGTGAAATGTCACAGTGTCTGCAACTGGCTCCCAAATAGTTCAGCAGTTTTGTATAAAGGGAGAGAGAGAGAGCAAATGCAACAGCATTGCTTTAAATAGAGCTGTTAAAAAAAAAAAGAGTCAATATACACAAATATATTTTATTTATATACACTTAAAAAAAGATATCTTCTGAGGTTTGAAGAGGCCAGACCCCCGGTGCTTCCCCCAGACCCCACCCCACTGTTGCCTTGCCCTGGGGACCTTGGGAGGTGCCCAGAGAGGACAAGCAAGAGCCAAGCCCAGCCCACGCTGTGCTGGTGTTTACATTGTTTGTGTCCAGGCAGGGAGGGGATGGGATCCGTTTGCTCAGACGCTCCTGGAAGGAGCTCTTGAATCTCCCTGGGCTCCTGTCCTTGCACCCTGAGACACAGAGACTCCTGGGGCTCACAGGAAGTTGTTGGAAGATGAAACTGTTGCAAAGTCCCATCTCAAACACTGACATACTGGGTCCCAGTGGCCACTGGGAGTTTGCTGTTTTTAACCCATTTTTAAATAAGGAAACTGAGGCTAAGGGAGAGTAAAACTCGGGGGAAGGGACACAGTGGCTGCCACTGATTTAACCTTCACTAGGTATAGACCTCTAGAACATGGCCTCATCTGACCCTCACAATAATGCTATGAGAAAGGTGTTGAAAATGATCCCCATTTCTCAGATGAGAAAGTTGATGTGTAAGGCATTTAAACACTGAGACCAAAGCCCCAGCCAGGGAACGGGGAGCTGGATGTGGCCAGTCCAAGCCCCTGCTGTACAGACACAGACTTGGGGACATTTCTACAGTGGAGACCTGCACACCCATGCAGGCACACACGCGCCTCTAGGAGGAGATGGAGGGAGCCCTGCCCTGAGGGCCTTGCTCTGGGTCCTGCACTGGGACCTGTGTGTTACTGACTCGTGCACGTGGCATCTCAAGATGGCAAAGTGCAAACCCCAGAAGAGGAAACAGGCTTGTTAGGCTGACGTGGATCCGCCAGAACTGCGGACGTCCCCTGTGCTCCGCAGCTCCAGGCCTGTGCCACTGGGGACAAGGGTTCGTCCCTGAGAGGTGGGTGCCGTGAGCCAGCTGTGGCTCAGGCAGCCCGGGCCTCCTGCACTGTCCTCAGGCCCACTGTGTGGCAGAGTCTCCTTGTCACCTTTGCTCGTTAGATCCTGGCCTTCCCTTCTCCTGCTCCTCGAGATCGTGATCAGCCTGCAGGATTCTGCTCAACCTCCCCAGGGCTATGTGGAGGCCAGGGGCCTGCTTTTGACTTGCTTTCCTATGTGTGAATGAGATCTCTGCCGCCAGCAGGTAGCTGAGGGTCCTTGTGGAGAGGACCAGAGGGAGGACGAGGACAAGGCCGGGGCTTTGAGTCCAGCTCACTCACCCTCTGCAGCCCCTGCTCAGCCTGAGGTTGAGCCGCTCAGAAAGCCTTCCCAGAGCAGGTGAGGGGGTGGGCCTTGGTCCCAGAGTTCACATCGCAGCCTCTGCCCAGCTTCAGGCTGGTGGCTGTCCCAGGCCCTGATTCTGCTGGGCCCACCTGCGGATGTGGACGTGACTGCCCACACACGCCTCCCCCTCCTCGGCCTTCTTCCTGGTTGGGACCAACATCCTCCCATCCCTCACTTGACATCCATTCCTGGGCACCCCAGTTCCTTAGCCCTGCCACCAGAGCAGGTGCTCCCCCACCCAGGACAGCGCTTCTGAGCTGAGCTCGCCCGGAAAACGGCTTGGATCTTGGGTTCCAGGCCTGGGAGTGGCAGCTGCTGTGTCAATGCGGGGACGTTGCCAAACCAGGCTCAGACGCCCTGGCCCAAGGCCTGTGTGGGTGTGGGAGGGAGCCCGACGCCCAGCCACACCTGTCCCGCCGCGGGCCCTGGGGTGGGGTTTCCCATCTGTGCTGGAACCTGGTCAGGCTTCTCACTTCACCCTGAGGCAGGGTGCAGGGCACATGGGCCCCAGCCAGCCACGAGTCCCCGCCCAGACTGCCGGCCTGCCTGCCAGGGCTCCTGCCAGACGGGAAAAACCTGCGGGAAGGGGCCAGGCTGGGCGCATCCTCAGTGGGCCTGGGATTGTGTTGGGGTGGGGTGGCAGGGGCCCCCTCCCACCCAGCCTAGCATCTCCCTCCCTACTCTAGCTGGGCCAGGAGCCGAGGGCTGCCCAGGCCTCTGCGTGGTGGGAAAGGTGGACCTCCCAAACCTGAGTCAGTCTGGGCCTGACCATCCCCAGACCCCATTCCAATGCTTATTCAACTGAGTTCTGAAATTTCACGGCTCGTTTTTTACCTGATCTTGTCCCAGGCATCGTTAAGATCTGTGAAATCGCGGGCTTGATCTGTTGATTTTGTTTCTTCTGACAGATGCTAAAAGAAATCACGCGTTTCGAAAAGTTTTTTGGGACCATCTGTGGATCAAGTCAGGCACAACCGGCCTGGGGGAAGGCCAACCCTTCCTTTGGAAGCTGCAGAGCCAGAGGGGGTCCGGCTGCAACTGAGACGATCTGGGAAGGGGGTCTCCCCGGGGCAGCCCCAGACCATGGAGGCTGTGGCTTTGAGTCCAGTCCAGAGCCCCCTCACCCCTATCTTCAACAGGCCTGGGCCCTAGAAGCAGCCTCTGCAGGCAGCCTGGAGTCCCCTCTCCATTGGAAACAGTGTGAAAGGCCAGGGACACCCCAAGGGAGACCCAGTCGGTCTCACACTGACCATACCTCCCTTGGGCTCATCTCTTTGGGCTGCCCCTCCATTCCAGGGCCCTCCTCCCGGGCAGGCCTCAGCCCTTGAGAACCCTGCAGCTACGAGAGCCCCACGTGGCCAGGCGCCTGGCCTAGGCCACTGCCAGCTGTCCATCACTGGACCAGGAAAGGGTCACTGCAACCCCTCAGGAAAAGCAAGGGAGAGGCCGAAATGCAGAGGACGCCCTCTACTGGAGAGAACCTTCATGGCATGCACCTCCCCCCACCCCTGACCCCAGCCCTGATGCCAGGCAGGCAGAGGAGGACACAGGAGGCCCCGGCTCCTCTGCTCACGACATTGCCCCCAAGGTCCCTCCTCCAGGCAGCTGGTAGGTCTTCCTTCCGGGGGGCTGTGAGCTCAGTCCCTGCCCTGGGGCCCTCAGGAACAGTTTGGAGGGAGGAGATGAGCTGATAGGGTCCTTGAGATATGGGCCAGGTGCAGGGTGGGCTAGGACAGCCCACCTTGGCCTGTCTCCCCCAGAGTGAGGCTGTGGGCATTGAGGGCTGATATTCCCAAGTGCTTCCAACACACTAGTGCTGGCCTGCACATTGTACCTGCCTCCTTGTTCAGAGCCTCTTAAGAGGTAGGTGTCGTTCTATGCATTTTTGACAGACGAGGAAAGCAAGGCACCCAGTGATGGAACCACCTACTCAGGCCCTGCAGCAGCCCCAGAGCTTTAGAGCTGAGACTCAGAGCTGCAGCCTGCAAGGCCCAGGCTGCCGGGGTCCCTCTGTTGTTTTGGGTCCTGGCCAAACAGCTTTCTAGGCCCCCTCACCCACCGCAGCAGCTCCCCGGGCATTTCTCACCCTCACACATTCCCCTCTGGCTCTGGGGAGGGAATGGAGACAAAATCCTTTCCTGTGAAAGATTAAAATCTGAGTTGGAAAAGAAAGGAGTATCTGTTGGTTCTTCAAACATAGAATCACCTGGTGGTCCAGTGGTTAGGGATCCGTGTTTCCACTGCAGGGGGCACACCTTCGATCCTGGGTCGGGGAACTAAGATCCTGCAAGCTGTGCAGTGTGGTTGAAAGGAAAAGAATCACCACATGACGCAGCAGTGCCATTTGCACGCTGGCTTTCAGAGCAGCTGAAAGGTGGAAGCAATCCAAGTATCTACTGACTGATGAAGGGTAAACAAAATGTGCTTTGTCCATACAGAGGAATAAAAAGGAAAGGAGTTCTGATACATGCTACAACATGGGTAATTGACGACATTATGCTAGGTATTCAGACAAAAAGGACAAATATTGTTTGACCCCACTTATATGGGTTCTTGGGCTTCCCAGGTGGCATTAGTGGTATAGAACCCACCAGTCAATGCAGGAGATATGAGACGCAGTTTTGATCCCTGGGTCAGAAAGATCCCCTGGAGGAGAGCATGGCAGCCCACTCCAGTATTCTTGCCTGGAGAACCCCCATGGACAGAGGAGCCTGGTCGACATTGCCCCCAAGGTCCCTCCTCCAGGCAGCTGGTAGGTCTTCCTTCCGGGGGGCTGTGAGCTCAGTCCCTGCCCTGGGGCCCTCAGGAACAGTTTGGAGGGAGGAGATGAGCTGATAGGGTCCTTGAGATATGGGCCAGGTGCAGGGTGGGCTAGGACAGCCCACCTTGGCCTGTCTCCCCCAGAGTGAGGCTGTGGGCATTGAGGGCTGATATTCCCGAGTGCTTCCAACACACTAGTGCTGGCCTGCACATTGTACCTGCCTCCTTGTTCAGAGCCTCTTAAGAGGTAGGTGTCGTTCTATGCATTTTTGACAGACGAGGAAAGCAAGGCACCCAGTGATGGAACCACCTACTCAGGCCCTGCAGCAGCCCCAGAGCTTCAGAGCTGAGACTCAGAGCTGCAGCCTGCAAGGCCCAGGCTGCCGGGGTCCCTCTGTTGTTTTGGGTCCTGGCCAAACAGCTTTCTAGGCCCCCTCACCCACCGCAGCAGCTCCCCGGGCATTTCTCACCCTCACACATTCCCCTCTGGCTCTGGGGAGGGAATGGAGACAAAATCCTTTCCTGTGAAAGATTAAAATCTGAGTTGGAAAAGAAAGGAGTATCTGTTGGTTCTTCAAACATAGAATCACCTGGTGGTCCAGTGGTTAGGGATCCGTGTTTCCACTGCAGGGGGCACACCTTCGATCCTGGGTCGGGGAACTAAGATCCTGCAAGCTGTGCAGTGTGGTCGAAAGGAAAAGAATCACCACATGACGCAGCAGTGCCATTTGCACGCTGGCTTTCAGAGCAGCTGAAAGGTGGAAGCAATCCAAGTATCTACTGACTGATGAAGGGTAAACAAAATGTGCTTTGTCCATACAGAGGAATAAAAAGGAAAGGAGTTCTGATACATGCTACAACATGGGTAATTGACGACATTATGCTAGGTATTCAGACAAAAAGGACAAATATTGTTTGACCCCACTTATATGGGTTCTTGGGCTTCCCAGGTGGCATTAGTGGTATAGAACCCACCAGTCAATGCAGGAGATATGAGACGCAGTTTTGATCCCTGGGTCAGAAAGATCCCCTGGAGGAGAGCATGGCAGCCCACTCCAGTATTCTTGCCTGGAGAACCCCCATGGACAGAGGAGCCTGGTGGGCCATAGTCCATAGGGTCGCAAAGAGTCGGAAACAACTGAAGAGTCTTAGCATCACGCATGCATATGAGGTTCTTAGAATGGGCCAGAAAGAATGGGCTACTTTCGCTACAGAAAGTAGATTAGAGGTTACCAGGGGCTGGGGGAGGGAGGAAAGGGGAGTTATTGCTTAATGAGTAGATTTTCTGTTTGGGATGATGAAAGTTTTAGAATTTGATAGTGGTGATGGCTGCACAGCGCGGTGAATGTAGCTAAAGGCACTGAATTGTGCACTTTAAAAGAATACTTAAAATATCTACTTTTATGGTATAGGTATTTTTCCACAAGAAAAATATTTTGTTAGGGGAGGGGCCCAGAGAGAGACATGTAGGGGCCCCCCTGGGGCCTCCCCATCCCTCTGAGGGTCAGAGTCCACCTCCTGGGCTGTTCCCCTGCCAGATTGGCCCAGCTTAACAGGAGATAAACAGCAATTCTGTCTACTTTGCTTCTTATCCAAAGAGGGGTGGGGGAGAAGTTGATACCATCGGCACATACGTGGTGTGGGGATCTTGTGTGGGGTTCTCACGTCCTGCACCCATTGCAGGAGGAGCTGCCAGGAGCCGGGGTTGAGGCCGCCATCCTCTGTGCCTGGTTTCGGGGGGCAGGATCCCCTCTGCCAGCGCTCCCCTCCCCGCCCCCTGCTGCCGGGAAAACCTGTCCTGGGGGACCCCCGCCTCCCTGCTGCTAGGCTCAGTGTGCACCGGAGTTAAGACTACTTCTGCAGCTGCCGGCTGTGTGGCATTGGGAATACCTGTGACCTCTCTGGGCAGCTGATTCTACATGGAGTCACCCGGGAGATGTGCAAGGAACAATCAGTCATCTCCCCACGTGAGCAAGAGTCGCCGGCTCATGGTGGTGCATGCTGATGCTCCCGCCGGTGGTGCTCCCGCTGGTGGTACTCCCGCCGGTGGTACTCTGGTTGGTGCTCCTCCTTGAGGGGCGTTTTGGTGCGTGTTTGGCTGTCACAAGGCCTTATTGCCATTTTTCAGGTTTTATTCTATAAGAGAGCACAGTGTCCTGTAGGAAGAGCCCAGGTGTTGTTAGAATGGGCTCCACTGTTTCCAAGCTGTGCCACTTCCGGGAGGCTGCTTAACATCTCTGAGGCTCATGTTTCTTACTTATAAAGTAGGATAATAACATCCGCATCCCAGAATGTTGTGAAAATGAATGGGGGCAAATGCTTATTTACATGGTAACTAATACAGACTGTGCTCTCAAGGGTAGATGGAGTGAGGCTGTCACCGTGTCAGGGGTCAAATGGTAACAACCCCTGCCTCTGAGAAAAAAAGATACGCCTACCTGAAACCCATGACTGTGACCTTATTTGGAAAGAAAGTCTTTGCCAGCCTCCCCCGCAATACCCCACTGAGGGTGGGTTCCTGGAGCTCATCTTGCGCCATCTTTCCTGCCCTTGGACACACTGTTTGCCCTCACGGCTGGCCTCAAGGGCTGCCTAAAAAAGATACGCCTACCTGAAACCCATGACTGTGACCTTATTTGGAAAGAAAGTCTTTGCCAGCCTCCCCCGCAATACCCCACTGAGGGTGGGTTCCTGGAGCTCATCTTGCGCCATCTTTCCTGCCCTTGGACACACTGTTTGCCCTCACGGCTGGCCTCAAGGGCTGCCCTGGGGGCCTTCCAGGCTCTGGGAAGGGGTCAGAGCCGCCAGCTACTCCAGCACTCAGACTGTGCTTTGTCCTGTCCCATGGTGTTCAGGGCCCAGGCCCATCCCAGAGGGCTTGTGTCCAGTCCAACTGGCTGGCAGTGTGCAAAAGTGTCAGCTGGGAGCGAGGATCTCAGGAAGAACAAAGCGAGGGTCCCGGTGCCCCAGCCCACCGGCAATGGGCCCTGGCACATCAGGGGTCCTCTGTGAGCTTGGGTTTCCTAGCCAGCTAAATGGAGAATGTCCTTAGCTCCCATGCGTGCTGCAGAAATCTCTCAATCATATTTACCAAAAGGCCTCAGTGCCTTAGGAGGCAGTTGTGTCATTATTGCACTGGGCCTGCCAGTATTTCCCAGAGGAGTGAAGTCCCCAAGGCCCCGGTCTCGAGATGGGATGGTCAGGGTGGAGAGAGGAAGCTGGGGACTTGCTGGGCCCTCTGACCCTGGTAAGACCTTGACTGACCTGGCTTTTTAGCTCCAGCTCCTTGTCGACATTCTGAGACCTGAATGGGTGTGATGGGAGGGCCTGGGCCTTCCAGCTTCACCCTCCAGAGTGCGGTGGGGGTCACAGAGACAGGAGGAGCCCCTTGACTGTTCTCACCTGCCACAGGAAGCAGGCCCTGGCGGCGGTGGCCTTGGCCTGGGTGCCTGGGTTCGCACGCTGGGCTGCCCGGCCCCACGGGTGTGGAACCGATTTATTCGGTAGCTTTGCTGCTGATTAGTTGCAGGTGAGTGGATGGCACGTGGTTTGTGTTGTAACAATATTTTGGGACAATTAGATTGAAACCACATTGTCTTGGCCCTGCTGGCAGCTCGCCCCAGTACTGCACTCTTCATGCCCTTTGCGGCTCCCGGGCTGGCCGGGCCACCCCAGCCTTCCTGGGGCCCTGGGGCACAAGGCAAGGGGGAGGGAGCCCTCCTGCTGGGGGCAAGGCCTCCCATTCTCAGCCCTACCAGGGCTCTCCCCACTGGCCTCCCGCTGACCGCAGCCTCTAGTTGTTCCAGAAAACAGTTGCCAGGATATTCCCCAGGTCTCCAGGAGCAGAACACAAGGCCAGGTCTGCCCAGCTGCTGGGTGGGGGAATCTCTTGTCCTGACCACCCCTCTCGCCCCACACAATGGGCAGAGAGGCCTGGATCCCAGGTTATATCACTCACAGTGAGGGGGCCATGCTCCTTACCCGCCCTCCTGGGAAATGCTGAGGGCTCAGGGCCCATCATTTGAGGGGTGAGGGGCTTCAAGGGGGCCCCTGGGGCCAGGCTCAGGCTCAGGAAGGGGGTGGTGAGAGGCCTGGATGCCAGGTTATATCACTCACAGTGAGGGGGCCATGCTCCTTACCCGCCCTCCTGGGAAATGCTGAGGGCTCAGGGCCCATCATTTGAGGGGTGAGGGGCTTCAAGGGGGCCCCTGGGGCCAGGCTCAGGCTCAGGAAGGGGGTGGTTGACAAGGCCCAAGCACATGGGAGCAGAGTGGGACCCAAGAACCTGCCCACCTCCCAAAGAGCCAGCAGCACCCCTGGGCAGGGGGCTTCCCTGGCGGCTCAGCATTAAAGAATCTGCCCACAAGGCAGGAGCCGCAGGAGACACAGGTTCGATCCGTGGGTTGGGAGGATCCCTTGGAGGAGGGCAGGGCAACTCCCTCTAGTATTCTTGCCTGGAGAATCCCATGGATAGAAGAGCCTGGAGGGCTGTTCAGTCCCTGGGGTCGCAAAGAGTTGGACACGACTGGAGTGACTTAGCAAGCACGCATGCACCCCTGGGCAGGGCCACGTAGCAGGGCTGGTGTCTGCAGATGTTTCAACTCAGATGTTACCCCAAACCCGTGTGAGTCTGGGGACTTGTGCAGAGTGGGGGGTGGGGGGTGGAGTGGAGGTGTGGTGTCTCCCACTCTTCTGGGGAAGCTCAGGCCACACTTCAGGCAATAGCCCTGGCCCAAAGCATTCTAGGACAGCCCCTGGGGTGGGGGTGGAGCCAGGCTGGGGGCAGGGCTGCCTCAGGTGGGTGGGCAGATGTCTCTGGGGGTCCACTTCTCAGTCTCCCCAGCCCTCAGACAGCCTGCTGGAGGTCCGACCACGTCCCCTTCCTGCCTGCATCTTTGTCCGGGACCTGTGTTGAGATGGGGGTGCGGGCGCCCCCACACCAGAGAACCGAATTAAAGGGAGGACTTGCTTTCTGCAACAGGATCACAGAGTCTGTGGAGTTTCCAGTTTAATTCGAATAAAGATCGTTAGCAGTTGCAATGAATCTAATGCTTTCTGAACACTTGAGGCAAATGTTTCCGAGTGGGATTTTCCTGGAGTTCGGCTCACTTTCCCACTTCATCCCGTGCTGTTCCTTCCCCGGACCTGAGGCTGTCTGCGCGGCCTCTGCTCCAGCCTGGGGTGGCTTCACGCTTCCCAGTGACTCTTAACTTATGACACAAAACAGATGGGAATACAGGTCCAGGGGCTGAAACGTCAGGTGTGTCTGGCATCTGTGAGGTGACCTAGCCAGTCCGGGAGCTGGTGAGTGGACCCCAACTGGGNGGCTGTCTGCGCACCCTCTGCTCCAGCCTGGGGTGGCTTCACGCTTCCCAGTGACTCTTAACTTATGACACAAAACAGATGGGAATACAGGTCCAGGGGCTGAAACGTCAGGTGTGTCTGGCATCTGTGAGGTGACCTAGCCAGTCCGGGAGCTGGTGAGTGGGCCCCAACTGGGGCACAGGGCATGGAAAGCCAGGTTTCTCCTCCCCCACACACCTGCTCCTTCACACACGTGCACACACACACACACACACACCCCACTGCAGCCTCCTCCATCCATCCTGGGAGGCCTGGCAGAGAGACACTGGCCCTCTGCTCTCCCAGCCTGTGGTCCCATGTGGACCAGAGCCCTCCCTGGGACAGGATTGCAGAGAGGGCATGAGGGCCAGGGAGTGGCCTCTGACCCTGTCCTGCTCAGCCCTTGTTCGCACCAGGCAGGGGCTTCTCAGGGTCTTCCCACCTGAGGGTCTCTGCTCAGTACAGTAAGGACGACGGCCGGTGGTCGTGTACCTGTGTCCCGCGACGCTGGTTAAACCCTATTGTTCTAGGTGAAGACGCAGGGCAGGCTTGGGGAGATGGGGAGTTTGTGAACCTGGGTATAGGTTCCATTGCTTTGGAAACCCCTACAAATAAGGAGGGTCACCCTGAGGAAACCATTTCTGGGGGCTGAAGCCATCACGCTTGGGGTATAAAAGGAAATTGTGACAAAACCCCAAAACCACAAACAGAAAAAGAAATGTATTACATAAAATGTTTGAAATTTCTCCACAATAAAAACATCGTTATTAACAAATGCCAAACACAGCTGAACTGACCTGGGAAAGAACGAGTTACAGCCACAAGGAGATGCCACTGCACCCCTCCCCGTGGGACTGAACGCGACAAGCAGTTGGTGTCGGAAGCTGGAGAGGATGCGAAAGGCCTCTTGCTCTGCCTGGGGGAATGGAAAGCAGGGCAGCCTGGGGATAGGAGTTGGGAAACAGGAGACAGCTCAGGAAAGGTCTTGTCCACTTGCCCTGTGACCCAGTTGTTCTGCACTCAGGTGTTTGCCCAGGAGTTGAAACACATTCACATACTTGTACTTGAGTGTTCATAACAGCCTGTCTCATTAACACACTAAACTGGACCGGCCCAAGTGTCTAAGCCACAGGTGAATGGTGCAGACGCAGCCCCCAGGCAATGAGTGGACCCTACCCGGCAGTGAACAGGACACACGCAACAACGTCTGGATGAATCTCAAAGTGGTTTGCTGAGCAAAGCCACGGGTGCATTTCACATGGTTCCATTTATGCGAAATCCTAGAAAAGGCAAAACTATTCTACAGGGACGGAAAGAGCGGGTCATGGTGGCCCGAGGCTGAGACTGGCCGGGAGATGGGCATTGATCAGGGGCCTGAAGGAACTTTCCCGGGGCTGCTAGGGATGTTCTGCATCTTGACTTGGGGGGTGGTTGCACAACTGTACCGATTTGTGAAAGCTCATCAAACTGGCCGCTTGAAATTAGCGCTTTTATTGTTATCTAAGTCTTATAGCTCATGTCTAAAAAAATCCTACCAGACACTATTTGTCACCTATCAAGTGACAGAGGCCTAAACGATTGATTGTCTCAGCTTTATCAAGGATGGAGGGAAGCGTGAGCTTTCCCACTTGCTGCAAGTGTGTCTGTTGGCACACACACTTGCCCAGTGGTTTGGCAATAGCAATCAAAATTTGAAATATGCAGGCTTTTCACCTAGCAGTTTCTCTTCTAGGAATTTTATCTTCTAGACACATGTGCATAAGGACACAAAGATATGTGAACAGAGATGTCCTTTGTCAGGTTGAGAAACTAGCAGCGACTGAAATATCCAACAGTAGCCGCTGACCGAATACATGAAAGCTGACGCATCCTAACCGTCTCAGTTTCCCTGGGACCATTCTGGCATTAGCACTGACATTGCCACATCCTGGGATCCCACGCCCCCTCAGATTGGGACACACCATAGTATAGACAGGCAAGGGAGTACTAGGAAGTCAGGAAAAATGACCGGCGGGTTTACCAGGGCCAACAGGCAAGATGCCCAAGACACTGGGTGAGATCAAACAATCAAGCTGCAGGTGGCATGGGGCGATCCACAGACATTGCCTCTGGAGACTGAGGCTCTGGAGGATACTACTTTCTCTTTGTAACCCTTTGCGCTTGGAACCCATTGGCCTCCTTGATTTTGTGTGTGTATGGGTTTTGTGCTGGAGAAGGGAATGGCAACCCACTCCAGTATTCTTGCCTGGAAAATTCCATGGACAGAGGAACCTGACAGGCTATAGTCTGTGGGGTTGCAAAGAGTCGGACACGACTGAGTGACTAACACTCCTGGGTTTTGTAATTTAAAAAACACATTCCAGAGGATATCCCTAGTGATCCCATGGTTAAGACTTTGCCTTCCAGTGCAGGGGGTGCAAGTTTGATCCCTGATCTGGGAGCTAAGATCCCACATGCCTCGTAGCCAAAAACACAAAACAATATTGTAACAAATTCAATAAAGACTTTAAATATATATGTATATATAGTCTAAAGGACAGGTGACCTTGGTCTGTGTGTGTGACCTTGATCCAAAGTCAAAGGCAGGTAGGTGGGGCCTCTGAATTACAGTCACAAGAAGGCAGGTGCAGCTCAAGGGAGGGGCCTGAGGCCGTGGGCAGCCGGGGAAGAAAACCAGAAGGGGAGAAGTGAAAGGGGCACCTTTAGATCAGGGCTTAGGAGATCCCTTCAGTCCTCCAGGCCCCTTACCCAAGACCCACCTTCCGGAAACTGACTCAGCCCCTCTTGCTGCCTTTGAATCCCTAGCCATTAGCAAGCAGCCCCTGGGCCCCAACCAAAACACCAGCAGCTCAGGATTGTTACGCAAATTGACTGGTGGGGCCCTGAGCCTGGCTAATTCCTGTGTCTTAATGAGTGGGAAGATGAGGTTTTTATTCATCACTGGGGCTTTAAAAATTGCAGTAAAGTGGCCCACTTTATAAAGAAAAAAATCAATAGCTAAAAGAAAACAGGAGTATGTAAATGGACAGAGTGACAAAAAGCAGGCCAATTACCCCCCCAAAATGAGACACAGTTATGGCTCCATTAACTCAATTATATTTTCAAAAGGATTTCTTACGAGGCCCCCACCCCACCCCACCCTCACACGCCTGTAATTTTTACATCAACTTCAAGCCATTAAGTTGCATTAAATTATTTTGTGGGAGAGAGAGGTGTGTTCGGGAGAGGGGAGCTGCGGTCCTTCCCAGCTAGCCTGGGGGCCTGGGCTCAGGTGTGAACAGGCCGTGGGGACCCCGGTGGTCAAGTCGAGTCTCTCGGGCAGGGAGCCCTGAAAGATACACATGCAGCAGGACCAGCTGGGGCTCCCCAGCCCCAGGGTCCCCAATGCACGACCCCCTCTTGAATTTTTATTCCCAAATGATTCATGGCTCTGTAAGTCCCCCTCTGGACAGTGGGTGGCCCAGCACATGCCAATCCAGATGTGGGCACCTAACCTCTCCTTGGCTTCGTGAATTTTCTCTTTATCTCATTAGAGTTAAGAAACTTAATTTTTTTCTTTTTTAAGAAACAATTTTTCGAAGACATGGAAAAATTAAGCATATTAAAAGAAACCATGCCAGCAAAATGGGGGCCTAAATGGGAATATATCTGATGCCTGCTTTTTCTGCAGCCCTTTGCAGGCCCAGAGCCCCTGCATGCTAGGATCCTAAATGACATTGGCAATTGTTTACTTAGCCACCGCCTTCCAGCTGCCCCCAGATGCAGGAGAGGCCCTGGAGGCCTGACAGTGCCCACTCGCGTTTCCTGATGCTTCTTAAGAACGTGCGGGCCCTGAGGCCCGCTGGCTGTAACCTGCTTTTCTGAGTCTGTCACCCCCGGGGAGCCGGGGACTGTCCTACATAAGCCTGTGTGCCTGGGCCGCCCGGGACCCAGCACTTAATATGGAGGATTTCAGGCAGGATGAGGAAGAGGAGGAGGAAGGGATGGGACCCGAGGGGCAGTTAGACAGGCTGCTGCTGGGCAGGATGTCCAGGGTCACTGGGCCAAGTCGCTGGCCAGAAAATATAAAACCAGTTAGTGGCGGACAGATAATCGGGTAGAGACTCAGGCTGAGCAAGGGATGGGGGGTGGGGAGGGCAACCCTAAGGCACAGCCAGGCCCCCCCCACTTCCAGGGCTGGCACAGTGGAGAGTGAAACCACAATACAGATTAAAAAAAAAAAAAGCAAAGAGAATTAACCCCTCTCTGCCCGGTGGCAGACCAACCTGGGTCCTAGTGGACCCAGAACAAGCTGAAGACAGGGCCAACCTGGGCAGGCTGTACAGAGGGGTCCTCAGAGGTTCCCAAAGACTGTGGGAGGAACAGAGATGAGGCAGGGAGTTCCCCCCGGCCTGGAGAGGGGCCATCGCAGGGTGACCTAAGGGGAAGAGGGCACTTTGGGGTGTGTGTACGAACTTTACCCTCTCATAACCTTCATCACCCCACCAGCACCCCAAAATTGCTGTGCCTGTGGCAGCTGGGAAACAAACCCTCACTCCCTGGGACTCTCATCCCCTTCAAGAGCCTGGAGCCAGAGACTGACAGGGTGGGTGGGAATGGGCCACGTGCGTGGATACCAGTGTGTGCACACTGGTGTGAGTATGTGTGTGCACGTACTATCCACGGACAGGATCCATGCCAACTCCCACTGCCTGCCCCCGTGTCCTTGGGAGCCTGAGGCACGTGCTCCCAGACCCCGGAGTGTGTGTGCAAGTGATGGGTGAGGCTGCTTGGAAATGGATCACCGCTTCCATTCAGGACATGAAATCTTCTGTGTTCAGTCTCTCAGTCGTGCCCGATTCTTTGCGACCCCATGCACTACAGCCAGCCAGGCTCCTCTGTCCATAGGATTTTCCAGGCAAAAATACTGGAGTGGGTTGCCATTTCCTCCTCCAGGAGATCTTCCTGACCCAGGGATCAAACCTTCATCTCCTGCGTCTCCTGCATTGACAGGCAGATTCTTTACCACTGAGCCACCTGGGAAGCCCTAAGGGTGTGATTTTGGGTCTAAAGCAATAGCAGGAAGGAATCCCAGGGTGGGAGAGTAGGTGCAATTGCTGGGGCCACAGCAAGCCTGGGAGATCCCAGGAGAGGGAGACACAAGGGTGGGAAGGTAGCTGGAAGCGCAGAGGCCAGCAAGAGGAGAGCTGGGCAGTGGCAGGGAGCCAGAGCCTCAGCCTGGGGAAGTGAGGAGAGGGCTGGTGGGTAATGGGCTGCCTAGGTCCTGGGGAGGGTCTTGCAAAGAGGGCCCCACCCCCTCCCACAATTCTGCCCTGTACCAGCACTCCCCAGCTTTTGCTTTTTTACCACCACACCAGGCCCCTCAGGCTCACCAACCCTCCTGACCTTCAGGAACCTCCTCCCAGTCCCCCAAATCTTGAGAATGGAGTGCAGCTCAGAGGGACCAGCTGAATCCTGCTCCCCCTTAGCTGCCTTCCAACCTCCAGGTGTCCGCCATCCCAGGGATCTAGGGGACCAGGGGACCCCAGCTTCCTCGGGACTGGCCAGTATCTTCTTACTCTCTCTCCTGCCTTATCAGCCATCCGCCTGCTCACCGACAGGCCACAGGGCCAGCCCCTGGGAGCCCAGCCAGGCCTGCCTCTGCCAGCCAGTGGCCTCTTGCCCACGAGCTAAAAGAGTCATTGTTCCAGAGGGGATGAAGGAGAAGGGCACGGGGACACAGGAGCCTTCGGCCAATTGGTCAGGGTCAGACCCAAGGGCCTGGGCTGGGCCACACTCAGGATACTCCCCAGGGCCACCTGTGCCTGGGGGGCCAGCGGGGACCCTGGGGCAGTGCTTAGAGTGACGCCTGAATTCAGGGGCCGCCTCCCCTGTTCTCTGCTGGAGGGAGAGTTGGCTGCTACAAGTCGCAAGTCGAGAGCCCAAGCCCCCTGGAGCCTCTGGCCTAGTTGAGACCCTGGAAAATGACATCAGATTATTGACTTCCCCGGCAGCCGGGACCAGGACGGGGCTGGGATGGTTTCTGCCTTGCTCTGCTCAACACACAGCCGTTGGCCTCTGCCCTCTGCCCTGCCCGGCCTTCGTCCTCCTGGTCTCTCCTTCCTGTCTGTCTGTCTCTGGGTATCTCTCCATCCCTGTGCCCCCTTTCCACCATGCCCCCAAAAGCACATCCCCCAGGCAGTCAGTCTGCTGGAGGGACAGAAGGAATGCCCTGTGTAGAGGTCTGCGCCCTAGGCGACAGTCTCCTATGGGAGGCCTGGCCCCTGATCCTCGGCCTGTGTTGCCACCTTGCACGGGCATGCCCATCCCTGGCACCCTGACCTGCTCCCTGGCCTTTAGGTCTCTGTGCCCATCCCACCTCCCAACACCCTGGCGCCTTCCAGAGATCCTTGAAGGCTGGTGCTCACCTGGACCCTTAGCTCCCAGAGGATGGGGATGTTTGTACCTTTTTCTGCCCCTTGTTGCAGAAGGACGTGTGTGGTTCTCCCGCTGTCTTCTCCCCAGTCCTGTGGGCCAGAGGAGTGGCTTAGGACCAGCGAGAATGGGAGGCCCCAGGAGCTGTACAAGGACTGCCTGAGACCAGTAGCTACAGGCTGGTGTGTGGAGGAGGCCAGAGTACCCCCCGTGTGAGCAGACGGCAGACGGGCTCCTGCCCTTCCCCTTGAGCTGGCAGCCGCAGGGGCCCACATCCTGCATCAGCCCAGGGCTGCTGGAGTTGCAGGTGGCGGGGTGACCTTGGAGCCCGGCTTGCTCCCCCCACCCCCACCTGCTGGCTGGCCGCCGTGCTCTTGCCAGCACAGAAAGCTTCTCAAGGTGAAGAGGGCGTCCTTGAGGGCTCCGGCAGCCCCACGCCAAGGTCCAGCCTCCAAGGTCACTGCCAGTCTGCAGGAAGGGAGAGGGGTGACCGGGAGGTTATGGGTATGGAGGGAGGAGGGGGCCGGGGGAAGGGAAATAAAAAGAGATTACATTTTTTAAAAGGTACTCTAGCTGTCTGCTGACACCATCTCTGGTCTCCATCCGTTTTATAGCCTGCCGGTTCAGGCAGCTGGGCTTAGCTGTCAGGCCGTGCAGTGTGTGTGTGTGTGTATGTTGGGGGTGGTGAGGAGCCAGATCCCCCCAGGGGAGCCTTATAGACGCACCTCCTCCCCCTCCCTCCCCAGCTGACTTCTGCTTCAGGGCTGCTCAGGCCATGGGCACCCCACACTTGGCAGGGCCGGGTTGGGGGGATCGGGGAGGGGGGGGAACCCGGCGCAGGTGGGATCCTGAGGGTGGAGGGGGATCTGGCCCCCGGCTGGCGGCCACTATCGCTGCCCATCTATCCCCCTGACAGGTCAATTTTCTCCCGTGTTTTACAGGACCTTTCAGAGCAGGAAATGTGATCCGGTGGCTGATTTATGTCCTTACCTGGTCTTTGCTCACAAGCCGGCTCAGTCCTGTGCTCTGCAGGGTTGAGCCTGTCCAAGTGTCCAGGCCCGCTGTCTTCCTCCCCGGGGGACCCCACAGTCGGCTCCTCCTGGGTATTGGGACTGACCCAGCCTGAGTTCACCTCTGACTCTGGCCAGTGGGTCCCAAGAGGCTTTTCCTGGGAGGGGGATGGTCTCGGGGCGCTTCAAATTGCCTGGCAGAGGGGCTGCCCCCCCCTCCCTGCATCAGCCTCCTACCACCTGCGGTGTGGGGAGTGGTGTCCTGGGGAGAAGGATGGGGAGCCGCATCTGGACTTGGACAGGAGGGCTGTATCCCCTAGCAGCACTTCTGGGTTTGGAAGGGAGGGACGGTTGGGGTAGCTGTGCTCTTTACATGTTAAGTTGACTTCTGTTTCTCACACTGAGCTCTCCCCTGGTGTCTCAGCATGCATGGAGACAGGGGGAGATGGGGGCCTCTCCCCTGGTCTCCTCTGTGGGAGGCGGCAGTTGGAGGATTTTTTAACAGCCGCCTTCTGAAATAACAAAAATCTTTTGTGTACCATCGAGGAGTTCTCAGTCTTTTATAAAATGGCACGGAGCCTGTTTAGAGGAATGTTAACGGACATTCCGAGTGAAAACAGCTCTTGGCTCCTGCCCCGCCCCCTCCTCTGCCAGGTGCCACCCCCCATCCCTCCCCAGGAGGAGTCTGGGAAACTGGGACTGAGGCATCTTCCTCCATATGGCCCTTGGGTTCTATGTGATTTTGTCACGTGCTCCAGGTGCTAACTGAGGTGACCATGGCTAGCATACAGGCTGGACGCTGCCCTCCTGTTCCCACCGGTGCCCGGGGCTCACCCCCGTGTTGAGGGGTGCCAGCTGGCCCCCAGGGGCCCATGACCACTTGACTGTGATCAAAAAGTAAGTGGGTCAAGAACCTTAAGCCGGGTCTGTGTGGGCATCTCGAAGAAGAGGGTGGGTCCTGCCTTGCCCACCAGGGGTCCCCAAAGTGGGAAGATGCAAACACGGCATACCAGGAGGCCAGCATGCACAGACGGCCCCCCAGTGGACCCCACTTCTGAGCAGTGGGCTCTCCCTCGAGACTGTTAGGGACCATGCGTGATTCTTGCTGAGGAAGGACCCTCACCCCGTGTGGTCTCTGCCCCCACAGGAAGCCCAGACACTGGGCACCCTTTCTCTGGTAGCCAGGACCTGTGTGTGACCCAGATCTTGACCAGCAGACTCTCCCTGGCTCTGGACCTTGACTACTGAACAAGTCACCTGCCCGCCCAAAGGTGGGTAACATTCTTCCCGCTTCTTGCCCACCCAGGAGGCCCAGTTTCCTGGCTCCGGTTTCCAGCCACCTGTTTCAGCAGTGAGATCCCGTTATCCTTCCAAACTTATCCTGTTTAATGGTGAGACCAGCGCTGGTTTTTGTCTCCAAAAACTGACTGAAAACATTTGGTTGATTTAAGACCCACCAAGGTGAAACTAATAGGGTTAGGACTTGAGGTTCCCCTTGGAGAAGACTGTAGCCCAGATCATGCCCACCAACCCATCCTTTTATCCATGAATCACATGTATATTTACTCATTCATCTGTCACTCACTCACCAATCGACCAGCTCCTCCGTTTCATCCACCCATCTGCCCATCATCCACTTATTCATTTGCTTGTTCAGCAACCCACCCTTCCAAGTGTCCATTCATCTGCTCATCCGTCCTTTATCTAACTATTCCCCCTCCAGCAAGCCACTTTCTTGTGAGGAGCACTCACAGTATTCCAGGCCTGGTACCAGGTACTGGGGCCACAACGGTACATGAGAGCTTGCATTAGTTCCCATCTGGTGGAAGAGACGGCAGGTAAATCCAGGGAGATCTGGGGACATGAGCCCACTTAGGGGAAGGAGAGGGCCTGGCAGGCTTCCAGGAGGAGGAGTCTATGGAGTTTCAAGATGGGTAGTGAGGAAGGGCCTGCTGGGCAGAGGCCAGGAAAGGTGGGTTGCTCCAGGAGGCTGGAGACCAGGGTAGGGGGCTGGGAGCCAGGCAGGAAGTGAGCCACAGCTGCAGAGCTGAGTGACAGGCCTCATTCCCAGGCCATCTGGGAAGGGGGGAGGTGTGACCACCGGCCAAGGAACCCATCACGTCCTTTCTTCCCGGTGCTCCCTCCAGTGTCAGCCCCACACTCCCGCTGGAAATGATGATGTGGAAGGAAAGGGGGCACAGAGGCCCCGCTTCCCGCCCTTCCCCCATCAGGCACAGCAGGAAGTGAAATAAAAACAGTGGAGTTAGTTTTGTGGTCTGTCTGTACTGTGTTTGTGACAATAGAAAATGAGAGCAGGTACCAGCTATAAAACACGAGTTGCGTGATTTCAGCGATTCTGCCTAAGTTTACGTTTCAAACGGGCATCACCTGTTATAAAGATGAATGTAAAATGCGTGCTAACGATTTAAATTTTTCTTTACTGAGAGTGACATTAAATAACAAATAAAAAAAACACCAGGACAAGTGGAGAGACCATGGAAGAAAGGGAAAAGGTTTATGCTTTCCTACCGTTTGTGGAATTTCCCCCAACTTTTGAGCAGGGCCCACACTCTCTTTTAACCAGGCCTCACAGGTTATGTAGCAGGACCTGCAGATCATAGAGGGGGCTCACTCTTCCCTGGGGGTTGGGGGTACAGTGTTAGGAAGGTCTGGCCCGCTGGGGTAACTCCCCCCACCACAGCCTTGAACATGGGTGACTTAATTCCTGTCAGCTGGGAATTGAGGTGATCTTATGGCCCAGGCCCCAGAGAGGAGCTCACCACTCAAAGGGGTCCTTTCAAGATCCCTGCTGGGGGCTAGGGGACCTCAGGAAGGGTGGGAGAAGCGTGCTGCGGGTCTGTCCTGTGACTGCCTTCCGCCTGCTTGGACCTCACCCCTACTTGCCCCCTCCACTCTGCCCAGCTTGGCTGCCTCCACCCCCAGGGATGTGGAGCACAAGAGAGTCGTCTGTGCGGAGCCTGGACAGGCTGGGAGCTGGGGCGACGTGTGACGGAAGGCTGTGTGCTCTGAACCCTCCAGGAGCTGTACTCGGCCAGTCCGACCGCCCGACCGCACGCCCTGTGCTGAGGGAAGAGGTCACACCCCTCGGTAGTGTAGGGACAGCTGGAGGAGCCCGGCTGGAATCTGAGCCTGGTGGCCCTTGTCGATGCCAGTGCCAGTCTGGACTTGCAACAGGTGCCAAGCTTGGGGCTCAGCACCCTCGGGCCTGGGATTTCATTAGCTCCTCTGTTGCCTGAAAACCCTGCCTGTGTTTGGGCACCTAAGCAACAGTACCAACACCAGCTGGCGGTGACGGTGCCCATGTCCCACGCTCACCTGCTGCTTCCCACACGCAGGACCCGCCCCTCCTCCACGGCACCTGACACAGCGGGTGTGCTGACCGCCCTGCTGTCCCTGGGGCCGAGGTCTTGTGAGCTGCCAAGTGTCCACAAGCAGAGGCCGGCCTTTTACCTGCAGAGACCATGGCAGGGCCCATCGTGGCCACTTCCAGAGGAAGGGGTGGGCAGTGCTGGAGGAAGGGGACTGGAGCTCCTGTTGTGGACCAGGCCCTGTGTGGCCCTCCGTGACTTAACTGGGGCTTCCCTGGTGGCTCAGAGGGTAAAGAATCTGCCTGCAGTGTAGGGGATCTAGATTTGATCCCTGGGTCAGGAAGATCCCCTGTAGAAGGGAATGGCAACCCACTCTAGTATTCTTGCCTGGAAAATCCCATGGACAGAGGCTACAGTCCATGGGGTCGCAAAGAGTCGTATGTGGGTGTGTGTGTGTGTGTGTGTGTGTGCGTGTGTGTGTGTGTGTGTGTGCGTGTGTGTGTGTGCGTGCGTGTGTGTGTGCGTGCGTGCGTGTGTGTGCACGTGTGCGTGTGTGTGTGTGTGTAACAGTATATTTCAGGTGAGGAAACCGAGAGGGGGTGTGTGTGTGTGTGTGTGTGTGTAACAGTATATTTCAGGTGAGGAAACTGAGACTGGATGAAGATGCCCAGCCCACTGGCTGGAAGATGGGGAAGGGATTTGAACGTTGCCTGGTGCCTACAAGCCCTGCCAGCAGCCGCAGCTCCTCTGAAGGAGAGATGAAGATTGAGTCTACTCTGGCCGAGGGCCAGGTGGGGGTCCCCCAGCTCCTGTGGGAGCAGAAACTGCTCCTTATCACGCCGGGGCTGCTGGGGATTAGACAAAGCCTGGGTAGATCTGGAGGGCCCAGACAGATCCACTGCCCTCTGCCCTTCTCGCCACTGCCCGGGACCCTTGTGTCCATGAAGGCTGTGCTCCCCCCCGCCCCGCGCCCCAGCTCTGGCCCTCTGCCTGAGTGGAAGGGCCAGGTTCCCAGGCAGAGCCCATTCTAGAGCCCCCACCTGCCTTGTCTCCATCAGCCCTCAGCTGTCACTGGCTCTGATTACCCAGGCTCCATCTGCCGGGGCCTCCGCACAGCTGGGGAAGCTCTCAGAAGCCTAGCCCCACGCCCAGGCATGTCACATTCCTGCATCCCGCCCCACAGCCCACTGTCCTGCTGACTGCAGGGCGGCCACGGGTGCAGGGAGCCTGGGGGGCTGCAGCTGTTCGATGGGGGAGCTGGATACGGCCCAACTGTGCCCCGGGACTCCCAGCTGTGTCTCTCTCATCTCCTACCATTCCAGTCCTGTCCCCCAACCCAGCAAAGAGAAGTCAGAAATGTATCTCTCAGGGTCCGCTGGGGCCACCTGGAGGAGCTCAGTGTTCTAATGACGAGGGCAAGAGCAAGACTTCCCCCACTTGAAGTGGGCCACTTGACTTTCCTGTGTCACCTCCCACCCCGTGGGTCACAGCCTTGCCTGGAGCCTGAGTGGGGACCCCGGGCTCTGTGGTGACTGGGCAAGCCCTGTTTGGGGCACACCTTTTAGGGGAGAGAAGTGACATTTTTGATCCTAGGGCCGCTGTTCTGGAAGGGGTTTGATCCCTGGGAGATCTCCCCACTTTTATGGCCTGGGAGGCCAGATGCAGAAGTGGCTGAAGAGGAAGGCCGGCGGGTCTCCCAGGTCCTTCGCTGCCCCTGAAGGGTGCATTTGCCAGGCTTGGGCCAGACTACTGGCCTTCCCTTTTCTGGAGCATGAAATGGCAGTTTCCTCCTGGCTCACAAAGCCTCTGAGGCCTCTCACCCTGGCAAGCCTGGGGCTCCTACATCTGCAGCCAGAACATCCTACCATTTGTTCCCACTCCTGAGATGCAGCCTGGGGAGCAGGGGTGAGGCCTCGTGTGCCTCACTGGCCTGCCCCACAGAGGATCCATGGCGCAAGGAGGAGGGTGGGTTGAGTGCATGCTGGGGTCTCAGCCTGACTTTGCCCTCAGCCTGCCAGAGTGAGGCTGAGCGACCAGTGGCCATAGGACAGCTTGGCATCCCCGCTTAGGGAGGATGGAGGCCCAGGGCAGGCAGGGAGGCACACAGTTTGCTGGTTAAGGCTCCAGAGCTACTGGAGTCATGTGCCAGCTCTTAATCTGCTTGGTGCATCAGGAGAATGAACTTAGACACGACCTTGCCTTTCCTGCACCCCCAGATCTACCTCCAGCCTCAACAGAAGAGAAATCACTTGCAGAGTTCCCAGGGACCGAAGTGGGGAACCCACTTGCCCTGAAGGGGCTGTGGGGAGGGGGGTTGGGGCCTGTGCACGCGGCTCCTTGTGTCTGGACGTGTGATGCTGCACCTGTGGGCCCAGGCAGCTCTCGCCTCGTGTCTGGAATTTTTAGAAAAGGGTAAAAAAAAAAAAGTAGATGAAAGCAGGTTTTCCATCTTGTTGAATTCTCAACCACCCCCTCTAATTACAAGATGATAATGAGATTCAGGGGGAGTTTTCTCCTGGTGGCCAAGATGATAATCTGCAGCTTTTGTCTGAGACCAGGGACATCACAAAGGTCATACTGTCCTTCCAGCTCACCCTGGCTGCACAGAAGGCTTTCCCTATGGGAACACACTTCCTGTTCCCAGTTGCTGGATAGGACCTGGTCAAGGGCTCCCCTGTGAGACCAGGGACAGAGGAGGCCTTGGTGGGAAACAGGTCTGCAGAGGCCACTTGAGGCCCCAAAGCTTGTGTGCAGGTGAGCTTGGGGTTGGGTCTGGAGTGGTGCAATTGTGTTCCTTGTGTCTTTTCTCCCCTAATATGGCCAAAAGCGACCCCAGGAGCCAGCCCCACAGCACGGTGCTGGACTTGACCACCAGCTAGAATATGCGGCCTCCCTCAGCTCAGCTCAGCGGGCAGAGGCCAGTGGCCCCGAGTGCAAGGAGTTATGGAGCCACTATGACCACTACGACCTGGGTCCAGGGCATGTCACTTAGGAGTTACATGGTCTTGATCAAATCACCTCACCTCTCTGAGCCTCAGTTTTCCCTTCTGTAAAATGGGGAGGGCAATAGTTAGGGATTGCCATTGACTGCCTCTAGCAAGAAGTCCAGAATTTGCCCTGTGAAAAGGGTTGGAACAGATACAGTCTGATGACCTGGGCCAGGGAGGATGTCCCATGGACCCTCTCTACCTACAGGAATTAGGCAGGAATTTCACCTGGGCACACACTTTAATGGCTCCAAATCCTGTGGTTCTCCAGGGTGAGTGCTGCAAATTAGGTGGTGTGGTGAACTTGGCCCTAGAGGAGGTCATAGCTGGCTCATGCATCGAGGGGTGTCCAGATGCAAGGAAGAGACAGGGCCAAGGCTTGGGAGAAGCAACAGCGAAGGACACCAGGGGACCACTGGTCAAGGAGGGGAAAGATGAGCATGTCAGATGGAGCAGGCGAGGCTGTGGCAGGGGCTGTGGCGTGTGGACACTGAGGGTCCTGAAACCCAAGAGTGTCTGGAAAGTGCAGTATGGTGACTTTCATGTCCTGGGGCTGATGGAATAAAGTTCTTATAGATTTAACAGAAATGTATTCTCTCCCAATTCTGGAGCCAGAAGCCTGATATCAGGGTGTCAGCATGGTCGGTTCTTTCTCAGAGAGAATCTGCTTCATGTCCCTCTCACAGCCCCTGGTGCTGACAGTGGCTCCCGGCGTTCCTTGGCTCGGAGATGAATCATACCAATCTCTGCCAGTGTTCACAGGCGTTCGCTCCGTGTGGGTGCTTATGCCCAAATTCCCTGTTTTTATAAGGACACCAGTCACAATGGATCAGGGCCCCCTACATGCTGAGGGACAGCGGTTAGGAATGCACACGTGAATAGGGGGGTGGCCTCACATTCACCTTAAGCCTGCAAGGAGAGAAGGTGAGGGTGGCCTTGGCAGCAGTGGCCCTGGGCTTGGGCAGTTGCAGGCCCTCACTGGTGGGGCATTGAGAGGCAGCTCTGCTGATGGCTGTTTCTCAGTTCCTTGTAGAAAACACCTCTTGGCCTTCTCCCTCCCCACCAGGCATCCTGGGATGGGTCAGCCCAGTGGGGTCCCCTGGGGAAGATGAAAGGAGGGCACCTGGGCCAGGCTGTCAGCTGGGAGAAAATGTAGGTACCCAGCACCCCCTTCTGGCTTCCTGCCTTTCAGGAAAGGCTGGAGGGTGGGCATCCCTGGGAAGCCCCCGCCTGGGTCCCAGAGCCACCTGGGGTCGTGGAGGCCTGGTCCACTCTTGGGCCAGCTGGCTTCTGGTCTCCCTCAGGGCTGGGTCAGCTGGCCTGGCCTCTGCTTGCCAGGCTTCTAGCTTTCCTAGTCTCTGGGAATTTGGGGCCTGGGTGGGGGCCCCTGGAGGATTGGATGTTTAGTCTGTGGTTTTCCAACAGAGGGTATTATGGCTGTGCCTGCTCAAGAGAGAGGCCCCTGAGGTGGAGGGAAGCAGTGTTAAAACCCCTGGAAGACCCTGCTGGGCCCCCTAGGATCTCCCAGGCCCACTCAGCCTAGGTGCCCAACAGCAGCTACTCTCCTGCCTTCTTCTCCTGGACACCTGGCCCCCAGCCCTCCTCCCAGAACCTGAGCCAACAGCCCAGGGGTCACCCCTGGCTTGAGCTGCGGGAAAAACCCTTGGTTCCTGGCTTTAGGGGCTGAGGCCAAGGATGGAGACTCAGAGCTGGGCCCATTCAGCAGGGGACTAAGGGTGGCCCAGCCAGCTCCCCCTTGTCAGCCCCAGGAAAGCCCCCTGGCAACTCCCCAGGCATCTCCAACTTGGGGGGGCCCTGACAGAGGACGAGGGGACATAATCTTCCTCTAGACCACAGTGGGGCCAGCCCCACCTCCCCCTCCTCATGTTCTCCCCTCCCCCACCACAAAGGGGAGTGTAAAGTGGATGGAGGAAGCACACTTTGGAAAACACCAGGGGTGACCCGCTCTCCCCTTACACTTCATTAAGGCCTGACTGCCCACGTCCTTCTGCGTAGTTTTTGCACTACCCCTTCCTCTGAGGAGGCAGCCTGGCAGTAGGGGTGGGGTGGGGAGGGGCTTGGTGGATTCCTCCGCAGCACATGATCCGATGGCGCCCCGCCCAGCGGATGCTAAATAAGATCCAGTCCTGTCTGCTGAAACTGTTGTCAGTTTTATGGCTCTGGGGTTATAGAAACAGCGGGAGGAGCGTGCAGGGAGTCAGGGCCACCAGGCCTGGGTTCCCTCTTCCTTCCCTCAGCCACCTCCCTGGGCTCAGGACAGCCTCCAAGCTCTGCTCCTACCAGAGAGGGGTATGGAAACGGGCTTCTGGACAGTTCAGCCACTGGGCTAGAGTGAACATTTAAGTCCTGCTTGCTGGGGTGATGAAATCTCAGGCTCCATACCAGGCAGGGCTCCCGATGCCCATCTTGTCCCAACTGCCCAGAGCCCCCCAGTGTTCATTTCCGAGGGACCATCCTGGCCCCCATCCGGGCAGTGGGGGTGGGGTGGGGAGGGGCTTGGTGGATTCCTCCGCAGCACATGATCCGATGGCGCCCCGCCCAGCGGATGCTAAATAAGATCCAGTCCTGTCTGCTGAAACTGTTGTCAGTTTTATGGCTCTGGGGTTATAGAAACAGCGGGAGGAGCGTGCAGGGAGTCAGGGCCACCAGGCCTGGGTTCCCTCTTCCTTCCCTCAGCCACCTCCCTGGGCTCAGGACAGCCTCCAAGCTCTGCTCCTACCAGAGAGGGGTATGGAAACGGGCTTCTGGACAGTTCAGCCACTGGGCTAGAGTGAACATTTAAGTCCTGCTTGCTGGGGTGATGAAATCTCAGGCTCCATACCAGGCAGGGCTCCCGATGCCCATCTTGTCCCAACTGCCCAGAGCCCCCCAGTGTTCATTTCCGAGGGACCATCCTGGCCCCCATCATGCCTCCAGTTTGGAAACTGGAGACCAGTGAAAAAGCTGAATGTATGCTCAGTCGCTTCAGTCCTGTCTGACTCTTTGGACCCCATGGACTGTAGCCTGACAGACTCCTCTGTCTGTGGGAATATCCCAGCAAGAATACTGGAGTGGGTTGCCATTTCCTTCTCCAGGGGATCTTCCTGGCCCAGGGATTGAACCCAGGTCTTCTGCAATGGCAGGCGGGTTCTTTACCACTAGCCACACCTAGAAAGACCCTTGGAAGAGGGCATGGCAACCCACTCCAGTATTCTTGCCTGGAGAATCCCATGGACAGAGGAGCCTGGTGGGCCACAGTCCACAGGGTCACAAAGAGTTGGACACAACTGAGGTGACTTAGCACGCACGCATGCACCTGGGAAGCCCTGAAAAAGCAGAAGATTGCGGAAAAAAAAAAAAAAACAACCCAATGATGCTCTCCTGGAGAAAAGGGATTGCACCTGTGACCTCACAGAGAATCACAGAGCAGGGTCATCAACCCCATTTTACAACTGAAAACACTGAGAATTGACCCAGTGTTCTGGTAGCCAGGTCACAGCCAGTGCCACAGCTCTGGCTCTGCCCACAGCTGCCTCCTGGGCCCAGGCCACCTTCTCCAGGAGCCCTTCTCTAAAGCAGCCACAACTGTCAGGTAGATTTAACCCAGGCTGGGTCCCTGAATGTCTTTGGTGAGGGTTGAGGTGGGGGAGTAAAAAAAAAAAAAACAACCCAATGATGCTCTCCTGGAGAAAAGGGATTGCACCTGTGACCTCACAGAGAATCGCAGAGCAGGGTCATCAACCCCATTTTACAACTGAAAACACTGAGAATTGACCCAGTGTTCTGGTAGCCAGGTCACAGCCAGTGCCACAGCTCTGGCTCTGCCCACAGCTGCCTCCTGGGCCCAGGCCACCTTCTCCAGGAGCCCTTCTCTAAAGCAGCCACAACTGTCAGGTAGATTTAACCCAGGCTGGGTCCCTGAATGTCTTTGGTGAGGGTTGAGGTGGGGGAGAGGGAGGGAGGGGGAAGTGGTGGTAGAGGGGTTCCCCCTTGGGAAAGCAGGCACCGGTGTGGGAGAAGCAGGATCTGTCACCTTAATACAGGTGTGCCAGGTGGGGTCAACATTGCCCTCTGTCTGAAGTCTTGAGTTGCCAGCATCCAGAGGTGGGACCCTAGTCCAGCCCCCTCAGCTTCCTTCCCCAGATGGTGCCCATGGCTGTTACCTCCAGCAACCAAATGGAAAGTTGCTGCCTCTTCATTGATGGATACCCCAATAATGGGCGCTCAGAGAGGTTCTCTAACATGCCCAGGGTCACACAGCCTTTGTGCTTCAGAAGGCTCCCATGGAACAGCGGCGTCACTTCACCTCTGCTGATTGAACTTACATATGGGTAGCGAGAATGGAAGGGGTGCAGGTTCAGAAATGGCCATGACCCTGACTCTCTCGGCTTAATACATCAGTCCTAAAATCTTTAGATGGTGCAAGGTGAGGTGAGTGTCTGTGCCAGTGGGAATTGCCGGTGGGGGGCCACTCAGAACCAGAGTAGGGTAGAGAGGGAGTCTGGGATGGGGGTGGGGCAGCCAAGGGGAGGGTATGGGAGCCTAAGTGAGGTAGAGAGCATCAGCTCAGGCATTACAAGAATCGAAGGGGAGAATATCAGGCTGAAGACTGTGGCCCTGGACCACCAGCAGTGTTAGAAGATACTGCTGTGAACGTGTGACTTTCAGTATGTTCATGAACCTAGGAAGAAATGTAGATGTGAGTGTGGTACCCACACGTGTCTTCTAGTTCTGCCCATTGAGGAACAGTGGCCAGGACCAGGGCCCAGATCTTGGTCTCTATGACTAGTCTCCACTGAAACAACTCCTTGGAGTTCTTGGAGAAAGGATTGATTTTTGAAAAGTACATGATGATCTTGGAACAGCTTATCATGCAAGAAAGCAAGGAAGTACTCAGAGAATGACAGGGACCCAGCACAGGAAAAAGGGGCCAACTGAAGGGGCTCTCACTGTCCAAGTCTAGGAAATCAGCACATCAAAATAACTCATGATAATAATGGATGATAACCCACTGAATACAACTGGAAACCAGGAGTCCACAGTGCTGTCGATATATTAATAGGTTGCAAGTTTAACAAGCACCAGGACATTTAGTTTCAAAGTACCTCCCCACAAACCACTCATTATTTACTAAGGAGAAAGACATAACTATCTAATCAAGCAATCAGAGAGAATATAGCCAGTAATGGGACAAATCAAAATCGTAGGGCATCTGATAGGATTCAGTGGAAACACAGCAGCACATCCACGATATTTGTGCCAAAGAAATGTAACTTGAATTTCACCATGAGTGTGGGTAGGCAGAATACTGGCTCCCCACAAAGATGTGCACCCCCTTAATCCAGGGAACCTGTGAATATGTTACCTTACATGCCAAAAGGGATTTTGCAGCTGTGATTAAGGTTACAGACCTTGAGATGGGGAGATTATCCTGGATTATCCGGATGGACTCAATCTAATCACATGAATACTTAAAATTGGAAAAGTTTTCCTGGCTGGCTCAGATATGTGAAGTGAGAGGGAGTTGACCCCTTCTCCGCTGTTGCTGACTTTGAAGTTGGAGGAAGGGGGCCATGAGCCAGGGGACGTGGCCTCTAGAAACTGAGAGGAGGCCTCAGTTTTCAGTTTGCAAGACAATGGGGGCCTTGGTCCTACCACCCAAACGAATTGAATTCTGCCAGCTATCAATGAGCAGGAAATGGACTCTCCCCGAGAACTTCCATAAAGGGGGTGACCTGCTCACATCTTGATTTCAGTCTAGTGAGATGCATTCTGGACTTCTGACCCACAGAACCATAAAGAACAGGTTTGTGTTGGTTAAGCTGCTAAATTTGTGGTGAATTTTTACTCTAGCTATGAAAAACTAATACAACGAGGAGGCATCAGAAAAACCCCAATTGAGGGACACAGGGTTAGTTATCAAGCACACTGAAAGAATGCAAAATTCATGAGATCAAATAGCTAATTAGAAAAATGGGCAAAAATGAATAAGCATTTTGAGAAGAAATATGAATGGACAATAAAGTCATTTGTAACTGGGGGAACAAATTAAAAACCACAGTGAGGAACTTCCCTCGTGGTCCAGAGGCTAAGACTCTTCACTCCCAATGCAGGGGACTTGGGCTCTATCCCTGGTCAGGGAGCTAGATCCCACACGTCGAAACTAAAAGTTAGCATGCCACAGCTGAAGATTCTGCATCTAAGATCCCACACAGCCAAATAAATAAATATTAAAGATTAAAAAATAAAAACCACACTGTGATTCCATTGTATTCACCAGATTAGCCCAACTGATGATACCGTATGTATATGACAATGTAGAGCTGTGGCGAGTTCCTTGTGCTCCAGGTCCTGAAAGAAAGGGCTAAGGATACCAGGTCCTCAGGAGGATGATTATTAGCTGGGTGCTGGAACAGGTGCTCAGACACCGGGCCCCGCCCACAGGTCCCGCCCCACAGACCCAGCCCACCTCTCATTGGTTTGCTTCCCACCAAGCCCCGCCCCACTAGGTACGCCTCTCTCCGTAAGAGCCTGGCCTGAGCACCGCCTATTTGCCGTCACTTCCGGGCAGAGGAGCCCGCGGAAGGAGGAAGTGTGTGTCAGGGTGGCTGCGAAGCCGGGCTGAGGTGTTCCTGGCTGGCACCCCGCAATTCTTCCGGGTCTATGCGTGGGGACACGGAGGTGGCCGGCGAGAACCAGCGGGGGAGGAAGACATGAGGCGGCCGTGGGGTCTGGCGGGGTCTGGAGGTTGACTGCCCCTTGCCGCCTTCCCAAGAGGCTGCCTCTTCCAGGCAGCCAGCCACCCGTCTCCCTCAGGGTCTCACGCCCCACCGTCGTCCCGGCGCCTTGAACTGGGGCTCCCGGGCCTCTAGACCCCGCGCTATGACTGCTGCCGCCGCCTCCAACTGGGGGCTGATCACGAACATAGTGAACAGCATAGTAGGGGTCAGTGTCCTCACCATGCCCTTCTGCTTCAAACAGGTGAGTCCAGCAGGCAGTGGTCACCCCCCGCGCCGCCCCGGGCTCACCCCGTCACGGGAACTAGGACGTGGGGAGGCGGCCCTGTGGCTCGCCTGCCCCGTGGCTGCAAGAGAAATTGAGGGAATTCCCTCGACGAAAAGCTTCAGTCGCTCAGTCCTGTCCGACTCTTTGCGACCCCATGGACTGCAGCACACCAGGCTTCCCTGCCCATCACCAACTCCCGGAGCTTGCTCAAACTCATGTCCATCGAGTAGGTGATGCCATCCAACCATCTTATCCTCTTTTCTCAAGGAAAAGCTTAAGAACAATTAATAACTTCAGATCAAAGTGCAAATGTAGCAAAGTAATATGATCTTTCAAAAATGGAAAGTGACCACAGGATTCAGTGTTATTTTTCTTTATTATTATTTCTAAAAACTCTGACCTGACTGCACTTGTATTCAGAAGCACATCAGTCAAACCCCCAGGCCTTGGAACTAGTTTGGGGTGTTGGTTACAAGGTGATTACTGCATTCTCTAGATTGTGTGCCTAAAATTTGTGCATTTCACCATATGCAAATGTTACCTTGATTGAAAAAATCCAAACTATTAAAAAATTGGTGTCATCCCAGCGTTAAATACCACATGAAAGAAACTCACCATTTTTGAGGTGTGGGTTCATTTGGCTTCTGTTTAATTCACAAATAGGCATTTGGTATGGTAGAAAAGGGAGGTGATAGAATTATCAAACTGGGTAACGTCTTTCCTAAAAATGAACTTCTTAGCTTACTGTGTGCCATGGTGGAGATACTGTTACCTCTGCCTCTTGGGGCAGGAGCTGTCTACTAGCTAGGTTGCTTGAGGGTGGAGGAGGAGAGGGACACCAGAGAAGGACAGGTGGCCAACAAATCCTCAAAGACCAGTCTTACATGATGAAACCAAATAGGTGGAAAAATGAAAATAAGATGAATATTTTGGAACTGAAAATTGGCATCAGGGTTTAATTTTAGAGTAATGCTGCGTTTTTCACATTTAGCATCTTTTGGATAAAAATAGCAAAAAGAAAATGCATTTAGCGTTCCCATGTGAATGGTTGATCTGACTTGGTTGGTGAGCATGTTGGTGGGAGGATGGAGACTGCAGGGCTATGTAGAAGGCCACGCTGGCGGCTTCAAGAAGCCACATCTGTGTCTTGGCTTGTGAATCCCGGCGTGGGCCGGCCACCTCTGGGTATTGGAAGGACTACGTGTCCCAGCGTGCATTGCGACTTGCCTGGCACAGAACTGCATCCTGGGATGTGTAGTTGGCTGGTCCTGAGTCTGTAAATGCAGTGCTACCTTCCTTGACTCCTCTCTGCCAAGTGCCACTGTGGCAGGGCTCTGGTGATTCAAATTTGAGTGTCTTACTGTGTGCTGGGCATGAGTCCCCTGCCAGAGCATTTAAAAATGGGCCAGGCTGAGTTGTCTGGGGGGAGAGCTTATCGGTGGGTGCCCTCTTGCAAGCAAAGACCTGGAAGTGGTTTGCCCTGCCCCGAGGGCCTGGCCAAGTTAGGACATGCTGTCACTCATCACTCAGACTCAGCGTCTTCTGTGAGAAGCTCATTGGCAAGAACACCATGTGAGGCCAAGAGGCAATTTGGAGATGTGTGTTTTTATTTGGTAGCCAGATCACTTAAAAGTTTTGTTTGCATTTATTGTTTGTTTGGTTTTAATAATTTGGGTACTTTTCCGAAAAAATTAGCAATTTATTAAAGTGTAACATGCATACAGAAAAGTGAACTCATTTTAGGTGTACTCTTGATGGATTTTCATAATATTAACAAACACATGTAGCCAGCTCCCAGATTGAGGAACACAGCATTGCCGGCACCCCCCACCCCTGCCTCCTTACTGAGGGTCACCCTCCTACCCCCAGACCTCACTGGTCAGTGTTGCCAAGTTTTAACTGTATGTGAATGCATCATGTCGTAGGTGTCTGGCTAGCATTGCTCAATTTATCTGTTTTTTAACCTTTGCTAGGCAGGCGTGGCATTTCCTGTTTGGAGCAGTTAGGAACACATGCACGGGGTTTGACCACATGGACCTGTCCTGTGGGGTGGTGACCCGCGCGCAGGAGAGCTGGCTGGTGGGCCGTGTGTGTATTCCGCTCTGCTAGATGCTAGTAGGACAGTTGGTTGTTTCTTCAGTTTTTGGATTACAGATAAACCTGCTGTAAACATTGGCATGCAGGTTTGTGCATGAACACATGTTTTCATTTCTTTTGGGTAAATACCTAGGAGTGCAATTGCTGGTCAGATGGTGAGTGTCTGTTTAACTTATAAGAAAGGCATAAATGTCATTTTTAATCTCTTCCTTCCAGAATGTGTTTATCGCTCGTAGCTGTTGATCCAAGTGGCTGGAAGGTGGTTTGCTGTAGGGTGTCTGCAGGGAACTGGGGAGACTGGCAACCCCTCACCTTTCCTTAAGACTCTGGGAAGGCAGCGGGGTCCCTGGTGCTCTTTCGGGGACATGTATACGCTTTATGTCCCTGGACAGAACGTGTTGACCACTCCATCCAAAAACTGTTACTCATTGGGGTGGGGACAAAGTAGAGCTGGGGGCTCAAGTCTAGGGAGCGGGGGCCAAGGGGAGGGCTTTTGGTCATCGCTTGTGCTATTCATCTGTGTTCAGTGTGTGAGATAACGACGCTGGGTAGTTTTATTTCAATTCAGTCGCTCAGTCGTGTCCGACTCTTTGTGACCCCATTTATTTTGTTAACGTCTCTCTTTTGTCCCAACACTCCAGTGTGGCATTGTCCTGGGGGCCTTGCTCTTGGTCTTCTGTTCTTGGATGACACACCAGTCCTGCATGTTCCTGGTGAAAGCTGCCAGCCTGAGCAAGCGGAGGACTTACGCTGGCCTGGGTGAGTGCATTGCCTCCCTGAGAGGGGCAGGACCTTTCTCAGCACCTTCTTAAAAAGTGCAGCATCTGGATCTGGGGGTGTGGGCCTTAGTCTTTTAAGTACTTTTCTTTCACTTTATTCTTTTTTTTTTTTTGGTCATGCCGCACAGCATGAGGGATATTATTTCCCTGACCAGGGATCGAACCCACACCCCGTGCACTGGAAGCATAGACTCTTAACCACTGGACTGCCAGTGCTTTATTCTTTATTCTGCTTTATTCTTAAAGAGTCCTTTGAGCAGCAATTTCTTTTCCTATTTTAAAATTTAATGCAGTTAAAAAAAACAAAGCTGTTAACATCAACACGTTTTAAAATTGAGTTAATGCTTGTCCTCCTGCCTTCTCTTTATGCGCATCCACACAGAGAGGCCCCTCCCGATTCAGGCAGCCTTGGCAGCTTCTGCTCCTATGCCTGCGGCCCCAGAGCCTTCCTTCCGAGCTGCCTGACCCAGATATTGCTGCACGTCTCCACTTTGAATGCCATGGGCAGCCTGTCCTTGGGCTCCGGCTTGTAGTGGCAGCAAGTCATCAACTCCTCCGCGGCATCCTCTGTGTCCTGTTGCTGTTGGTTGCGGTCTCGTTTCCTCTAGTTCTTTCTTCCTTTGATTTCAACTGAGGCAAAGAAGGCTGTGCTTTCCACCTCCTTTCAGTTTGATCTATTTCTTGGGCAGCCTGTCTCTGAGGGCAGGGCCCCCACTCTGCCGCCCGCCTCAGGCTGGTGTGCGAAGGCTGCATTCTCTCCGCCACCTCGGACCTTTCGACGCCACGTTGCATTCTGGGAATACATGGTGTGGGTGTTGAAACACCAGTGCACGTGGTCTCAGAGGCTGCCCTATGCACGTCTGGGGACGACTCCCATCCTCTGGCTGGGACCCCCTGACCATCCAGCTAGTGTGTGGCCCGGATGCTGGGTCCGCTCACAGAGGCCCTAGTGGGCCCTCGGCTCCCAGCTCTCACAGCAGGGAGGAGGTGCCAAGAGGAAACGGTGTGCAGAGTACCCGGGGCCAAAGAAAATAAAAACATCTGTGAGCCCCACGCGTGGGCTTTTGGCAGCGTGACCTCTGGTTTCCTTCCAGTCTGCCTACTTTGCATTGGCACCGAGATACTCGCATTTGTTCTGACCTCAAAACTGAAGGACTGCTTCCTTCTCTCTCCATTCTGATAAGAGTGGTGCTGTCAGACTCTTTCATTGCTGTTGGAGTCACGTGGGGAAGTGAAATGTAGCGGCTAAGTTTAACTCGCTCCCATGAGACCAAGTTCTGCTTGGGGTGATATGCGCACCAGGGCAGGTTGCTTCCTCCTTCTGTGGGGCTGTGGCTTTTGGGTGACTCTTTCTCCCTGCTCAGGGTTCCCATGAAATGCTTGGCTGTTCCCTGAAAGAGGATGAGTGACCCTGGACTGGGGAGGCTGTGGTTTTTGACAGCTGTCCATCTGAACATTCTTAGAAAGTCCTTGAGAAGGCAGACTGGTTTGACGAGGTGTGAAAGCTTGAAGAAAACTACCCGTGGACATCCTCCTGCGTGGTTGGCTGGGGCTCCCACCTTTAACTGCCTGTGGTGGCTGCAGCCCAGTTCTAACTACCCAGAAGCAAAAAAGATCTGAAAAAACCCGTGGTCTCTGATTACGCCTTTGGTACCAAACAAGACGGTGCATTTGTGTGAACTCCCACAGTCCCTCCAGGCCCATCCTGCAGCATCAGCTGCCCTTTGTCCTGGCTCCATCTTGGCACCATCTCTGAAATGGAGAGACCCCCCCCCCCCC
>SJYT01081395.1:963-67985 GCA_006410635.1 Cephalophus harveyi | reverse complement strand
TTCTTTGTTTTTTTTTTTTTGGTCATATTAAGTATAGTTTTGTGTTTTTGTTAAGTATGTGCCTTAAAATTTTAAGTATCATTATCTTTTGGGTCTCTAGTTCTAATATTTATGTTTCCTTGACTTTTTATCAATTCTGTGTACTTGTAAGTCTCACTATTTTTTACTAAGGGCTGAAAGTTGCATGTAAAAAATTACAGAAATAATTTAAAGTTATGTCTGATAGTATTTTCCTTCAGAAATAATATATCTTGCTTCTGGTAAGCAGCTAGGGTAGAAGGAAGCCATATGAACTGATTTGAGATAATTTAAAGATGTGCTTCAGTCCTTCTGAGAGCTATTCTATTTGCTATTCATTATAAACTGCAGAGTGTACCCTTCAGAATCTGATTTTGAAATAGGGAATATTAACCTGTGACATTTCTTCTCCTTGAGTCTAACTTTCTTTTTTTTTCCCCCTAGTTCCACAGACTAACTGTGCTCAGCTTTTCACCTTTTCACTCACTGCTTTTTGGAGAATCCAGAATCACCCAGCAAGTAAGTGATATTCTAAATATGTAAATACTTCTCTTAGTTTCACTATTTTTACAGGCTATGGCCTGAAAATTCTCACCTTCTTTATAGCTTTCCAATAACTTAGATCAGATGGTATGCACATTATAGACAGCTTCTATAGTTTTTCTCAACTGAAAAGTTGGTCCTAATCAACCCAGTCAGTCATCCATGTTAGCAACAGAATATAACATCATAAATTTGAAGTAAAATAATAAAATGGTGGCTATGAATTCATCACCTTTCTTAGAATATTACTAATGTAATTGAAACTACCTATATCCTATGTTGTCTTGTTAATCACTCAGAAGTAACCATAATCCTGAATTTCCTTGTCTAAAATTCATTTTACTCTGCATACTCATAAGCAATATGTTGTTTGTTTTTGCTTGCTTTAAACTTTATAAGTATATATACTTTCTATAGTCATTTGAGACCTGAGATTTTCCTTAAGTATGGTGGCTCTGAGATTTATCCATGTTATCATGAATAGACATAATTCTTTTATTCATATATATGTATGTGTGTGTGTGTAGGTATGTATGTATGTTTCAAATATATGTTTTCTTTTTACTGGGCATTTATGGTTTGAATCTGCTTTTTAAAAAAATTACAAGTTACTATGATTATTCTTTTACATGTCTCATATTGATCATCAAGAGGTTCTGTAAGGTATTCAACTAGGAATGGGATGTTTGTGGAAGGGTGTATGAACATTTTCAACCTTTTAAGATAATATCTTGTTGTCTTTCACAATTGGTATATCATTTTACATACTCATGAACAGTCGATTACACATTCTCTTTGATATATATATTTGCTAATACTTGGTATCATCAAATTTCTAATATTTTGTCAATAGAGTGCATCCAATCTGTGATCATTGTGATCTTAACTTATGTTCCTCTGGTTGCTACTGAGAGTCAACAGGTATTTATGTGCTGATTTACTGTTCATGTTTTCTTCTCTGTGAAAAAATCTGCTCCTAATATACCTCAAATAACCTCAGATATGCAGCTGTCTCTTATACACATCTAGATGTGTATAAGAGACAGACTTTATAGTTACCTCAAAAAAATTATTGATAGTATATTATTCAAAAGTTTAGCAATTAGAGCATAGTACTTCTTGTGGCTTAAAAACTTTGTGTTTTTTTCCATATTTTTTTCTACTGAGCTTTTTAGTCCAAAAGTCTTTCAGTCTTGCATAGGAAATTTTATGTGGTCAAAAATGAGAAACACCAAAAGAATATTTGTGTGTGTTACTCCACAATACAATATACTTTTAATAAGTTGTATGACACTGCTAACAACATGAGACAAATTTTGAACTGGAAAACTTAAATCCTACTACTATTAACTGAAGTTCATACTTTTGCTGTGAAAGACTAACAAAGATTTTAAAATAAGTTGTGTTGATTTTTAATTTTTCTTTCAATGCAAAATTGCTGAAAGGATTTTTTTTCTCCTTTATTTATTTGTAAGTTGAAACTTGCCATCCTTGGGTGAGAGCAACTACAGTCTTCTCAGCAATATGAGAACTATATCTTCCATCAAGAAGTCTGTAGTGTATATGTTTATCTCAAGGGCACTCTTCTCTGGGAAGATTCAGTCTTAAATGGGGTGAGCCCTTCGTGCACTTATTCAGTTATTCACAGAAGCAATGAAAGTCTGCTAGTGCTCATCTTTTAGGCACTGAAGATTCAGTTATGGACCAGATAGGCAAGATCTTTGTTCTCAATAGGACATATATTTCAGAGGAGAGAATAAAATAAAAACAAACACAATAAAGTAATAAATTAATAAGATTAAAAGCTAAGAATAAAAACCTGGTGGGAGATTTGGTGTAAAATAACTGACTAGCTATAAAAGGACATATGTAAAGACCAGGAATAACAGCACTATTAACAGAGGGAATAGACAGTGCACTGTCCCTGCATGACTGGCATTTGAGAAGCAGAATAGCATTGATGGTGAAGGAGGAGATGTGTGTAGGTTAAAATCAGAGAAGTAGGCAGGGTCAGGTTAAGAAGACATTACTAGAGTAAAGGATTTGGGGAATATTCTAATGTAATGAGGAGACATTGAAAGGTATTAAGTGACAGATGGTGTGATGTGATTTGGATTTTTCAAAGATCACACTGACTGCAGTGTAGTGAAAATATCATAAGAATATCTTTGTAATGGGGTGGATAATTTGAAGACTATTTTGTGGACTCATACCCATCAAATACATGCAAATTCATAATGACAATAAAAACAGAACTAAACAGTAATTTTAAAATTTTTGTAAGTTTCCAAAGCACTGGCTCATTATCCTGAAAACTGGTAAATTAAGGGCAGAGATCTAACATAAATTCTGTCTTTCCTGTATAAAGTGGGCTTCAGGGTAAGAAAATAGCTGCTGATAGTATGTTCTTTATAAGTTTCAGCCAGTGTATGCAGGTAGAAGGACAGAATTTTTTAAAATCACCTTTTGTGACCTATATTGAAATAATGGATCTAGACAGTGGTCACCATGGTTTCTAGAACAGTAGAGCAAAAAGTTGTTTGAGAATTATATAATGAATGGGCCAATCTGACATCACCTGAGCCCATAGATTAATCTCATTATCACTTAAAGTAGGACAACCAGATGTTAGATACTCCTGATATGGTGCAATTGGAAGCACGTAGCACATCACTTACAAAGTGAAATTATCTTTAACCAAATAAAATTGGACCTGAAAATAATCAAGTCTCTAGGTCTAACAATCTAAGGAAAAATGTGGAGAGGCAAATATGTTTAAAGAACTATGAAGAAGCAACCAGCCAATCGAGAATGTGTAAATTGCTTTCTTTGACAAATAGATGACATGAAATAAACAAGGATTTTACAGATTAAAAAAGGCGTTTGCAGTGTAGACCTTGTTTGGAGTCTTATTCAAATGGAACAACCTTAAGAAGGCATTTTTGGCATTTTGTGGCTTAAAAACTTTGTGCTTTTTGTCATATTTTTTCTATGGAGCTTATTAGTCCAAAAGTCTTTCAGCCTTGCTGAAATTTTCCTAAAATCTAGGAAAATTTTAAAGTGGACTGAATATCAGATAATATAATAAATTATTGGAGTTTTTTTTTTTTTTTTTTGGCTGGTTGTCTAGTAATGTTATGTTAACAACATAAGTCACTTTCTGCTACTAATACTGGATTATTTATAGTGAAATCAAATGATGTCCATGCTTTCATCTAAAGTATTTCATTGATTGGAGGAGGAGAAATGGTGGATGATAGATGAAACAAAACTAGCAGGATGTTAACTTGAAACTAGATGAAGTTTTCATTAGGGGTCGATTCATTATAATATTTTCCATAGTTTTGTATATGTTTAAAAATTTCTCTAGTATTAAGTTAAAATATAAACAACAAAAAACCATATTAAGTCATGGAATACGTGGGAAAGCCTAATGCGGAAGTTTAGACGAGGAATGGTAGATTGGGCTTGGGTAGAAGAGTTGAGATGAGAAGACTGGATGGATTCTGAACACATGTTGGAGATAAAATAAGTGGGGTTTTCTATTGGATTAATTTGAGGTGGGAAATAATGGTAGCTGGATTTTTGGTTTGAGTAAATTGGGAGAATGGTGATACTGTTTTGAATTGGGAAAAGCAGACTGAGGAAGAGGTTGGAGTCAGTCAATAGTTCTGTTTTGATCTTGTGAGGTTTAAGATTGCTATTAGACATCCTAATGGAAATTGTATGTAGGTAATTGGCTATTCCAATCTAACTCCAGAATTCTATGAAGACTGACAGTAAAAAGACAGAGCATAGTTGACACTTAATATCATGAATATGAGTAAGACTATGTAGAGAAAGTGGAGATAGATAGACAAGAAAGGAATTCCAGGACTGAACTTGGGAAGTTCAACTAGGGTTTAAGCAGAAATACTTGAGTTAGCAAAGGGGTCTAAGAATAAAAGTCCAGGAGAAAGTACATCACAGAAACCAAGAAAATGAATTTCCAAAAAGAAGATGTGATCAGTGATATCAACTGCTGCTTAGAAGCCAAATAACACAAGAATAAAAAGAGGAACACTGGATTTAGTAGTATGAGGTCTATACTGAATATGAAAAATAGAACAGGGACTAGAAGAAAAAGTAAATTAGGGATAGAAGCAGAGGAAGGAAAATTTCTTGTGTAATGATTACCACAATCAAGCTAGTTAACATATCATTTCACATAGTTACCATTCTAGGTCTGTATGTGGTGAGGACACTTAAGATCTACTCTAAGCAAATTTCAAGTATACAATACATTAACTATAGTTACCATGCTGAATATTAGACCACTGGAACTTACTCATTTTTAACTGAAAGTTGCATTTTACAACAACAGTCACTTAAAACACCACATTTTATACCTCAAGTATTTACAGCTTTTAATTTGTCAATTATACCTTAATAAAGCTAGAAAAAAATCTAATTTATAAGAAAGGAGATGTAATCATAATATGCCAAAGGATTAGCTATAATAGTTACATAGCCATAGCAATTTAAAAATGAAGAAAAGAAAGTAAAGGAGGTGATTGTGTGTGTCATTATCATCCATAGTGGTAAATAGGTAAAAAATAAAACTTAAAATCAGGATAAAACAGTTTTTATATGGCATATACTTAATCTCATTGTTTGCTGCAATACTTTTTAGGACTTCTCCTCAAAAAAATGATATCTATGAATTGCTTAATATCTTATCTGAGTTATTATAAAGAGTCACACTCCTAGCAAAGAGCTTTTTAGAGTATATAATATCTATGAGTCATAAGGAGTTCATGATCTGAGCCACAGTCAGCTCCTGGTCTTGTTTTTCTTGACTGTATAGAGCTTCTCCATCTTTGGCTGCATAGAATATAATCAATCTGATTTCGGTGTTGACCATCCGGGGATGTCCATGTGTAGAGTCTTCTCTTATGTTGTTGGAAGAGGATGTTTGCTATGACCAGTGCATTTTCTTGGCAAAACTCTATTAGTCTTTGCCCTGCTTCATTCCACATTCCAAGGCCAAATTTGCCTGTTACTCCAGGTGTTTCTTGACTTCATAGTTTTGCATTCCAGTCCCCTATAATGAAAAGGATATCTTTTTTGGGTGTTAGTGCTAAAAGGTCTTGTAGGTCTTCATAAAACCGTTCAGCTTCTTCAGCATTACTGGTTGGGGCATAAAAGGAAAGATATAAGCATCTGAATGCAGAGTTCCAAATAGCAAGAACAGATAAGAAAGCCTTCTTCAGCGATCAATGCAAAGAAATAGAGGCAAACAGCAGAATGGGAAAGACTAGAGATCTCTTCAAGAAAATTAGAGATACCAAGGGAATATTTCATGCAAAGATGGGCTTGATAAAGGACAGAAATGGTCTGGACCTAACAGAAGCAGAAGATATTAAGAAGAGGTGGCAAGAATACATGGAAGAACTGTACAAAAAAGATCTTCACGACCCAGATAATCATGATGATGTGATCACTCACCTAGAGCCAGACATCTTGGAATGTGAAGTCAAGTGGGCCTTAGAGAGCATCACTATGAACAAAGCTAGTGGAGGTGATGGAATTCCAGTTGAACGGTTTCAAATCCTGAAAGATGATGCTGTGAAAGTGCTGCACTCAATCTCCCAGCAAATTTGGAAAACTCAACAGTGGCCACAGGACTGGAAAAGGTCA
Organism: Cephalophus harveyi; assembly: GCA_006410635.1. Classification (NCBI taxonomy): domain Eukaryota; kingdom Metazoa; phylum Chordata; class Mammalia; order Artiodactyla; family Bovidae; genus Cephalophus; species Cephalophus harveyi. The sequence goes on along the minus strand of SJYT01081395.1, from coordinate 61,745 downwards.
GTTTTCATTCCAATCCCAAAGAAAGGCAATGCCAAAGAATGCTCCAACTACTGCACAATTGCACTCATCTCACATGCTAGTAAAGTAATGCAAAAATTCTCCAAGCCAGGCTTCAGCAATACGTGAACCGTGAACTCCCTGATGTTCAAGCTGGTTTTAGAAAAGGCAGAGGAACCAGAGATCAAATTGCCAACATCCGCTGGATCGTGGAAAAAGCAAGAGAGAACTAAGGTCCATCTAGTCAAGGCTATGGTTTTTCCTGTGGTCATGTATGGATGTGAGAGTTGGACTGTGAAGAAGGCTGAGCACTGAAGAATTGATGCCTTTGAACTGTGGTGTTGGAGAAGACTCTTGAGAGTCCCTTGGACTGCAAGGAGATCCAACCAGTCCATTCTGAAGGAGATCAGCCCTGGCATTTCTTTGGAAGGAATGCTGCTAAAGCTGAAACTCCAGTACTTTGGCCACCTCATGAGAAGAGTTGACTCATTGGAAAAGACTCTGATGCTGGGAGGGATTGGGGGCAGGAGGAGAAGGGGACGACCGAGGATGAGATGGCTGGATGGCATCAAGGACTCGATGGATCTGAGTCTGAGTAAACTCCGGGAGATGGTGATGGACAGGGAGGCCTGGCGTGCTGCGATTCATGGGGTTGCAAAGAGTCGGACACGACTGAGCGACTGAACTGAACTGAATGAGTCAGAAATTTCACTGGACAATATAATTATCTTAGTAGCAACATACATTAGAAACAGATACATTTAATGGCAGCAGGAACTCACATTTCTTGAGCTCATGGTTCCTGTCAAATGGGCTAAATCGTGTAAGAAAAAAATCAAATGTAATGTAGACAACTCTTCTTGCCTTGGTTTTTTTTCATTGAGATATGGCTTACAAATGGTACATTATATGTTTGTTATCCTTGCAGGAAGAATCAATGATCTAAAACAGGTGGCCAGGCTGATTTCCTTTATAATCCAATCAAGTCACAGAAACAATGTTTATTTTTCTTTTCCTTTTTTGCAAAATTAAGTATGTTCAATTGTTCTAAAATGCTGAAATAGAAATGAGCAAAAACAAGATAAGGCATGAAAATTCATCTGGAAGCAAAACAGAGTGAAAGATTCCTTGAAGACTATATTATAATCACAAGTCTTACCTTACGGGGAATAGAAACTGCCACATCTTCCATCAGAGCTCTTACTCCAAAGACGTTAAATTTTTTAGAACGTACAAAAACAGATGGAGATGGAGACTGGAATTCAAGATCAGAGAGTCTGAAAGTACAAGGACCCTCTTGTGCCCGGAGGTTGCTCCTTCCCTCTGTTTCCCTAACATGCACCTTGTTCCCATCACACCTACTTTCTCCATTGTTTGGAAGGTGACGTTCAAAATAGGTATTTGTTCTTCTTCAAAATTGCTGGCTTGGCTCTATTGCCAAGCTGGTTCAGAGAGAATCCTTGATCATCTTACTTTAGAGGCCATGTGACTTACAGAGCTCAATATTGAGACACCCATATCAGCTTCTCCAAATATAATAGCACCTGTTCCATTCTGTCATAAACCATGACCAGATGCTTACTTACCGCAAGAAATCAATGCCTGTCATAAATGTTCTCATTACAAACTAAGAAAATAGTCTCCTTAAATGGTTTTCCTTTTAGCCTAAAAAGTTGAAATAAGAAGTTCAATCAGAAAAAAACAATAGCTTTCAAGTTCTTATTATGAGTGGCAGGAAACATAAATCTAAGTCTCAAGGGATAAAAGCTAAACACACCCTTTAAAAAAGTCAATATTTGGGAAATGTGTGAATTAAATATCTTAGCACATCTGCTCTAACAGTTCAAAATAAAAACTTGAGAACCTATACAGTGAATTTTCCAGTGTTCTAATTCTTCCAAACAGTGCCACTAGTGAGGTCATTTATTGGGAAAAAGAAAAAGATTACATGTCATTTTTGAAATATTCTAAAAACTGTAAGGTCTACCTTTGTTCACTTTTCCTAAAATGGAATAATCAGCAGCTTAATATTTCTGTTCTCATAGGCCTTGTTTTATAAATGAAACATGAGCCCTCCCAGTATGATTTCTCTCCAAAACAAAAATAATAGTCTCATTGGACTTAAGTAAGGAGAGAGTGGAAGTAAAAAGAAAACACCTCAGATAGAAAATTATTTAAAATCTTTTGTGCTACTCTTAAGACTTGATAAGTTGATTAAAAAGTAGCTCTTTGCAGTGGTCCTCTTCAGAAAGTGGGGCTATTTCCTTAGCCCTAGATTCTGGCTGGGCTTGTTACTTGCTTTGGTCAATAGAATATGATGGAAGTGAGCAAGTGACATGGTGTGTATTCTGAGCCTTAGGCACAGACAGCTCTGAAGCTTTCATCTTGCCTTCTTGGAGTGTTATTTTCATGTGACTGAGTCTAAGTCAGCCTAATGGAGAAGACATGTGGAAGAGAGTTGAGACATCCAACCAAAAACTGATGTACTGCAAGCCATGTTTAGTGAGGCCATTCAGCCCCTGTTTAACAGCTGTCCCATAGGAGAGGCCAGGCAAAGCCAGTGTAAGAACCTTCCGGCTGAGCCCATCCTAAATTGCTGACTCACAGAATCATAAGAAGATAAATGAGTATTGCTTTAACTTTCTATATTTTGGGGTGTTTGTTGCTCAGCAAAGGTTAACCAGCAGTCATTCTAAATGCTTCCCAGTGCAGTGAGTCTCTTACTGACCGATGCCATTATAGCCAATCCAAAACAAGCATCTATTTCATACTTAGGACCTTCCGTGTGAATGCTAGAATTATTTTTAACCACCATCAGACATCAGTGGTTGCCAGGTCTCAATCTACAAGTAATTCACTACTGCTGTCCCTATCATAAACTTGTTTCCCTTACACACACACAAATACACACACATACACATGTGTGTGTGTATGCATACATTTTCATCTGCAATTATATTGCTGCATGAAAACCACTGTTATTCACCTTGGCATGATGAGGAATTTTGTGAGACCATAGAAAGACCAAAACAGATTCATTTCTCCTCCTCTTGCCTTTTCTGTCAAAGCCTGATTTATTTTTTCTCTTCTCTTTAATAAGTCATCTAAAAATTTCACTGATGATAGATTTATTTGAGTTAACAAGCTTCCTCTTCCAAAAATGCAAATATCTGGGGGTGTGTGAAAGATCAGTCATTCAAATCTTTCTGTGAATTGGTTTAATCATCTGCTTTCCTTCATACCACTGTCTGAGCAGCTGTATAGAAAACATGAGGGTTTTGGGTGGAGGTAGGAGATAGAAAATTAGCAGCTTGCAGACTTTTGAAAAGTAGGGCAGGCCAAGTTGGGAGCTTGCAGTATCATAATGTTTTAAGGCATTATGATGGCATGAGGTTCCTAAAGGATTATAAGAGGTAGAATGACCGTATAAGAGAAAAATAGGATAATATACAAGGTAGTTCACGTGCACTCAGTTGCTTCAGAAGTCTATGGAGTGTAGCCCACCAGGCTACTCTGTCCATGGGATTCTCCTGGGAAGAATACTGGAGTGGGTTGCCATTCCTTCCTCCAGGGGATCTCCCCAACCTAGGGATGAAACCCAAGTCTCCTGTATCTCCTTCATTGCAGGCAGATTCTTAACCCACTGAGCCACCTTCAAAGCTCCATGGGTTGCAGATTCTTTACTAAAATATGTCCTAGGGCCTGCTCTTCCTCTGGGACTAGGAAGAAACTCATCCTTAGATTCTTTCTCTATCATATGATACTCTGATTTCAGAGTCCTGGATTTAAATTTATACCATTTGTGCCATTTTTCAGCCATGATAAGGTACAACGGGCTTTGTGGGTGAAGATGGGGTGGGGGGGGGTTTGAGTGTTACCCTGAGACTCTAGCTGCTGTAGTTTCATGAGAAAGATGTACAGGAGGGAGTTCACAAGACATGGTACTCTATTATTAAAGCAGAATTCATCCCTAAACCCCTGTTTGGAACCCTTTTGGTCTTAAATTCTCAAATAGAAGTTCTTGACCTGCTGACTTAATCTGTCTTTTATGCTTAGAGCCTTTTCTTCTCTGTCTTTGATCCACTCCCAAATCTTGGCTCTTGAGGGAGGTCTAACTGTGATTATTGAAGAAGGAATGGGCCTTTTCTCCCTAAATATTAGGACAGAGACAGTTCAGACCTGCTGTCTTTTGATATTGTCCTGTGAGACATGTTCCTGATGTGTCACTTTCTTGGTGGCATGAGAGGAAATTATGGAAAAAAGCACCAAGATTTAAAGACAATAGATCATAGAGAAAAAGCCAAGAGAGAATTCCCGAAAGGATACTGTACAAAAGTAGGCACAGTTAGCAACTCACAGGGCATCCTACCTGGTTTACGGCTGATTTTTTGGCCTCTTTCTTGATGTAGCATTGATCTCATTTTTGTTTGTTTGTTTCTGCACAAAATTTTTAATAAGCTTGGCATACAGCATTTATGATACTTTATTGCAACTATACATCACTCTATTTGCAGAATACTCTCCTCTTGTTTCTGATGAGGAAAACAAGGCTCAGAGATGGGGAAGAGTATCTACATATGATCTGCCTTTCTGCGTGCTATGATGTTGTTGTCTAGTCACTAAGTCATGTCCGACTATATGCAACCCTATCAACTGCAACATGCCGGCCTTCCCTGTCCTACACTATCTCCCAGAGTTTGCTCAAACTCATGTCCATTGAGTCAATGATGCCATCCAACCATCTCATCCTCTGTTGCCCACTTCTCCCCCTGTCCTCAATCTTTCCCAGCATCAAGGTCTTTTCCAATGAGTCAGCAATTTGCATCAGGTGGCCAAAGTATTGGAGCTTCAGCATCAGTCCTTCCAATGAATATTCAGAGTTGATTTCCTTTAGGATTGACTGGTTTGATCTCCTTGTTGTCCAAGGGACTCTCAAGAGGGTTCTCCAGCACCACCATTTTTTGGTCTTCAGCCTTCTTTATGGTCCAACTCTCACATCCATACATAACTAAGTAGAGAAACCACAACTACCACCATATAATCACCACCATCTTTTTTCTTCCTGTGTTTCCAAGCTTTTTCCAGATCTGTTTCAAAGTTTTGTACAACCATTCCCTAACATATTGTTTAAAATAGAAGGAAAAAAAAATAGCCTCTTAACCTCTGAGGCACTTCTCTTTGGTACAGTACTGTATTCTCAATAATGTATTTTCAGACTTATCAAACACATGTCTCAGATAAAAGTTATCAGTATTAATATTTAAGTTTTGAGGGTCTTTGGAGAAACTCAGATTGCAATTTCACTAGATTATTCAGCCCATTTGTTCCACAGAAAGTCTTCAAAAACTCCAATTTGAATTTACTTACTTTAAAAAAACTAGTCTGTTTAGATTTTCAAAAGCTTTAGTCTCTCTTAGTAAGATGGTTGGAGGTGCTTAACTGGAAAGGAGGAAAATGTGTTTACAGCTGAGTTTCAGAGAAAGCTATGTATAGAGGATCTAAATGCAAATCACATCAGAGCATTTAGGACTTTTTTTTCCTTATAGTGAAGGAAGCACCAATAGAATCTTTGCTTAGTGATCTGATCCCTATCAGTCAGAGGGATTAAGCAGTGATGATCAAAGCATATCTGTTGGAAAGTAAGAGAATACTTGTTTCACAGTGCCTAGGACCAGGGAAATATACCAATTAAGGTTATATGGGCATCTTCTACATTAAATTTTAAAATACAAAGTTGATTATCAACTTGGAATATAAGACCACAACTGAATGTACCTAACCCCAAATTACCCATCAGCTATGGGATTAAATTTTACAAAAATAAAGGCAAAAGTTAAAATCAAATTTACCTTGTATCCAAGGGAAAAGCTAAAAATGAAATGAAAAGCTAAATAGATGAAAACCTCCACACTGCAATAAAGGAGAGGTAAAAATTCAGGCTGGAGAAGGCAACAGCACCCCTCTCTAGTACTCTTGCCTGGAAAATCCCATGGACAGAGGAACCTGGTAGGCTGCAGTCCATGGAGTCGCTAAGAGACATGACTGAGCGACTTCACTTTCACGTTTCACTTTCATGAAGGAAATGGCAACCCACTCCAGTGTTCTTGCCTGGAGAATCCCAGGGATGAGGGAGCCTGGTGGGCTGCAGTCCATGGGGTCGCAAAGAGTCGGACACTATTGAAGTGACTTAGCAGCAGCAGCAGCAGAAAATCAAGCATAAAGCATATTTTTATTTTTTATTTATTTATTTTTTATCAAAGAGGAATGTGTTTATATGAGTATGATATCACTCTCATGCAGTCTCAGAAATTGTTTTTAGTTCCTGTGTTTGCCTTTTACATTTAAGATGAAGAGAAACTTAAGCATTTTGAGAGAGGTAGAAATCAAATGGCTGCAGAGTGGGACTGAGAAAGAAAGTTATGGAGATGAGAATTTAGGGAAGACTCACAGGCAACGTTAACATGTTCAGAATGGATTTAGAATCTGTGACTGAGAGAGCTCTTCAGAAACATGTTCCTAAATTAAGAGATTAATCAAAATTCACAGTGATGAAAAAGTGACTGTTTACTTGGCAAAAGAAAGGAATATTTAAGTGATGCTAGAATTTGTACTATTAATGATTAGTCAATGACCAAAGTACAAAAATTGTGCCAAATTACTAGTTAGTTATGCATGGTAGAAAATTGCTTCTAATAATAGAATTGACAAGGTAGGAATAAGCATTTGTGAAACCACTAAGAGATGGGAATACCAGACCACCTGACCCGCCTCTTGAGAAATCTGTATGCAGGTCAGGAAGCAACAGTTAGAACTGGACATGGAACAACAGACTGGCTCCAAATAGGAAAAGGAGTACGTCAAGGCTGTATATTGTCAGCCTGCTTATTTAACTTCTATGCAGAGTACATCATGAGAAATGCTGGACTGGAAGAAACACAAGCTGGAATCAAGATTGCTGGGAGAAATATCAATAACCTGTTATGCAGATGACACCACCCTTATGGCAGAAAGTGAAGAGGAACTAAAAAGCCTCTTGATGAAAGTGAAAGAGGAGAGTGAAAAAGTCGGCTTAAAGCTCAACATTCAGAAAACGAAGATCATGGTTGGACAGGGAGGCCTGGCGTGCTGCGATTCATGGGGTCACAAAGAGTCGGACACGACTGGGTGACTGAACTGAACTGAAGAAACTTCCAGGTTTTAAATTTCATACTTGAAATCTAATGAAAGAATTATTTTTACTCTTTCTAAAGAAATATAGCTAACACTTTAAATTGAAGTGAAATATTATAGCTATACTTTTACATTTTTAAAGTATACCTTATGAGCATCCAGAAGTTTCCACTTAGTACAGTGGGCTCAGTATTAGCTTTTTTCTCTCACCTGTGCAGATGAAAGGAAATGCAGTGCATGTGGTGATGTGTGTGGTCAGCTGCTCAGTCATGTCTGACTCTGCAACTCCATGGACTGTAGCCCACCATGCTCCTCTGTCCATGGAATTTTTTAGGCAAGAATGCTCGTGGACCATTCTCTAATAAAAACAAAGTACTATCAGGTGCTAGCATCTGGGAATAACTGTTTCTAGTCCTGAGTGATAGTGAGAGATGTAAAGAATGCAGAAACCCCTTCTGGCCAGCTGTGGGTCAAGAAGAAGCATAAAGTTACCAAGCCACCAGTTGGCAAGGTCAGTAGTTACCAGGGGAAGCTGAAGGTCAGATATACAGGAAATCTTTATGGGAAGAGGCTGATAAGTTCTGCCAGGAGTGTAAAGATAGTAGTCTGACCTTCCTACAGCAGTTTACCACTTGATATATTGTATAAAGCTATACCTATTTATTTTTTGGTTATATGTATTTATTTTATAATAAACCCTTTACACAACAATGAGTCAAAGAAAGAAGTGTATATTTAATAAAAATATAAGGATTGAATTTTGTTTTTCATTCTCAAGAAAGGTGATGATGACCATGTATAAAATATTTATTGATATTTACCCAATATCATGGTATAATAGCAAATCAGATACCTTCTGAAATATCCGATAGCTTATGAAAATCAGAAGAGACATGTCTGCTGAAGAAGCATAGCATTAACTTTAACTTTTGGGAGGTGTTTTAAGGAGGCTGTCCTTGAAGATGGTGATTTACCACAAGCAGCTGTCTACTGTGAAACATCACTTTTTATTTAAACAAATTGACTGTTTTTTTTAAAGTTAATTTTGCTCATTTTCAAATCAAGAGTTCTTAAATGTCTAAGAAAATTGAGGTGATATTAGTTACTGCATTGGCTTTTTTAAAAGAATGATTTTTCTAACAGTTAAATGATGCCAGTATTAAATCAGTACTAATCATTTGGTTTTTAACAACTTTTGAAATCAAAAGTAAAGCTTTTAAAAGGTTACTCTGCCAAAAGTAAAACATTTGATATTATTATACATGCTATTGTAAGTTCAATTAGAAAGTTAAACAACTGAAGAAAAAGTTTTTTGTAATAATTATCGAAATAATAGATTTTGGTGGATCACAAGTCATTGTAAAAATAATATTCTTTGGCAGAAATCTACTTGGAATCAGTTGTGGTTCACATACAATTGATATTTGCATTTGCACTCTCTGATCAATAGAAATACTCTCTGATCAATAAAATTTTGATCAATGTCAAAATTTTGTAGGCAATTTATATTATATAATTATAATTATATAATGTAATCTAACTATATTTTTATATAAAGAAATGTTGCTCATATATTAAGTATGAAAGTGAAGTCACTCAGTCGTGTTTGACTCTTTGCGACCCCATGGATTGTAGCCTACCAGGCTCCCCTGTCCATGGAATTTTCCAAGCAAGAATGTTGGCGTGGGTGGCCGTTTCCTTCTCCAGGGGATCTTCCCAACCCAGGGATCAAACCTGGGTCTCCTGCATTCCAGGCAGGCACTTTACCATCTGAGCCCTGTGGGAAGTCCTATGTTAAGTATACCATAAACTTTATTTTATTTTTATTTATTTTTTATTATTTAAATTTATTTATTTTAATTGGAGTCTAATTACTTTACAATATTGTATTGGTTTTGCCATACATCAACATGAATCTGCCACGGGTGTACACGTGTTCCTCATCCTGAACCCCTCTCCCTTCTCCCTCCCCGTACCATCCCTCTGGGTCATCCCAGTGCACCAGCCCCAAGCATCCTGTATCCTGCATCAAACCTGGACTGGCGATTCATTTCTTATATGATATTATACATGTTTCAATGCCATTCACCCAAATCATCCCACCTTCTCTGTCTCCCTCTCCCTCGGAGTCCAAAAGTCTCTTCTTTACATCTGTGTCTCTTTTGCTGTCTCTCATACAGGGTTATCGTTACCATCTTTCTAAATTCCATATATATGCATTAGTATACTGGTGTTTTCCTTTCTGGCTTACTTCACTCTATATAATAGGCTCCAGTTTCATCCACCTCATTAGAACTGATTCAAATGTATTCTTTTTAATGGCTGAGTAATACTCCGTTGTGTATATGTGCCACAGCTTTCTTATCCATTCATCTGCTGATGGACATCTAGGTTGCTTCCATGTCCTGGCTATTATAAATAGTGCTGCAATGAACATTGGGGTACACATGTCTCTTTCAGTTCTGGTTTCCTTGGTGCGTATGCCCAGCAGTGGGATTGCTGGGTCATAAGGCAGTTCTATGTCCAGTTTTTTAAGGGATCTCCACACTGTTCTCCATAGTGGCTGTACTAGTTTGCATTCCACCAACAGTGTAAGAGGGTTCCCTTTTCTCCACACCCTCTCCAGCATTTATTGCTCGTACAAAACCACAATGAGGTACCATTTCAAGCCAGTCAGAATGGCTGTAATCCAAAAGTCTACCATAAACTTTAACAAAATTATTTAAACTATATAAGCAAGTGAACTAATGCAACTAATTATAAACACTGACAATACTATTATGATATTATATACCTTTTTTTAGTTTTTATTTTTACTTTATTTTGCTTTACAATACTGTATTGGTTTTGCCATATACATTTTATAACAAAACTGACAGCTTGCAATAATCTTAATTTTTTTTCATTTACTTATTCGTTATTTATTGAGTATAGATAATTTATAATATTGGTTTCAGTTGTATAACAAAGTGATTTAATATCTTTTAGTAGAGTCAAGTTTGCTTTTTTAACAAATCAAGACACATCCACTTGGGGCAAAATTGTGATATTTGGTTGAATTAGAAAATTATGGCTTCTTTTACAGCCAGTTATTCAGAGGCTAAGACCATCTTGCTGCCCGCCCTTCTGAGCACTTAAAACAAAAAGGACTGGATTTTTAAATTGGATAACAATATTTTTTATAAATTACACTCCATTTAAAGTTATAAAATATTGGCCATTTTCCCTGTGCACTACAATATATCCTTGTAGCTTATTTATTTTATATGCAGTAGTTGTACCCCTTAATCCCTTACTTTTATCTTGCCTCTCCCTCTTCTGTTTACCTATGCATAACCACTAGTTTATTCTCTATATCTGTAAGTCTCTTTCTGTTTAATTGTATTCCTTTGTTTGTTTCATTTTTCAGATTTCACATAGAGGTAATAGCATACAGTATGTTACTTTCTCTGTCTGACTTATTTTACTAAGCATAATACCGTACAGATCTGTCCATGTTAAAAATGACAAAATTTCACTCTTTCTATGGCTAAATAGTGCTCCATTGTATATATACCATGTCATCTTTATCCACTGATCTCTTGATGGACATTTAGGTTACTTCCATATTTTGGCTATTGTAAACAGTGCCGCTATGAACATCATGGTACATGTATCTTTTCAGATTAATATTTTCACTTTCTTTCGATATATACCCAGGACTGGAATTGCTGGATCATATGATAATTTTATTTTTAGTTTTTTGAGCAACCTATGTACTGTTTTCCACAATGGGTACACAAAATTGCATCCCCAACAACAGTGTTCCCTTTATCTCCATATTCTCATCAACATTTGTTGCTTGTGGTCTTTTTGATGATAGCCATTCTGTCAGGTGTGAGGTAATATCACATCTGGTTTTGATTTGCATTTCTCAGATTATTGGCAATGTTGAATATGTTCATGTGCCTCTTGGCCATCTGTATATCTTCTTTGGAAGAATCTCTATTCAGGTCTTCTGCCCATTTAAAAAATTTTTTTAATGAAATATAGGTGATTTACAACTTCGTGTTAGTTTCAGGTGTACAGCAAAGTGATTCAGTTATACACAGATATATTCTTTTTTTTTTTTTTTTACATTTTCTACCATTATAGCTAACTGCAAGATATTGAGTGTAGTCACTTTGATATACAATAGGTCCTTGTTGGTTATCTGTCCTAAATATAATAGTGTGTATATTTTAATCCCACACTCCTAATTTATCCCTCTCTCTCCTTCCTCTTTGATAACCGTAAGTTTGTTTTCTATGTCGGTGAGTATATTTCTATTTTGTAAAAAGTTCATTAGTATCATTTTTTTTAGATCCTACATATAAGTGACATCATTTGATATTTGCATTCTCTGTCCAGTTTGCTTCACTTAGTACGATAATTTCTAGGTCCATCCATGTTGCTACAAATGGCATAATTTCATTCTTTGTATGGCTGAGTAGTATACCATTGTGAATATATACCACATCTTCATTCATTCATCTGCTGCTGGACATTAAGGTCGCTTCTGTGTCTTGCTCCAGTTTTTTTTTTTTTAATTCTCAGCTTTGTTGCTTGGTTTCTGCTGTGTTCATGAGCAGCTAAGGAGTTAGCCAGATATTTACACAGGGTTTTTATGTTGATTTTTGGGCTTCTTTGCTATTACTTTCTCTTTTCCTGGATTCCCCTTCTCACTTAAAAGCTGGTGTGGTCACCCCCAAATTCTATTTTCTAGCTCTCCAAGACAACAATCTTTCCAGTTTTTATCCATGTTTTATTTATACTACTTGGATATAAAATGGGGCCAGCCCTTTGACTAAAAGCTATTGAGTATCTCAGAGAATTTTGTTCGTATATTCCAAATGTGTGTTTGTGTGTGCATGCTCAGTCATGTCCAAGTCTTTGTAACCTCACAGACAGCCCATGAGGTTCATCTGTTGGGGGGATTTTCCCATCAAGAATACTGGAGTGGGTTGCCATTTCCTCCTCCAGGGGATCTTCCCAACCCAGGGATCGAACCCACATCTCCTGCATTGCAGGCAGATTATTTACCACTGAGCCACCAGGGAAGCCCATGCCAAGTGTTAATCTGCTTTCAATTTATATCTGTTTCTTGTCAGTCTTAAGTGCCTTCAGGTGTTTGATTTATGTGTTTTGTCCAGTTTATAGTTATTATCATGGAATATTTATCTGATCATTACTACTATGCCATTGCTGAACATCAGTTCAGTTCAGTCGCTCAGTTGTGTCCGACTCTCTGTGACCCCATGTCAAACCTGGGTCTCCTGCATTCCAGGCAGGCACTTTACCATCTGAGCCCTGTGGGAAGTCCTATGTTAAGTATACCATAAACTTTATTTTATTTTTATTTATTTTTTATTATTTAAATTTATTTATTTTAATTGGAGTCTAATTACTTTACAATATTGTATTGGTTTTGCCATACATCAACATGAATCTGCCACGGGTGTACACGTGTTCCTCATCCTGAACCCCTCTCCCTTCTCCCTCCCCGTACCATCCCTCTGGGTCATCCCAGTGCACCAGCCCCAAGCATCCTGTATCCTGCATCAAACCTGGACTGGCGATTCATTTCTTATATGATATTATACATGTTTCAATGCCATTCACCCAAATCATCCCACCTTCTCTGTCTCCCTCTCCCTCGGAGTCCAAAAGTCTCTTCTTTACATCTGTGTCTCTTTTGCTGTCTCTCATACAGGGTTATCGTTACCATCTTTCTAAATTCCATATATATGCATTAGTATACTGGTGTTTTCCTTTCTGGCTTACTTCACTCTATATAATAGGCTCCAGTTTCATCCACCTCATTAGAACTGATTCAAATGTATTCTTTTTAATGGCTGAGTAATACTCCGTTGTGTATATGTGCCACAGCTTTCTTATCCATTCATCTGCTGATGGACATCTAGGTTGCTTCCATGTCCTGGCTATTATAAATAGTGCTGCAATGAACATTGGGGTACACATGTCTCTTTCAGTTCTGGTTTCCTTGGTGCGTATGCCCAGCAGTGGGATTGCTGGGTCATAAGGCAGTTCTATGTCCAGTTTTTTAAGGGATCTCCACACTGTTCTCCATAGTGGCTGTACTAGTTTGCATTCCACCAACAGTGTAAGAGGGTTCCCTTTTCTCCACACCCTCTCCAGCATTTATTGCTCGTACAAAACCACAATGAGGTACCATTTCAAGCCAGTCAGAATGGCTGTAATCCAAAAGTCTACCATAAACTTTAACAAAATTATTTAAACTATATAAGCAAGTGAACTAATGCAACTAATTATAAACACTGACAATACTATTATGATATTATATACCTTTTTTTAGTTTTTATTTTTACTTTATTTTGCTTTACAATACTGTATTGGTTTTGCCATATACATTTTATAACAAAACTGACAGCTTGCAATAATCTTAATTTTTTTTCATTTACTTATTCGTTATTTATTGAGTATAGATAATTTATAATATTGGTTTCAGTTGTATAACAAAGTGATTTAATATCTTTTAGTAGAGTCAAGTTTGCTTTTTTAACAAATCAAGACACATCCACTTGGGGCAAAATTGTGATATTTGGTTGAATTAGAAAATTATGGCTTCTTTTACAGCCAGTTATTCAGAGGCTAAGACCATCTTGCTGCCCGCCCTTCTGAGCACTTAAAACAAAAAGGACTGGATTTTTAAATTGGATAACAATATTTTTTATAAATTACACTCCATTTAAAGTTATAAAATATTGGCCATTTTCCCTGTGCACTACAATATATCCTTGTAGCTTATTTATTTTATATGCAGTAGTTGTACCCCTTAATCCCTTACTTTTATCTTGCCTCTCCCTCTTCTGTTTACCTATGCATAACCACTAGTTTATTCTCTATATCTGTAAGTCTCTTTCTGTTTAATTGTATTCCTTTGTTTGTTTCATTTTTCAGATTTCACATAGAGGTAATAGCATACAGTATGTTACTTTCTCTGTCTGACTTATTTTACTAAGCATAATACCGTACAGATCTGTCCATGTTAAAAATGACAAAATTTCACTCTTTCTATGGCTAAATAGTGCTCCATTGTATATATACCATGTCATCTTTATCCACTGATCTCTTGATGGACATTTAGGTTACTTCCATATTTTGGCTATTGTAAACAGTGCCGCTATGAACATCATGGTACATGTATCTTTTCAGATTAATATTTTCACTTTCTTTCGATATATACCCAGGACTGGAATTGCTGGATCATATGATAATTTTATTTTTAGTTTTTTGAGCAACCTATGTACTGTTTTCCACAATGGGTACACAAAATTGCATCCCCAACAACAGTGTTCCCTTTATCTCCATATTCTCATCAACATTTGTTGCTTGTGGTCTTTTTGATGATAGCCATTCTGTCAGGTGTGAGGTAATATCACATCTGGTTTTGATTTGCATTTCTCAGATTATTGGCAATGTTGAATATGTTCATGTGCCTCTTGGCCATCTGTATATCTTCTTTGGAAGAATCTCTATTCAGGTCTTCTGCCCATTTAAAAAATTTTTTTAATGAAATATAGGTGATTTACAACTTCGTGTTAGTTTCAGGTGTACAGCAAAGTGATTCAGTTATACACAGATATATTCTTTTTTTTTTTTTTTTACATTTTCTACCATTATAGCTAACTGCAAGATATTGAGTGTAGTCACTTTGATATACAATAGGTCCTTGTTGGTTATCTGTCCTAAATATAATAGTGTGTATATTTTAATCCCACACTCCTAATTTATCCCTCTCTCTCCTTCCTCTTTGATAACCGTAAGTTTGTTTTCTATGTCGGTGAGTATATTTCTATTTTGTAAAAAGTTCATTAGTATCATTTTTTTTAGATCCTACATATAAGTGACATCATTTGATATTTGCATTCTCTGTCCAGTTTGCTTCACTTAGTACGATAATTTCTAGGTCCATCCATGTTGCTACAAATGGCATAATTTCATTCTTTGTATGGCTGAGTAGTATACCATTGTGAATATATACCACATCTTCATTCATTCATCTGCTGCTGGACATTAAGGTCGCTTCTGTGTCTTGCTCCAGTTTTTTTTTTTTTAATTCTCAGCTTTGTTGCTTGGTTTCTGCTGTGTTCATGAGCAGCTAAGGAGTTAGCCAGATATTTACACAGGGTTTTTATGTTGATTTTTGGGCTTCTTTGCTATTACTTTCTCTTTTCCTGGATTCCCCTTCTCACTTAAAAGCTGGTGTGGTCACCCCCAAATTCTATTTTCTAGCTCTCCAAGACAACAATCTTTCCAGTTTTTATCCATGTTTTATTTATACTACTTGGATATAAAATGGGGCCAGCCCTTTGACTAAAAGCTATTGAGTATCTCAGAGAATTTTGTTCGTATATTCCAAATGTGTGTTTGTGTGTGCATGCTCAGTCATGTCCAAGTCTTTGTAACCTCACAGACAGCCCATGAGGTTCATCTGTTGGGGGGATTTTCCCATCAAGAATACTGGAGTGGGTTGCCATTTCCTCCTCCAGGGGATCTTCCCAACCCAGGGATCGAACCCACATCTCCTGCATTGCAGGCAGATTATTTACCACTGAGCCACCAGGGAAGCCCATGCCAAGTGTTAATCTGCTTTCAATTTATATCTGTTTCTTGTCAGTCTTAAGTGCCTTCAGGTGTTTGATTTATGTGTTTTGTCCAGTTTATAGTTATTATCATGGAATATTTATCTGATCATTACTACTATGCCATTGCTGAACATCAGTTCAGTTCAGTCGCTCAGTTGTGTCCGACTCTCTGTGACCCCATGAACTGCAGCACGCCAGGCCTCCCTGTCCATCACCAACTCCCGGACTTCACTCAGACTCATGTCCATCGAGTCCGTGATGCCATCCAGCCATCTCATCCTCTGTCGTCCCCTTCTCCTCCTGCCCCCAATCCCTCCCAGCATCAGAGTCNTCAGTTCAGTCGCTCAGTCGTGTCCGACTCTTTGCGACCCCGTGAATCGCAGCATGCCAGGCCTTCCTGTTCATCACCAACTCCCGGACTTCACTCAGACTCATATCCATCGAGTCAGTGATGCCATCCAGCCATCTCATCCTCTGTCGTCCCCTTCTCCTCCTGCCCCCAATCCCTCCCAGCATCAGAGTCTTTTCCAATGAGTCAACTCTTCTCATGAGGTGGCCAAAGTACTGGAGTTTCAGCTTTAGCATCATTCCTTCCAAAGAAATCCCAGGGCTGATTTCCTTAAAATACTATCTTTTACTTTTAGTTTTTATGCTTGAATCAGAATGTTAAACTAGGAAGTTTAATCATTTTATTTGTTGGCCCTCACTCATGGTGGTTTGCTCTAACTGTATTAAGTAATTTGTAATTATATCCTTTTACTTAGTCAAACTTTTTTTAAAAGAATTACGGATGGCCTGCCTCAAGGGTATGAGCCTGAATCATGATTTGCATTTTCTTTGCCAAGTTCTTTGGTTTGCTGTTAGCTCTGGACACTTTAAATTAATTTTTTAGGTTAAAGTATTCTTGTCTACAGAGGGAGAATAAGTTGGCATTCAATTATGTATGAGGACAAGCTTATGGTTACAGGAATATTTTCTATCAAAGACCATGCTGAAATAGAAGAGTTTTATGTTATCTCTTTTTGCAATGCATAGATTTCTTTTCTCTGATTCTCCTGTTCACTAAGGGTTTACCCTTCAGTTCAGTTCAGTCATTCAGTCATGTCCAACTCTTTGCGACCCCATGGACTGCAGCATGCCAGGCCTCCCTGTCCATCACCAACTCCCAGAGTTTATTCTTACAGGGTCACAGCTTTATCCAAGAGTCTTAGTAACAATTTTTCTATCTTATACGAGCTCAACCCTATCTTACATCTTTGTGTGGCTCCTGAAAACCCAGACCTTTATTATGGGTTTTGCAAACACCAGCCAATCACAAGTCAATCTTAGCATTAGTATTAACTTAACGCCTTTCTTTCTCTTAGTTTGTGCCCCCTGGGGATTTCTCTTGCTTTCTCATGAGCTCACTTAGACAATTTTAAAATGTATTCTTTGTGTCTGTCATTCCTGAGTGCTTTGCAGTTTTTAAAGCTATTTATTTTAAATTTTTGCATGGGAAAACATTTAAAGAAAGAGCCGCTTTACCTTTCATGAACTTCCACTTCAGAAGATCTCCCACCTTATACAATCAAAATGATATAGTACGTTGGAAATCAAATTGTAATGCTCTGAATTATTACAAAATCAATATACAAGAAATAGACAAAGTAAATGAGAAAATTTTCTCTTTCATCATGGACTCTCGGACCTTGAATACTTTAATAATAAACTATATGAAATATCAAAAAAAAAAAGAAAAGAAAAAAAATCTTATAGCCATATCCTGTCCTCAAAAGAGTCCACCTTTCTTTGTTACTTCAGTTTATTTGGGGGCCAGATAACACACAAAAATTTTTCTAGGAAGTACCCCATGATGAGTATGAGTTTCTAGCTTTGAATCTGAGCAAGAAGTGACCTTTTCCACCAAAATCAGTTTCAAATTTATCTCCCATTTAAAGAGTCAAGAAGTTGGTCATCACAGAAGAGTAGGTAGGGGTGTAAAAAGATTGTATAGTCAGGACAGTATTGATTATTTGGGGGTAAACAAAGCCTTCTATAGAAATTGGTTCAAAAAATCTCAGAACAAAATGATTCTGCTTTAATCAAGTACCTACATAAGTTCAAGAAATCATAAATAATAGCCCTGAAGTCGTACGTGACACTGTTCTTTCTGTTCATGAGACAGAATAAAGTGACACTGAACTTGAAGAAAAGAGAGTAAAATCTGGACAAGAATCATCTCTTTTGCCTCTCTGCTAAGGGATTGACACCAGTTCTTTATTGGGGAAGAACTATAAATAAATAGTATCTTTTAAAGTATGCCATCTCTGCGTGTATGTAACAAATTGGTTACGAGGTGAAGAGAACGGTTTGAACCATTGTCAGCAAATCCTTCTGCATCTTCTTAAAGTCCTGAGTTTAGGTATCCACATTATATATTTTTTTCTGAAAGGAAAAACATCCTTGATTCTTGTTCTTACATAAGCTAAATCAGGCAAGGAGACATCCATAGAAAATTTTTGTTTAAGCAAAACTTATTTTTATTACAGCACAGAGCATGTCACACACTGCATGGGAAAGGAGGGGCTCATTCCTTCTTGAGCCCTTGAATATGGCAGCCAAGTGTTCCTATGGTCATACGACTGTCAGACCAATTCAATCGTAGAGATACTGGTAAGCCCCATTATAGAAAAGGCAGTTAGTTTGTCTGTTTGTTTGTCTGTTTTAATTGTGGTTGAGAATGTATAACTTGCAATTTGCCACTTAACCATTTTAAGTGTACGGTTCAATTGCATTAAGCAAACTCTAGGAGGTAGTGAAGGACAGGAAGCCTGGAGTGCTACAGTCCATGGGGTGACACAGAGTCGGACATGGCTGAGCAACTGAACAACAACAAGTGCATTCACATTATTGGGCAACCATAACCACCATCTAGCTCTAGAAATTTTGCATCTTTCCAAATTGAAACTCCATACTCATCCAACAGTGACTCCTCATCCCTCCCCCCACTCACCCTCAGGTAATCACCACTCTACTTTCTATCTCTGAATTTACTCTGCTGCTGCTGCTGCTGCTAAGTCGCTTCAGTCGTGTCCAACTCTGTGCGGCCCCATAGACGGCAGGCCACTAGTGACCCCACACAGTATGCCCCTTTGTAACTGGCTCATTTTGCTCAGCACAATTACTTCAAGGTTATCGTATGTCCTTGCTATAGTATGTGAATGCAGTAAAAATCACATAGTATAAATTTACCCTCTTAACAGATTCTAAGTATACATTATAATACCGTTAACTATATGCACATTGTTATATAATAAACCTCTTGAACTTTTTCTTCTTGCATGACTGAAACTCTGTACTCATTGAACAACAGTTCTCCCTTTCCCCTCCCTCCGGTCCCTGAAACTACCAGTCTATTTTCTGTTTCCATAAGTTTGATTCATTAGATATCTCATATGAGTTGAATTATGGAGTATTTGTTTTTTTTGATTGTTTATTAAACATATGACAAAATCTCCTTCCTTCTTAAGGTTGAATAATATTACACAATCTGTTTTGAGTATGGAAAAAAAAAGATTGACCCATTTGAGGACAGAATATGGGTATAAGACATTTTTTCTTATAGAAAGAGTCCATGATGAAAGGGAACATTTTCTT
This sequence comes from Cephalophus harveyi, assembly GCA_006410635.1. NCBI lineage: Eukaryota > Metazoa > Chordata > Mammalia > Artiodactyla > Bovidae > Cephalophus > Cephalophus harveyi. Next base: position 42,294 of record SJYT01081395.1, on the reverse strand, counting down.
GTATATTTTAGTCTATTTCTTGTGTATTGATTTTTTTTCTTAACAGGTATAAACATTTTCTGAAAAAGCAAATTGTAATAATTTTCATTAAATTCATTGTGGTCTCTGATGTGCCAGGCAGTATCATAAATGCTTTTATTCACATTGCCTGAATTAATGGAGAGTCATCCCATGTGGTAGACATTATTATTATTATGTGCTTTAGAATGAGGATATTAAGGTTCAAAAACACCAAGTAACTTTTCCAAGGCTAAGTTCCCACCACTGGTAAGTAGAGGAACTGGGGTTTCTATAATCCACTGTGCTCCCAAGAACACTATCTTCAATGCCACATTCAGTTGCTTTCCTGTATTTGGGCCAATACGGTGTAGAAGTTATTTAATATTCTGCATATTGAGCATGTCCTAATATGCTAGGTCTGTAGCTCTTCTTCATCAGGAACTACTTATATTTTTCACATCCTCATTTTCTCAGCTATTCTACCAGTTCCTCCCTCCCTCCTACCACACTTTGAATTGGATATGCACACCCTTCATCAATCTTCCTCCAGCCTTTAATTTCTTTCATTTCTCCACTCTTTTTTTCTTGGTCTTTCAGAGGTAGAAATGTAAAACCATTAAGAACACAATGCAGTTTGAGCTATAAGAATTAAAGCATTTAAAAACAACAAAACAACAACAAAATAAGCCCCCTGTGAGCAGTACCCTTGGGGGTTCGTTAACAGCTGGTTTAACAAAGAAGCAGCTGTACTGATGTACTGATAAAGGTTGTTTGAAGAAAGTATTTTTAGTCCTTTAGTATTTTCATCTTCTTTTTGGAACTTTCGCATTAGTTGTATTCCATACCATATGTTCTGAAAGTTTATATTTTGCAGCTGAGTCCCTGCTTAAGACAATTCTAAAATATCCTAGAGTCTTCCTTGATGGAAAATGGCAAATGATAAAAAGTGATGGTTGCTACAGGAGAAAGAATCTATGTGTTCTATGGTTTCAAAACCAAGTTCTCATGCACATACACATAGCCTACTGAGGAGCTGATGAGGCCAAAGCCACTTCTCTACTATCTGGTCACAAAATTTATCCACAAGCATTGATCTTCAAACAAAAGATCAAAACAACTGGTGAACTTTATTAGTCACTAGGATGGTCCCAGTAGTGAAATGCAGTTTCCACTTTACCAACTGTTACAATACACAATTTCATTTAATATTCTCAATAAACTTAAGAGCTTAGAATCTTCATTTTATATATTATAAATTGAACCTCAGAGAGGTAAACTAACTTGCATAACTTTATCAAGCTTATATATAGCAGAACTGGGCTGTAATACCAGCTTTTACATTCCAAAGTGAAGAGTTAGTCGCTCAGTCATGTCTGAGTCTTTGGGATCCCGTGAACTGTAACCCACCAGCTCCTCTGTCCATGGGATTCTCCTGGCAAGAATACTGGAGTGGGTAGCCATTCCTTTCTCTGGAAGATCTTCCTGACCCAAAGATCAAACTTGGGTCTCCTGCATTACAGGCAGAATCTTTACCATCTGAGCCACAAACCTCTCTCTTAAATTACCTCCTCTCTCTTAAATAACCTCTCTTAGTTACCTCCATAACTAAGCTATCTTTAAGATGCTTTTGCAAATGTTCCTTGCTCTCAAATTGAGACATAAGGAATAGAAGATGATTCTTAGTGTCAGAGACTTCCTATTTTTCCTCAATATTCATCTTCCTTTTATTCTTTGTTAATAAATTTATAATTTTTAACTAGGTATATTGCTATCCTACTGTAATACCACAGACCACCATTGTCACAGATTTTCTTGCTGTTACATATGGCATTGTGATTAAATACTAATAGTAGTCAATGAGATTGAGTAGAGATTATGAGTGTACTTCTGGAAACACCCCTTAAAAGACATGGGGTATACCTATTTTCTTTCTTCCTTATTGCATTTTACTGCTTAGAATGTGGATAAAGTAGCTGGAGCTCCAACAGTCATAATTGTCTCTGAGTGTGCAGTCTTATCCTAGAGATAATGGCGATAAAGAGCCAAGAGAAACCTGAGTCTGATAACTTAATGAAGACACTGAACCAACTCTAACTCCAGATTTCTTTTACATAAAAAGAAGTAAGTTTCTGTCTCTTTAATTCATTATTATTTGGTTTCTCTTAGTTATTACCATTAAATCATATCTGCCAATTTCAGAATATAACTTAGGTAGCCATTTTGCAATCATGAAGACAAAGCACTGTGCTAATGATGACAGAACAGATAAATGTAAAATACCTGGCTCTTTGAGGGCTTTATCAAAGTGTTAAATTAACCATTTCTGGAGCTACCCTACTTCTGAAATGCACTATGTAAGGTAATGAATCTTCCTCCTCTGAAATGTCAGTTAAGTTGGGGAATCCTATCATTTGTAGATGAATTGACGCTACATTACTACACATAGAATAACATACAAATGAGTTAACCCAAATCTCTATGTCCTCTGTGACCTGGCTCCTTTCCTATTGTCAAATGTCACTAGCTCACTATATACCATGAGGATATTTTTTCCTGAATTTGTCTGTATCTGCTGTACCTAGGACAGTGCCTGAGATATAGTAGTTTATTATTAAATGTCTAGAGAATGAGTGAGTGGATGAACAGTGTTTCCCATAACTGTTTTGTTACATGTTTTCACAAAATTTCCTAATTACTCTGCTCTTTCTTCCAACATGAACTTTTAAGTTTGGAAGCATCAATCCCAAATTTTCATCAAAATTATTAATGTCTTATTCCTGCACTCCCCAATACTCTCTTCTTTCTACCGTCCCTTAAATTTCCCCATCATTTTAAAATGTAGGCAGCGGCCTTGTCCGTCTAGTAAACTTGAGGCTTTAGTTTGCACCTAATGTTATTAGGTCAGAGTTATTTTTAATGTCCCTCAGACTTTCAGTTAAAACACAGTCACAAATTCCTCATCTTTACAAATCCAAGAGAATGAAATTAAAAACTTCAGGGAATTTCTTCCTTTAAGCCAAGAATATGTTCCTATCTGAGAGAAACCAAAAGCTGTCAGTGCCGCCAGCTAGGAAAAATATTGATTAGTCCCTTTACCATTGGTCCTCATGGCCTGGTAAGACTGGGGACAAGAATATGGCCTCCCAGATACTGTCATATGGCTCAAGTGCCTCTTTTCTTTTCTTGAATGGGATTGCATAACTACTTTGTTCATCTTGGAAACTGAACTTTACACATGTTTCTATAAGCCGTAGTCATTGTTCCAAAGGGAATGCTTAGTCCTTCTCCAGGAGCTAATGAAGGATTGCCTCTGCTCTGCTCCTAACCCTGGGTGCTTTCAGGTGGCCCGGACCACCACTCCCCAACCTCTGCCCACAGGGTCTGTGCAGTAAATGGATAAATTGACTAAACTGACTTAAAGTCACTATAGAAATAATGATGCCAACTGGATCCAAGGAATGGTCATACTAGTATTACCTTTCTTCTTTTGCAGAACTCTGCTTTGCAAATAATATATATCCAGAGGTCAAGTCCTTTGCAATCACTGTCTTTCAATGAACAGAAGCAAAACAAACAGATAAAACTTTGAGATGGGCACTTTTAGTCTCTATTTTATACCAGAAATTGTTATTAACATTCATTGTGCAGACTGCTTTCTATTTACCCCTCCAGATCAACTCTGCACTCTTCTCCATCCAGCTCTGTACCTGGGAAGCTGATGTCCGTGGATCAGTGGGCTCTCCGGTCCTCTGATCTTTAACTGGTTTCAGCCAAAGTGAGGCACGGGCAGGAGGTGAGTGGGTGGGCAGAAACAAGTTGGAGTATTCAGTCTTCTGACACTTTCTTGCCAGGTCTCATGGAGTTCTTTTAACTGCTCCTGGTGTATTGATCTAGGGGTAGAAGCAATTTCCCTAGGTTGCTAATGTCAGAATTTTTATATTCCTTGTTGGTTTTTCCTAATGCTCCTACAACTTTGCAAACACTTTCTTTCTGAAACTCTCTTTGGTCATTTTAGTCCTCTGTCTCCTGCTAAGACGTGACAGACTGGTCCAAGGTCTGGCTGGTAAGAGGCTAGTGTCAGAGCTATGGTATAATTTAGGCTGTATGATTCCAAATCTGTGAGTTTGTTCATAAAATGTGGCTTTTTCCTCCCCTTCCCTTTTTCTTCATTCTCTCTCAGGTGAGGAGAGGGCACAGTTCAGTTCACTTCAATCGCTCAGTCGTGTCCAACTCTTTGTGACCCCATGGACTACAACACACCAGGCCTCCCTGTCCTTCACCAACTCCCAGAGTTTACACAAACTCATGTCCATTGAGTCGGTGATGCCATCCAACCATCTCATCCTCTATCGTCCCCTTCTCCTCCTGCCTTCAATCTTTCCCAGCATCAGGGTCTTTTCCAGTAAGTCAGTTCTTCACATCAGGTGGCCAAAGTATTGGAGTTTCAGCTTCAGCATCAGTCCTTCCAATGAATATTCAGAACTGATTTGCTTTAGGATGGACTGGTTGGATCTCCTTGCACATTTTGTCCAACTGTGAGTTTGATACCACTCTTTTTGTAGACAATATATGACATTCCTATGAGCCCAGCAATGCCTGTGTTCATCACAGTACATTTCTCCAACAGGATCTGTATATTTGTCAGGGTTCTCCAGAGAAACAGACCCATAGGAGATATATTTAGAGAGAGGTAGAGATATAAAGAGGGAGGTGGGGCAGAGAGACAGAGAGACTTACAGGAATTGGCTCACATGGTTTTGAATGCCGAGAAGTCCCACAATCTGCCATCTGCAAGGTTAAAAAACCAAGAAAGTCAGTCATGTCATTCAAGTTCAAAGGCCTGAGAATCAGGGGCCAGTGGTCTAAGTCCTGGTATGAGTCTAAAAGCCAATGATCAAGAGCAGGAGAATATGATGTCTCAGCTCAAACAGAGAAAGAATTCTCCCTTCGCTCGCCTTTTTGTTTTATTCAGGCCCTCAATGGATTGATAATGCCTACTCATATTAGGAAAGGCAGTCATCTTTACTCAGTCTATAGTTTCATATGTTAATCTCTTCCAAAGACATACTCACAAACACACCCAGGAATAATGTTTTCCCAGCCATCTGGGCAACCCATCGGTCACTCAAGTGGACATATAACGTTCACCACTACAGTTCCCACTGGTCACACTCCTTGCATACACTGTCTGAAAACTATGATGACCCATAGAGCCTGCACCATGTGTCAGATATAGCAGTAGACAAGGCATGTGAGGGTCTGCATCCTAGTTTTAGATATTTAATTTTCCAGATTCAAGTTACTGCAACTGTATGACTCAGATTTTTTTGTCCTTACTATGGGAATCCTGAATAAGTCTTGCCTAACTGACAGTGACTTTAAGAGGTTAAAATGCTCTCAAAAATGTAAGATTAGGAGACAAAGGACTAATTGGATATACAGTTAATTCTGGTTATAGAATTCTTACATGCAAGAACTGTTTTGTTTAGCCAAACAACCTTTGATTCTAAAACAAAAGCCCCAGGTCAGGATGAGAAGAAAGTGAGGAAGAGAGAATTAAATTATGCTTCCCTGGTGGCTCAGATGGTAAAGAATCTGCCTATAATGCAGGAGACCTGGGTTTGATCCCCAGGTTGGGAAGATCCCTGAAGGAGGGCATGGCAACCCACTCCAGTATTCTTGCCTGGAGAATCCCCACGGAGAGAAGAGCCTGGCAGGTCACAGTCCATGGAGTCACAAAGAGTCAGACCCGACTGAGAAACTAACACCTTGAGAGTCAGAGGGATGTGGATGATATCCCATGGGAAACTCTGACAGAAAAAAAGATGGTATGCATGAGATATAGGGCTGCAGCTGCATAGAAAGAGGGGCTTGGCCCTCCTAGGAGGTATGGAAAGGTAAAGAGACACTCTGTGACTCCTAACTGCTTTAAACAGTCAGTGAAATCAAATGTCAGACTATTATCTGCATGGAGATTCCTGCCCTAGGTCCTCAAAGCCCTTACTGAGTATCTCCTGGAACTTCTGGATCTGTCAGCAAAAGTTTGTTTTTCTTGTGCTTATAGGCCAACAAAAATAAACAGATATCCATTTGAATGTCCCTAACAAAAGGCAGCTTTCAGATTATGTATATTTGTTGTCATTAGTGGAATTTTGAAACTATATTTGACAGGCTTACAAAGTGCTCCCCTGCCACACATGGTCAGTATCAGAGTTCATTTCTGGGTTTTGCATCTTAGTGTTGATTTGTAGGAAGGAAGGGAGGGATGAGGGAAAAAGAAAGAGGTACTCTACTGCCATCAAGAACAAGAGATGTCTGAATGATGCTTGGAGTGTGGCTGACCTGACTATTTCCAGAAGCCCATGTTTGCAACACCAAAGAAAAAGTGGAGGCTCATTAGCAGAAGGGAGTAATTAAGTCTTTACTTGAAAATTTCTAAAATGTAAATTGTTTAACACTCATTACCCACTGGACTTAATAATATTATGGGATCACTCATGAGACTTCAATAGCAGGCACCCATCCATTTCCTATTTTTATTTCCATTTTTTTTAGTTAAACACTTTGCATGTAAACTCTATAAATAAAAGAGACTGGCTAATTTAGGTACCAGAAATGAATGCTTAATGTTCCATTAAATTAGAAACTGAAGCAGCATGATTGGAGCTATGCCTTGCTGGCCGAAATAAGTGGAATCCAGGGAGATTACAGACATATTGCTAGGTACTGAAAGATTTGACCATAGTTCAAAGAGGAAATATCAATGTATATCATCTGAAAATGAATTGAATGTTAAAACTGTGTGACTGCATGTGACTTCTCATATAAGCATTGTAGTAAGATTGCCCTAGAATGTTTTTGCAGTTGTGGGTTCTAGATAGTAACAGAAAATTCTTGCTGAGACTATTTGGGAGCAATATGGTAGAAATCAAGACTGCATGCATTTTGGGTTTTGTTTTATTTCTGTCTTATTTCTGTCTCAAGCATTTGTTGAACACCTTTGAGCTGAATGTCTTTAAGTAGTTCACTTAAATTCTCTGAGTTCCAGATTCTTCATCTGTCAGACAGCATAATAATGTCAACTTCATGGATTGATTTTTAGGATTACATGGACATAAAGCACATAGCACACAGCTTTAACACTTAACACACAGTGCTCAATCATTACTAGTGTTTCTTGATTCTGAAGACTTTATCAGCTTTAATATTGCATGACTCTAATCATCAACCTGCTGGAATATAGAGAAATATTACCCTGTCAAGAACTCCTGTGTTTCCTATTCCTTTTCTCTCTCACTATAGTCATATTTCTGGAGAAGGAAATGGCAACTAGTTCCAGTATTCTTGCCTGGAAAATTCCATGGACAGAGGAGCCTGGCAGGTTATGGTCCATGGGATTGGATAGCATCAGACACAACTGAGAGAACACACACACACACACATAGTCACTTTTATCCCAGTCTCTGAACTCAGGCCTCACACTCGGATGCCAGCTTTTGCCCTGGGCAGGAAGAACTGAAAGTGACTCAAAATGAAGTAAAGAGCAAGCTGCCTTCTCTCTCTGATGCTCTGTACCTGTTACTTGGAACTTTGTGTAGGTATCTAATAATGTCTTGAGCTTCTGATACCTTTCTGTTGCCTAGAACCACTTTTTGATTTCCTAAACCTCTTATTTCCAAGCTTCTATCTTTTTCTTTGTATGCCTCCCTTCCATTCAAGCAGATAGTAGGCATTGTGATCCACGTACCTGGTGATACATAGAACTAGTAAGGAAGCAGAAAGTAAAAATGTGTCTTCCAAGCTTTGGTTTCTAAAAACCCAAACTCATCCAGGGGACTCTGAGAAAACATTTCATTTACAGAGAAGTAAATAGTTTCCTTATTTCACCATATTAGTGAGAAAAAAAATGTGTGGTTGGGGAATCAAAGATCGTAAGGCTCAGAGATCCTAAGAGAAAAGTCAGACCTGAAGGGCCATGTCAATTGCGATGAGGATATGTCCCCAAGGAGCTACCATGAGAGATATTGTTTAAGCACCAAAGTGAAAGTCAGGGTGGATTCATCAGTAGCAAATGGACCCCATTTCACTGAAAGAAGGCCCATCCCTCACATCTAGCTATCCATCCCAAAGACCTCTGCATCCATGAGATATTCCTTTCAGTGTCTTCACATGTGTCTTCCTGATAGAGGTATAACAACAATCTCTGCTTAGGCTTTTATCACTCCCATGAGTGTTTGAACAAAACCAATTGCATTCATTTTATATGGCTATTGTTACAAACTACCACAGACTCAGTGGCTTACAATGACACAGATATATTATACTACAGTTCTGGAGCTCAGAGGTCCTAAAGTCAAAGAATTAGAAAGGCTGCATTCTCTCTGGAGGCTATAGGGTGAATACTTCCTTGCCTGTTTTTAGCTTCTAGAGGTTCCCCACTTTCCTTGAATCAAGGACTGACCATATCTTTGAGGTATGCTCAGATCAACTCTTTGTCTCTGACTCTGATCCTACTATAAGAACTCTTTTGATTGTGCTTGCCCATCAGGGTAATGCTGGCCATCTCTCCATCTCAAGATCTTTAACTTAATCACATTAGCAAAGTTCCTTGGACCATGTAACATAATATATTCTCCCTCTCTTTCTTTTATCTATCTATCTATCTATCTATCTGTCTGTCTGTCTGTCTGTCTGTCTATAATCTACCTATCATCTTTTGTTTATATGTTTACCCCTTTCATTCCATTTTGGCACTTAATGAGACCTTTCCCTGGTGGCTCAGAAGGTAAAGAATCTGCCTGCAATGTGGGAGACCCAGGTTTGAATGAAGATCCCCTGGAGAAGGAAATGGCAACCCATTCCATTATTCTTGTTCTGGAGAATTTCATGGACAGAGGAACCTGGAGTCCCTGGGGTCACAAAGAGTTGGACTTGACTGAGTGACTAACGCACACACCTTTCCACCTGTGACTTTCCTCAGCTTGAAAAAATAATCTTTTAAAAATTATTTCTCCTATCTTCACTTTCTAATGCCTATGACTTTGGATCTTCTTCAGGTAAATATTGGACCTCTGGAATAATTTACCTCATCTCTTAATTTTCTCCATTATTTTCTATTATTTTGCGTATTTCCCTTATCTTCTAAGAGATTAACTGCTCTTTACTTTCCAAATTAAAAATTTTATCTTCAACTATCACTCTGGATCTTTTACATTTTAAGGAGTTAGGCTTCTGATTTCCAAGGTGCTATCTTGGTCATTAATAGCTTAGTTTGCATTTCAAAATAGTTTAATATTATGATCACAATATATTTTTTTTAAATCTCTGATAAATAAAAGTTATTTTTAAGTTCTTTTTATTTGCTACATTATCTCTAGTTCTTCTGGTACTAGTAGTTGATTGATTAAAATCTTTCCCTTTTATATATTTTCTCCATTTCAGTTATCTGATGCGTCTTCTCATCTCGACATCTGGATTAATTTAGCAACTAGTTAGTTAGAAAGGAACTGTGTATATTTCCTCAGTGTTTGAGTAAGTCCATTTTCCCAACAGTTTTCTCTCTCCTATATGGGAAAAATAGAAAGTCTAGTTCCAGTAAAGGGAGAGCAAGCAGAAACAGACCCAAGTTTTGGGCATCTTCAATTTTCCACATAAGAAAGATTCTGTCGTGTAATACAGAGAATTCTAGAGTATTTCTCTCTTGGAAGGAGCTGCTATTCCTTTGTGTAACTCCTTCCTATTTGATAGAGATTGGGAATTACATCAAGCTCTTTTGTGTTTCTTTCTCATCTCCTGATATTCATAGGGAAATTCCTCTCCAGGCAAGTGGTTCACTTACTTTCTTGTAGAGTTCATACTGCTTGCTCAAGTATGGGGATTAGGGCCTGGATGAAAGCTGCTCCAGAAAGACTGCAACTTGTTCTTTGTTTGAAAATGTGGTTAATTAAATAACTAAGCTCCCACAGAACTCTTTTCTGCTTTATGTATTATTTACTCTTGAAGTTATTCTGTGTCCTTTACAAGGCCTTGTTCATATCTAGTATCCTCATTTAATCATTTCAGCAGCCAAACAATATATGTAGGGCAAGAATAATCATTCCCATTTTGCCAATAAAAAGTGAAATTCAGAGAGTTACATAATTTACTCAAAACTGGAAAGAACCAGTTTTCTAACTACTCAACCAGGACTTTTTTTTCCTACCAAAGCTAGAGAATGCAGAAAGAATAATGTCTTACCTAAAATGCAATGTAAAATAAACAGTTCATATACTCTGAGTTAACAAAAAAGGAAAAAACCGAATATGAGTGATCTCTTTGCAGCTTTTCTTTGGAAGATAGAACCTGGTTTGGAACAAAGTTGGAAGACTAAGGAGGATGAAAGAAATAATAATGAGCTTCTGAACTGGAATCCCTCAGATTTCCAGAATATGCATGATGACAATTTGCAAAGGACATAAAATTGCAAGTAGTGTGTAGAGTTGCAATTTTAGCTTCCAAGCATTTGTCAGTTTTAAAACAGCAATCCCAATGACATTCAAAGGACTATCAGTGTTCATGCATAAATTGATAAGCAGTTTTCATCTGGCTAAAGGTTTTCAGGATAATACAGATGTTTCCGATTATATAGTTGGGTGAATTAGAGGAACTATTGTATGTTTCTGGTCTATGCCAAACTAGATGAACCACTGAGGAAAACAGATCAGAGTAATTCAAATCATATTCCAGAAGCAGTTGATGAGGATGACTCATGAATGTGTCTTTGGTTTCTTCCTGTTTTAGAGTCAGGGCTTCCCTGTGATGTTGACAGCCTTCCTCCAGGGCTCCCGAGTAAGCAAACCTGTGAACATTGTGACAGTTTGAAAACACGTAGACCCTTGAAAGCCCTGGTGAAAGAAACCAAGTGCATTCCTGGTAGCAGAGCCAAGCCAGTAAAATCAAGGTGAGAAGATGGCTGTATTATAGGATAACCCATCTCAGCCCCTGTAAAGGGACCTGCTCAGCATATAAAGGTGTAGCTGTAATTTGACTTCTGAAATATGCCCATCATTCCTATTCACAGTCCATATTTCATTTTATTGTCATCTTCTTCTCTTTTTAAAATTTTGGAGCTTCACTCTCAATTCTTCTTTTCTTTACAAAAACTGCTGACTTTGAATGTCTACATTGCATTTATTACCCTGGTCCCACCTTGCTAGGGCTTCCCAGGTGGCTCAGTGGTAAAGAATTTCCCTGCAATGCAGGAGACATAGGAGATGCATGTTAGATCCCAGGGTCAGGAAGATCCCCTGGAGAAGAAAATGATTCCCACTCCAGTATTCTTGCCTGGGAAATCCCATGAACGGAGAAGCCTGGCAGTCTACAGTCCATGGGGTCACAAAGAGTCGGACACGACTTAGCGACTAAACATCAGCAACCCACCTTGCTCTCCCCTTCCTACCATGAGGCTGGTCTTCTAAGTTCATATGCATTGACACTCATATTGACAGGTATTCCAGTACTTTCTGCCATCTATCTACCCCAACCAAGAACAGATAAGCCAGTCTCACCGTCTCTGCAGACATCTATCAGTTCAGTTGGTTAGTTATGTCTGACTCTTTGTGACCCCATGAACTGCAGCATGCCAGTCCTCCCTGTCCATCACAAACTCCTGGAGCTTGCTCAAACTCATGTCCATCAAGTCAGTGATGCCATCCAACCATCTCATCCTCTGTTGTCCTCTTCTCCCTCTGCCTTCAATCTTTCCCAGCATCAGGGTCTTTTCCAGTGAATCAGTTCTTCGCATCAGGTGGCCAAAGTATTGGAACTTAAGCTTCAGCATCAGTCCTTCCAATGAATATTCAGGACTGATCTCCTTGCAGTCCAAGGGACTCTCAGGAGTCTTCTCCAACACCATAGTTCAAAAGCATCAATTCTTCGGTGCTCAGCCTTCTTTATGGTCCAACTTTCACATCCATACATGATTACTGGAAAACCCATAACTTTGACTAGATGGACCTTTGTCAGCAAAGTAATGTCTCTGCTTTTTAATATGCTACCTATGTTAGTCAGAGCTTTTCTTCCAGGGAGCAAATGTCTTTTAATTTCATGGCTCCAGTCACCATCAGCAGTGATTTTGGAAACCAAGAAAATAAAGTCTGTCACTGTTTCCATTGTTTCCCCATCTGTTTGTCATGAAGTGATGGGGCCGGATACCATGATCTTTGTTTTTTGAATGTTGGGTTTTAAGCCAGCTTTTTCACTCTCCTCTTTCACTTTCACCAAGAGGCTCTTTAGTTCCTTTTCGCTTTCTGCTGGTAACAACATCCCATGGACTGAGTAATTTAAAAAACAGACATCTGTCTCTCACAGTTCTGGAGGTAGGGAAATCCGTGGTCAAAGTGCTAGTTGATTCGATTCCTGGTGGGGTCCCTCTTCCTGCTTGTAGATGCCATGTTCTCATTGTGTTCTCACATAGTAAAGAGAGAAAGCAAGCTACGGTCTCCCTTCCTCTTCTTATAAGGACCCCAATGCCATCCTGGGGGGGTTGGGGCACATTCAAGATTTCATCTAAACCTAATTACCTCCCAAAGTCTCCAGCTCCAAAGACCATCACATTGGCGATTAGAGCTTCGACATAGGTATACCGAGGAACACATTCAGTCCATAACATATGCTGAGCATCCTGAGTTTTGATATAATCTCCTAGAAGTGTCTCATACCCTGTAATAGCCAGGTATAAAACCTAAGTTATGAAGTGGCCTAATCCAATACAAGTCATGCAATTTCAAAAGTCCTTACAGTATTAGAGACCAGAATGACCTTTTTTGGCCTAGTTTCAGTCCTTAGTGTAGAGGGGTTATTGGCACCACTTACATTGTTCCATCTTTTTTATCAAGTGACACCAGAGTAAAGCTGAAATAGGAAACAAGAGCACAGTTAGAAGCTGATGTTAGGGAGATGCTTAGTTTTTGATCTTTAAAGTGAAAAGACCAGTTCCCATATTTTCCCCTTTGCTTAGGACTTTCCTATAGAAATTCATTGGCCTTCTCTCCACCTACAATGCTGGAGACCCAGGTTTGATCCTTGGGTTGGGAAGATCCCCTGGAGAAGGCAGTGGCAACCCACTCTAGTATTCTTACCTGGAGAATCCCGTGGACAGAGGAGCCTAGAGGGCCACAGTCGATGGGGTCGCAAAGAGTTGGACATGACTGAGCGACTGACCCTTTTCACTTTTTCGGGAAGCAAGAGACTGGCCAGCTGTGCTACCCCTAACTGTTTATACTACCAGACACTCCATTGTGCTGGGAATATGCCTACATATCTATCTCCCACCTTAGACTCTGTCTCCTTAGGGATAAAAGCTAACATATCAGCATCTCGTAGCCCTAACACCGAGCACACAGCAATACATTTTGTTTGAATGAATGGCTAGATTAAGGAAGAAAATGAACTGAAATGCACTTCTCTGGATTTCATTTTGCTTCCTTCTTTTCTTTCATTTATTTAAGTTTTCATGTGTCAAGTGAACATGTCAGGCCTTGTGATAGCACCTGGAGATACATGTGTTAATTTTTGTTCTGGAGGATCTAAACTTTTCAAACAGTGTTGGAGTTATTTTAAAAAAATTATGTTTAAACTTATCTTAGTTCTAAAATTCTAAGATCCACACAAAATTCTGGCCCTCTTAGGAAACTTTTCTGGACAGACTGTATAGGTAAAACAACAACAAAATCCCCAAAAAACTGAAGCTAGAATTAGTATCAGGAAGCTGAAGCAGAAAAGTCAAGGGAAAGTTAGGAGTTAGGATAAAGATAATTGGAATGCTTCATTTTATTGTGGCAAAATGCATCTAATGTAAAATTTGTCATTTTAACCATTTTTCAGTGTACAATTTACTGATTTTAATTACACTCACAATGCCATACAATCATCACTTCTTGCTTATTTTTAAAATTTTTTCATTACCCTAAATAGTAACTCTCATTTTCCATTCCCCTCATCCCCATTAACCACTAATGTGCTTTTTCTCTGTGAATTTGCCTATTTTAGATACCTCATTGAAATGGAATCTTGCAATATTTGTCCTTTATGTGTCTGGCTTATTCACTTAGCATATAATATTTGCATGGTTTATTCATGTTGTAAGATGTGTCAGAACTTTCTTTTTATGGCTAAGTAGTATTTTATTGTATGCATATTCTGTGTTTGGTTCATCCATTTATCTGTTGATTGGCACGTCGGTCGCTTCCGCATTTTGACTGTTGTGATAATGCCGCAGTGAATATTTGTAAGAATCTGTTTGAGTTCCTGATTTCAATGCTTTTGGCTATATACCTAGGTGTGGAATTGCTTGGCTATATGGGCTTCCCCCGTGGTTCAGACAGTAAAGAATCTGCCTGCAATGAGTTCAATCCCTGGGTTGGGAAGAATCCCCTGGAGAAGGGAATGGCAACCCACTCCAGTATGCTTGCCTGGAGAAATCCATGGACAGACGAGCTTGGTGGGCTTCAGTCCGTGGGACTGCAAAGAGTGGGCCTGGGTGACCAATGCTTTCACTTTTATGGTAATTCAACGTCAAGCCTTTTGAAGATCCATCGAACTGTTTTCCACAGAGGGTGTACCATTTACCTTGCCACAAGGCTCCAGTTCTTCCACATCTTCACCAATACGTGTAATTTTCTGTTTCTGAGATTTATAACAATCCTAGTGTGAAGTAGTATCTCCCTGTGGTTTTGATTTGCATTTCCCTGGTGGCCTGTGTCAGGCCAGAGGAATGTGCAAAAGGGTCTTTGCATTGCTTTTGAGAGTTTCTCCCTGGATCACCTCTGTCCTGTCCTCATGTCAAGAACCTCTTGTGTATGAATTGCAAAGAGCAGCAAATTTAAGAGTAACATAGATAAATTTCTTAAATTTAAAAAAAATTTTAATTTTTTTAGTTGAAGTATAGTTGATTTACAATATTGTGTTAGTTTCAGGTGTACAGCAGAGTCATTTAGTCTAAATATATATTCTTTTTCAGTTCTTTTCCCTTAGAAGTTATTACAAAATACTGAATATAGTTCCTTCTGCTATACAGTAGCTCTTTGTTGGTTATCTATTTTATATGTAGTAGTGTGTACATATTAATCCCCAACTCCTCATATACCCTCCTTCCTTTCCCTTTCAATAACCCTGTTTGAAGGGTTTGTTTGTTTTCTGTATCTGAGGGTTTATTTCTGTTTTGTAAGTAAGTTCATTTTATCCTTTTTAATATTCTACATAAAAGCAATATCATATGATTTTTGTTATTTTTTTAAAGCAGTATAATTATTAAGAGCACTGCTTTGGAAGTTAACAAGCCTAGATTTGAATGCTAGCTTTGCCATCCATTAGCTTTATAACCTTGAACAAATTAAATAATATCCCTGAGCCTCAGATTGTTTTCATGGTTAAAATGGGGATTACAATAGTTATTTAGTAGGAGTGTTTTCAAGAAGAATTTAATTGTGTGTATAAAACTGTACAATTCTATTTCCTTCTCAGAACAATCCTACAGAATCCTGAATATCCATATAATGCATACATCAATGCCTGATGTAGTGAGTAACACACAGCCACTTGGTGATTGCTAATACTATTGTGGTTTTTGTGGTGGTTGCTACTTGCACTCAGAAAGGAGAATTTGCTAACCAAGCACATTTCATAAACTTTATAACCTGCAGATTTTTCATAACAATTTTCTGACAATATTAGCATAGTTGACATGGAAAAAATGAATAGAATAGCAGTTCCAATGATGAGCTCTAAAATGTTGTCCTAATAAGAAAAGACCTACACACTAAGATATAATTTATGTTAAAATCCTAGCATCTTAAACTTAGTGTCAGGAAGTCCTTTTGATTATGTAAAACTTTTAATTTCTCTTTTTAATTTTAAAGGTAGTTGTCATAGCAACTGCCACACACTGCTGCAAATGGTACTAGAGGGAAATGCAAATATTTTTGAAGAATTTTCAATATGTTGCAAAAACATTATACAATATTTAGCAGAAATGCTGCAAGTCATAGTGGAGGGGAGTCCTTCATGGAGAACTAAAACTGCTTAACCAGGAGTTTTAAATGGGAAGGATTTCACTATTAACATTTTCTTAAGGGGTGGGGGTGGAGAAGGCATTATTAACAAGTCCTTCTGGAAAAAAAAAAATGAATGAATAGCTGGAATCAAGCAATCATCAACTCAACAGTTAGGAAAAAGGTGAAATGTGAATGGACAGAATGAGACTAGGAACAACTTCTTTTGTGGTGTCAGATTAGAACTTGCTCAGCTTTCGCCATCTGGTGATTATAACGTTGATTTCTTGTTATTTTATAATAAAACATTTGCTCAGGGAAAAGGTTGAAACTTTAGGGCCTGGGAACTGAGGCAAGGTGAAAGAGGCTGAAAGTCATTGTTCGTAAGTGATGTTTGGGCTGCTGTGAGGTATAAGCCAGGATTTCAGCACTTTGTTGATCATAGTAACTCATTATTTCCCAAAGTCTACTGTGGGATGTTTAAACTATTGAAGCTATTAACATATTAGAAATCCTAGCATTTCTCAGATTTCTGGAACCTATAATATGCTGTGGAGAAGGCAATGGCACCCCCACTCCAGTACTCTTGCTTGGAAAATCCCATGGATGGAGGACCCTGGTAGGCTGCAGTCCATGGGGTCGTTGAGAGTTGGACCTGACTAGCGACTTCACTTTCACTTTTCACTTTCATGCATTGGAGAAGGAAATGGCAACCCACTCCAGTGTTCTTGCCTAGAGAATCCCAGGGATCGTGGAGCCTGGTGGGCTGCCGTCTATGGGGTCGCACAGAGTCGGACACGACTGAAGCGACTTAGCAGCAGCAGCAGCATAATATGCTGTGCTCATTATTGTGACCCTCCAGGAATAAAAGAAGGTATTGGTGTTTTCCAGACTTAGAGAACACAGTGACCACATTTCTTGGAGACTGACTGGTGCTCCATGGGTACATTTTGAGATTCAAGGCTGTAGTCAGATGAACAGAACCTAAAGTCTGCCTTCAGAAACTGCTTTATACTCTCCCCTCTGCCACCTCACACTGCAAAACACAACAAATATATTTTAGAGGTGTATTATATATAAACTTCCTATGTACGATTACCAAATGATTTCTATAAAGTGGAAGAAAATATTGTTCTAAAATGCTGCTATTATGCCTTTTAATGATATATTTGTTATTACTGCCATATAACAAAGTACCTCAAAACTAGTAGCTTAAAAAAGTAAGTATTATTTCACAGTTTCTCTGGGTCAGAAATCTGAGCACAGCTTCACTGGATGTTTCAGGGTCTCTCATGAGGATCATGCATTGGAGAAGGCAATGGCAACCCACTCCAGTATTCTTGCCTGGAGAATCCCAGGGATGGGCGAGCCTAGTGGGCTGCCGTCTGTGGGGTCACACAGAGTCGGACACGACTGAAGCGACTTAGCAGCAGCAGCAGCAGCATGAGGATCACCGGAGATGCGGTTTCATCTGAATGCTCATCTGTGGAGGGGCTGTTTCTGAGCTCATTCCCATGGTGTTGACAGGCCTTAGTCACTCACGACGTGGACCATTTCACAGGCCTGCCTAGAACATGCCAACTGCCATCCCTTAGGGCATGTGACCCATGAGACCTTGAGAGGGACTACATTTAAGATGAAAGACAGTCATTTTACAACCTAAACTCAAAAGTGCCATTTCATCACTTATGACATATTCCCTTGAGTCCAACCACACTCAAGGAGAAGGGATTACCCATGGTCATGAGCCCCCAAACATGAGGACCACTGGGGCCCATTCAAGGCTGTCTAATGCGTGTGTCCCAGGGCTTTCGCATAAACACTTCCTTTCAATCAGCAGCTAATATATGCCAAGTTCTTATGTTATATACATGATCTCTAGCCCTCACAATGACTTTATATAGCACAATTATCACCTCCAATTTGTAGAAAAGTAAAATGAGGATCTGAGAGCTTAAGTAATTATCTAATGTTCACATAGTTTATAAATAACAGGGACAAAATTTATAATGACATCTTCTAATACCTAGTCCAATGGCCCTTTCAACCATGTTTCCACTAGTTTAGGTACCTATATCACTGAATGCATCATCTAAGATATATTAGAATGTTTCACTTGCCAAGCATTAAAACGCAAATGAAATCATTAGCTAAAAGTAACATAAAACATCAGAAAATAAACATACTTTTATTATTCTGTTTGCTGAAAATCTTGCCTTGAGATGAAAATTTATTATTGGTGGCCCTTTAATGAAAAGATGCTAACTCTGATTCCTGAATAACATAAAGTAAGTAAGAAGTGATAATCCTCCGAATGGAGAAAATTTTAATTATGAGAACATGACATAACAGTTAGAGGAAAAGGGTTGAAGATTCTTCTACTCTGAAGAGTACAAACGCATACAGCTGAGTTGAAGAAGCATGTATCCCATAGCATTCATGGTCACATTTCTATCAAATGTTCTTTGTCAGAGAACCAGTAGTTTAATTTTCACCGAAATCCGTGTAGAGTAAGAAAGGAGTGTTGTGTTTATCTATGAGCTTTTTTCTGTACTTTGTCAGATTGAAGAGAATAGAAACAAATAAATACTGCCCAGGAACAGAGTGAGTTGAAAACATCAGAGAAATGTACTTTACTATCATCACAATTGGATTTCACCAGGGCTGAAATCACATTCCAGAATGATGATATCAGTGATGGCAGAGATACAGTATGTCTCTGGGCTTTCTAGATCCCCGGTATGCACTATAAATCTGTGTTAACTGAAATTATCAGAAGTTGGAACAAGTGTGAATATTAGTCAACCTGATTTCATTTAAAAAATCTAAACCTAATATAAATACTTTCTTATCTTAAATTAGTTCATTTTTTAAAAGATACTAAATATTATCATAGACAAACTCAAGGTTTGGGGAGAAACCAAAGCTAAACTAAGATATGAGTTAAATTTTGACTCCTTTACCCTTTCATCCATATCCTCATAATTCATATTCTGCCCTCTACTTTGACCACCCTTTTGAGCTGATGCTCTAGAAAATTACATTATGTTTTCAATTTTTTTTTGCCTTCCAGCAAAAATTGACCTAGCCTGAGTTTCATCCTCAAATCTTCTCTCTGCTATGATAGTAAAAAACACTTTTAAGCAACAAATATCTTAGTTGATAATGGTCTTCCCCTTACAGTACCAGCACAACCCTATATAGAATGGAAAAAAAAAAAAAGGAGGCAGGCAGAGTCAAAGTCCTGAAAGGAATTTAGAATGAGCATTAATATTATCTGTTCTGCCTCAGTAGTTACAGATAGATATCATCTAGATAGTATCAGAGTTTTAAAGTTATAAAAATAATTGTCTCATTGGGGGGAAAGCTAAGAGTTGAGGAAATTTTAACTTTCAGTGATAATCTGATCTTTCTTAGAGGGATTTAAAAAGTGTTTTTAAGAATATCAGTGTATGTTCTTGCTGCTAAGTCACTTCAGTCATGTCCGACTCTGTGCAACCCCATAGACGGCAGCCTGCCAAATATCGTAATATATTGATGAAATTTGACTAGAGCAAATGTACTTTACATTTAAAAATCTGGGATAAGATATAGGATAGGTGAAATGTATTCATTTCCTAAATTATCAAAACTACAACAGATACAGCTTCCCTGGTGGCTCACACATAAAGTATCTGCCTACAATGCAGGAGACCCAGGTTCAATCCCTGGATCAGAAAGATCCCCTGGCAAAGAGCCCAGCATCCAATGTAAATTAAAGAAAGCAATTTCAAGTGAGAAGATGCTCAAGAACAAAGCAGTTCTATGTTATTATGTCACTGAGTGGGCAGTATGGCCCCACCAAGCATTTAACTTGTGTCCTAAAAATATTTTCTTTCTTCTCTGCTCTTTTGAGAGAGGGCTTAAACAGCCCCCATGTCACCCTTGAAGGTTCTTCTTGTTGAGACATGGTGGCTTCTTCCCTTCCAGGTAGAAGTAGGAATTTCAGAACTCTCTTGAGGTTAAAGTTCTCCTGTCGTAGAGACAATGTGAGTAAAAAAACCTGTGTCTGAGGGTCTGAATAAAATGAACTGCCCATCCTGGAGGCAATTCCCCTACAGGGAAAGGAGTGATTTTAGTTCTCAAACTGCAGGCTCTTGCCCTACTTCAGACAGCACTCTTGGAGCAAATGGCACTTTGGTAGAATGACTGTTGGTGGGAATGAGTGAGTCAAGAGCTAACAGCTGTGACCTGGAGAGCCAAAGTCAGGAATGTTTTGGTTGGCACCAGGCACTGAGGGATTTTTTTTTTTTTTAGGTGGGGGGGGAGGTGCATACCATGAGGCATGCAGGATCTTGGTTCTCTACCCAGGGATGGAACCCGTGACCCCTGCAGTGGAAGCACAGAGTCTTAATCACTGGACAACCAGAGAAATCCCCACTGAGGGATTTGAGTCATCAAAGATGACCGACTGCCTGACCTTACAGGGTAGGATGAATTTCCAACTGTGACTCCATGGGACAGCCAGAAGTAATGGCAGGGGGCCAACTGATATGATCTCAGACCTTCTCTCTCACATCCCATGAACTGGGTATGGAAGTTGATATGTTTTCTAGTTTTTTTTTCTTAACCATTCAATGGAAGAAGACACTTAAAAAAAAAAGACTCTGGCCCTGATGCCAAACTGATGTAGCAAAGTGTGAGTCTGATTTATAAAATAAGAGTTATGACTGCATTCACACATCAGATTTGGATAACAAATAATACTTTAATAAGTACAACCATATTTTATACCAGCATTTTCTCTCTGGAGTGCAATATACTCATCCCGATGGTAATCAGTGAATAGATTGATACATTTCACATGCAAAGTATTTTTCTAATTCAATTATCACATTTTAGCTAGTATGCATTATTAAAATTCCTGTCAATGCCCTCCAAGTAAATTCCATCAGGAACAAATTCATAGTTTGACAAGTCAAGTTTATTGCTTATTGCAGTGAGAGGGAATATACATCAAGCCAGGGGGAGATGCAGGCAGAAGATATTAGAAAGAATTTACTATAAGATTTGCGATTATATTATGTGATTTGGGAAAGATTTAAGAAAGGGGAGCTTTGTTCTGGCTTAGATGCTTTCAGGAAGTGGCAGCAAGTTTAATGATTTATTTAAATTTATCTAGAAGGGGAGAGGACTAGACCAAGGCAAAGTTGTAATCGGTAAAGAAGCAGCAGTCACTCATACTACTCAAGATAAAAAAGAGATTTGGTCTTTTGTGTGGTTTGGACCATGTTGGTATTTTTCTCTGTGTTCAGACATGATTGTAGAGTGGTCTTGCTTTTGTCTTGATTCATCATGTTCACAGTTCTTTTATGTATGTTCAACAGGGAATACCAAACCTTAGCAGTAGGTGCTGGGCAGCTCATGGCAACATCAAGGCCTGGATGATCCAGCCAGCTTCTAGTTTCCAGGGGCTGTTTTTCTCTTTTGTTTGTATCAACAATCTGTGAACCCTTCAGTTAAGTTCGTTTCAGTTCAGTTCAGTCACTCAGTCATGTCCGACTCTTTGTGACCCCATGAATTGCAGCACGCCAGGCCTCCCTGTCCATCACCAACACCCGGAGTTCACTCAGACTCATGTTCATCGAGTCCGTGATGCCATCCAGCCATCTCATCCTTGGTCATCCCCTTCTCCTCCTGCCCCTGATCCCTCCCAGCATCAGGGTCTTTTCCAATGAGTCAACTCTTCGCATGAGGTGGCCAAAGTACTGGAGTTTCAGCTTTAGCATCATTCCTTCCAAAGAAATCCCAGGGCTGATCTCCTTCAGAATGGACTGATTGGATCTTCTTGTAGTCCAAGGGACTCTCAAGAGTCTTCTCCAACACCACAGTTCAAAAACATTAATTCTTCAGTGCTCAGCCTTCTTCACAGTCCAACTCTCACATCCATACATGACCACAGGAAAAACCATAGCCTTGACTAGACGGACCTTAGTTGGCAAAGTAATGTCTGCTTTTGAAAATACTATCTAGGTTGGTCATAACTTTTCTTCCAAGGACTAAGCGTCTTCTAATTTCATGGCTGCAGTCACCATCAGCAGTGATTTTGGAGCCAAAAAAAAAACTCAAGAGTCTTCTCCAACACCACACTTCAAAAGCATCAATTCTTCGGCGATCAGCCTTCTTCACAGTCCAACTCTCACATCCATACATGACCACAGGAAAAACCATAGCCTTGACTAGACGGACCTTAGTCGGCAAAGTAATGTCTCTGCTTTTGAAAATGCTATCTAGGTTGGACATAACTTTTCTTCCAAGGAGTAAGCGTCTTCTAATTTCATGGCTGCAGTCACCATCAGCAGTGATTTTGGAGCCTAAAAAAATAAAGTCTGGCACTGTTTCCACTGTTTCCCCATCTATTTCCCATGAAGTGATGGGACCAGATGCCATGATCTTCGTTTTCTGAATGTTGAGCTTTAAGCCAACTTTTTCACTCTCCTCTTTCACTTTCATCAAGAGGCCTTTTAGCTCCTCTTCACTTTCTGCCATAAGGGTGGTGTCATCTGCATATCTGAGGTTATTGATATTTCTCCCAGCAATCTTGATTCCAGCTTGTACTTCTTCCAGCCCAGCATTTTTCATGATGTACTCTGCATATAAGTTAAATAAGCAGGGTGACAATATACAGCCTTGACGTACTCCTTTTCCAATTTGGAACCAGTCTGTTGTTCCATGTCCAGTCCTAACTGTTGCTTCCTGACCTGCATATAGGTTTCTCAAGAGGCAGGTCAGGTGGTCTGGTATTCCCATCTCTTTCAGAATTGTCCACAGGTTATTGTGATCCACACAGTCAAAGGCTTTGGCATAGTCAATAAAACCCTTAACCCCAAGTATAACAGCTGGGTCATAAATAGCAGAGAAATCAGGAGTCAGGAACCAACAAGCAGATAGATGTAGAATCTGAACAGGAGTTGGTCGAAAAAAAGAAGATGATATTATGGATTGAATTATTGGATTCGTCAAAAAGTTTGTTTGGATTTTTTCATAAGATGGTACATAAAAACCTGAACAAACCCAATTTATAGCCCCCCACCCCCCAGCCAAAGATATGTTTGGGCTTCCTGGTGGCTCAGATGGTAAAGGATCTGCCTACAATGCAGGAGACCTGAGTTCGATCCCTAGGTTGGGAAGATCCCCTGAAGAAGGGCATGGCAACCCACTCCAATATTCTTGCCTGGAGAATCCCCATGGACAGAGGAGCCTGGCAGGCTATACAGTGCATGGGGTTGCAAAGAATCAGACATGACTGAGCAACTGATCATGTGTGTGTATGTGTTAGTCACTCAGTTGTGTCTGACTCTTTGAGACCCCATGGACTGTATGTAGCCTGCCAGGCTTCTCTGTCCATGGAATTCTCCAGGCAAGAACACTGGAGTGGGTTGCCATATTCTTCTCCAAAGTGACTAAACATAACACAAAGATATGTTGAAGTCTTAATCTCCAGATTCTCAGACTAGGGCCTTATTTGGAAATAGGGTCATTGCAGATATAATTAAGTTAAAGTGAAGTCATACCAGAGTAAGATGGGCCCCTAATCCAGTATGACTAATGGCATTATATGAAAATAGCCATGTGAAGACAGAGACACACAGGGAGACTGTGAAACAATACATTTCTATAGTTTTAAGCCACCCAGCTTGTCTTGCTTTGTAACAGCAGCCCTAGGAGATGAATATGGATGGGCTAGAGTAACTCCTATGGTGCTTTGTTAGATGGGACACTCTGCTAAGAGAGCATAGGTCTAGCTGATTCTGACCCCCTACAGGGTCGGAATCAGCAATGTTCTAATTCTAAGATTTGGGAAACAGCTGCCATTTGGGGCTGTTATAAAGACTGTCTTGATTGGGGGTCCCTTTCCTAGGTTCATTGGAATCATTTTCATTAAGGAATTGCCAAATGAATGCTGGGTTCAAGAGTGGTTTTCATACTTGGAAAACCTGGGGTAGGAAAAGCTGAGGGAGAACCGGAAGTGGAACGATCTCTGTGTCTCCACGCTCAGTCGTCTGACTCTTTCTGTCTCTTTCTCTGTGTCCCCCATGATTGACCTCCCTCACCTGCATACTGTGTAACCCTGCTTCCTGCTCACTTAGGCTCAGCAAGCCATCATATCTGCAACAAGAACCTTCCCCTAAAGGCCTCTGCCTCCAGTTAACTTCATTGCAAGTTCAGCTTTGATTTTATGTCTATAGCACTTCACCAGGGCTCTGCCCTCTTTCAGATTTACTCTGTTTCAAGGCCAGTGACTTCTCCTTCATGACTGAAGTTTCCTGGAACCCTTGTAAAGTGTCTGATACATATAAACTCTCAATAAATGACAGCTTTTACAGGCAGCAGATTTTATGATCAATATATAGATTGCAGGTAATGAAAATGAGATTTACAGTGTTGAGCGAACTAGCCCAAGGTAATAAAATTAAGAAAGAGTGTAGCTTAGGCTTGTATCCAGATCTTAAAACCAAAATCCAAGGCACTTTCCAAAAGGCTGAAGATTCATGACTGGATCTTTGGTTGCCTAGAGCTGACCCAAGAAATAGCACTTCTTAGTGCACTTTCCTGACCTCAGTCTTCCCTAAACTCATCTTCCTCACAGCTGACCAAGTTCCTAAATTTCCTATACTGAAAAAAAGGAAGTGAACCAATGTAAATTGAACTTATCTACCATGACCTCCCTGATTAAAAGGAAGCTCATAAACATACATTTGGGAGAGCTAGAGTTCTGGGAATCACGTATGCAGAGTTAGAGCTTAATTAAATGATCTAGGCTTCCCTGGTGGCTCAGATGGTAAAGAATCTGCCTTCAGTGTAGGAGACCCAGTTTGATACCTGAGTCAGGAAGATCCTCTGGAGAAGGGAATGGCAATCCAGCCCAGTATTCTTGCCTTGAGAATTTCATGGACAGAGGAGCCTGACTGGTTATAGTCCATGGGATCACAAAGAGTCAGACACAACTGAGTGACTAATTGTATGATCTAACTATTCATATGAATTTAGGTTGAATTCATCGCTGACTTTAAGTTCTCACTGTAGTAAACCACTTGAAGTTCATTCAACATGTTGTAGTAGACAGCTACTATTCCAATTTGCCCTACATTCTTGCCCCCTTTGTTTTGGTAGCAAATCTCTCTTTTTTGCCAAATTAATGTGCACGGGGCCCCAGCTGGGCTAATTAATATCATTCACCCCAAGAGCTTAGTTCAGTGGTCTAACATTTGACTTAAAATAGGCCCATTAGAATATTTCTATGGCACTTTTTTCCAAACTGAAACCAAGATGGAAAAATATTTTTCTCTGAAATTCCAGGATGTATGAGCCCAGGGCAGCTAGCAGCCCCTGCCCCACGGGGAAAGCTGCTTTCAGAGAATGAAACTAATAGATTGAGAGAGAAAGAGTAGAGAAATGTAGATTATTGAGAATCTGGTTCCAGTTATCCCTACCCTTCTTAAGGATTGATTCCCCAGCTTTCCCTTCATTTATATTTCAAGTAAACTAAATTTCAAGTAAGTTTATGCATTAGTTTCCTATTACTCCTGTTACAAATTACTACAAAGTCAGTAGCTTAAAAATTTTATTATCTTCCATTTCTATAAGTCTGAAGTCCAAAATGAGTGTTACTGGGCTAAAAATCAAGGTGTCAGCAGGGTTATATTTCTTAATAGAGGCACTAATCCATTCTGAAGGAGATCAGCCCTGGGATTTCTTTGGAAGGAATGATGCTAAAGCTGAAACTCCAGTACTATGGCCACCTCATGCAAAGAGTTGACTCATTGGAAAAGACTCTGATGCTGGGAGGGGTTGGAGGCAGGAGGAGAAGGGGACGACAGAGGATGAGATGGCTGGATGGCATCACCGACTCGATGGACGTGAATCTGAGTGAACTCCGGGAGTTGGTGATGGACAGGAAGGCCTGGTGTGCTGTGATTCATGGGGTCGCAAAGAGTCGGACACGACTGAGCGACTGAACTGAACTGAACTGAACTGAACTGAAGGGAGAATGTGTTTCCTTGTCTTTTCCAGCTTCTGCAGACTGCTCATGTTCTTGTCTCAGGGTTCCCATCCATCTTCAAAGTCAGAAGTTTTGGTTAAGGATTTTCCATTGTGGTTCTTGTGTTTCCACTTTCTTCTCCTCTGTGTAAAGACCCTTGTAATTATAGATACAATGGGCCTACTTGGATGATCCAGGGCAACTCTTTATCTTAATTAAATTTAGCTTATTACCAACCTTAATTCCATCTGCAAACTTACTTTTTCTTTGCTATGTAACACAACAGACTAACAGGTTTCAGATGTCAGGACGTAGATATTGCAGAGTGAGAGTCATTATTCTGCCCTCCTACTGCTATTTCCAATAAAAATACACATTTCTTCTCAAATTAGTTTTTCTGATTTTGTCACTTTCAACCAAGAGATATGGAAAAACACACACATTGTGCTATTTTGTGCTTTCCTGGATCTCCTGGGACTATAATGCTCTCCTGGGACTATAATGCTCTCCTTTGTTTACCTTGAACTGACTATCAATCTTTCAAGAACCTACTTAAGCCTCTTCTCCTCTAGTGCACATTCCCTAACTTTTCAAGTAGAAAAAAGGAACTCTTCCCCCGCCCCCTCATTTATCATACCTTGTTTTACTTACCATGCTCTATTGAAATTATTTCCTCCAGTATATCTCTGTTATGAGCCTACGATTTACTTGCGGGCAGGAACTATGAATTATTCATCACTACATCCACAACATCCAGCTTATAAAATCTTACTTTGTCCTTATTAACATTTGTTAAATGAATAAATTATCTATGGTTTTGTACCATAGACTTTAAGGCTGGGATTTTTCTCACTTTATAGAAAAATAAAATAGCTGCAATGTTAGATAACATATCTGCAAATACTTTGTTTTGCCCCGGGAAATATATTTGTATGTTAAACAGCCATATTCCTCCTAGACTTTGTCTGAGTGCACAATAAGATTAGTCAGTCTTATGCAGGTCACTGTGCTATTGATCAAATGGCAAATGGCTAATCTGATCTAGTCATTTAAATGATTTAAATAACTAGACTGGGTTCAGAGTTGCTAAGGAAACAGCATCAGGTGATCAATTCTTATTTAGTAATTGACCATTATGGCAGCTGATGAAACCAAACTGACAAACATAGAAATCAATTGATTATGTTGAGAAACAGAATAAAGTTATGCACAGAGATGAAGGTCATCTCTTTTCTGATTGTCTCCATTCCAGGGGGAACAAAATGTTCCATAATGAAACAACATAAACACCTTTACATCCAAATATGATGGAACAGTGTCCTCTGGACCTGTGTGGCTAAAACAAAATGAATCATTTCTTAAAGAATAGAGACAAAAACTCCTAGACACATAGCAGATAAATGTAGTTGTGGACACTTGTGTGGTAAATTCAAATTAGTTTAATGCAATCCATCAAAATAAATGAAATAAATTTCAAGCATACTTTTATAAAAAGTCTTTTATGGTGGACATGCTGCTTAGTGTCGATTTCCATAATTTGGAATATTAGCTGTGGGGCTATAAAACTTGGATCTGTTGTGACAGTGTGAGTGATGGTTTAATGGCAACTTCTGAAAAGTAACATCTCTTCAAGGATCTAATGCCCAGTGATCTATCGTGCCATCAAAGAATAAGTTTCAGCCATCTGAATGATTTATATTCTAGGAGTATGCTGGATGAAAATGTATCTATTTTGGTTGGGAAGCAAAGCTATAGCATTCTGGAGAATACTGCCCAGTGGGATCCAGATATCATTGGCTGCAGATCATCATGTTAGTAGTGCTTGTTCATATTGACCTAATATTTTAAATACTTTAAATAGGATATCTTTTGATAAATTAGCATTTCCATTGGGTTATTTGTAATAAGGGCTTCCCATGTGGCTCAGCTGGTAAAGAATCTGCCTCCAATGTGGGAGACCTGGGTTCGATCCCTGGTTTTAGAAGATCCTATGGGGAAAGGAAAGGCTACCCACTCCAGTATTCTGGCCTAGAGAATTTCCTGGGCTGTATAGTCCATGGGGTCGCAAAGAGTCGGACACAATTGAGTGACTTTCACTTCACTTCATTTGTAATATAGAAAATGAGGTACCCTATACATAACAGACCTGTTTCTTAAAAGTCATGTTGTTCAGTTTAACTTACATTTTCATTTGTCAATTGTATCTCACTAAAGCTGGAAAAAGTAGAAATAAATTTCTTCTTTAAAAATTAATGACTACTCCTATGTTTTTTAATTCAAACTGAGAAATAAATTATCTGGAAATTTTAAAAATATTGATGCCAGGATCAGACTTCAGATCATTAAAGTCATAATCTCTGGTAGAAATATTGAATTAGTTGAATTGCTTATGTGTTTATGCTGCCCATAGTAGAAACAGTGACCTGTCCATCAAAATTCATGCTCATTTTTCATGCAAAGCAACTGCCCAGCCAAGAACTCCATTGTTCAGACCCTGTTGTATCTAGTTGGACCATATGACTAATTCTCATCAATGAAATGGAAGCAGAAGTGATGTGTATCACTTCTGGGCAAAGGTGGTTAAGGTACCAAAGTGACTTCATTCTTTCTTTCTTGGAGCTGGATAGATGAAGAAGGATCTGAGCCCCTAGAGGATGAAAAAGGAATATTACGGGAAGAACATCAATTCCTAAAAATTCTACATAAAGGAAAGTCACCTGCTACCCAAATACCCTCGTTTGACAGACATGTGAGGGAGAAATAAATTCTATTTTGTTAAGCATCTTTACTTCTGGGAATTATGTGATGTAGCAGAGAACAGTACCCTAATATATGAAGCACCAAGTTTTAATCTCAGAATTAAGTTGCCTCTTGGCACCTAAGCAACTATAAATATATATTGTATGGAATCTCAAGTATGTTCCATGCAATGCTATTTCTTCAAACACTCTGAAAAAGGATTATATAGACAAATAAATTGGAGAATGCTAAAATTCCATACATCAAGATGGGTGTGTGTTTGTATGCCCGTGTGCTCAGTTGTGTCTGACTCTTTGCAACACCATAGACTGTAGCCCCCCAGGTTCCTCTGTCCATGCGATTCTCCAGGCAGGAATACTGGAGTAGGTTGCCATTTTCTCCTCCAGGGGATCTTCCCAACCCAGGGATCAAACCCAGGTATCCTTTGGTGCCTGTATTGGCTGACAGATTCTTTACTACTGAGCCACCTGGGAAGCCCACATCAAGATATTAAGCACTTTAAGAAAAATAGTTTAATTTGTTTAATATGGGACTCCTGTGGAACATATCTACTTCATAAAATTCCAAATTAGTCTTTCAAGTTCAAGATTTCCAACAAGTCTTTTCAGTGGTAACAACAGTTTACTGCAAAATATACCAAGATTTGTATCTTGATCTTAAGAATATTTGAAATTGACTTTTTCTTCTGTGTTGACTAATTTCTAATTCCAAATAACTTTTTACATTTAAAATATTGTTTATGATGAGAAATGTCAAATATACAGAATAGCAAGGTGGGTAGAGTAATGGGTCCTGTGCGCACGCATGCTAAGTTGCTTCACTCGTGTCCAACTCTTTGGGACCCTATAGACTGTAGCCCACCAGGCTGCTCAGTCCATGATATTCTCAAGTCAAGAATACTGGAGTGGGTTTCCATCCCTTCCTCCAGGGGATCTTTCTGACCCAG
This sequence comes from Cephalophus harveyi, assembly GCA_006410635.1. Taxonomy (NCBI): domain Eukaryota; kingdom Metazoa; phylum Chordata; class Mammalia; order Artiodactyla; family Bovidae; genus Cephalophus; species Cephalophus harveyi. The sequence goes on along the minus strand of SJYT01081395.1, from coordinate 12,539 downwards.
GGGAAATCAAGTCCACCCTAACTTAAACCAACTGCAGCCCTTAGGCAATCTGATTTTATGGATACTTCTAACTACTCTCCAAACCATCAGATTATCTTGAACAAAATATTAGATTTCATTTTATCTGTAAACATTTTAGCAAGACTCTCTAAAACTTAAATCTCTGAGATGCTCTCAGATTTATTGAGGTATAATTTGCATACAGGAAAATTTACCATTTCAAATGTACAGTTCCATGTTTTAAGCTATGTTTATAGTCATGTAAACACCATTAAAATTAAGACATGGAACACTTCCATCACCTTCAAATTTCCATATGCCTCTTTAATCCTCCTACCAAACCTACTGATTGGCTTTTTGTTTTATAATTTTGTCTTTTCCGGAATTTCATGTAAGTGGAATCTAGCTTCTTTGACACAATTGATATTCATCCATATCGTTTTACTCATTAATAGTTTGTTCCTTTTATTTGTTGAGAAGTATTCTGTGTTATGGATGTATCACAGTTTGTTTATCTACACACCAGTTGAAGGACTGAGATGTTTCAAGTTTTGGGTTATTATTAAGTTACTATAAACATTTTTATTCAGGCTTTTGAGTGAACATAGACTTTCATGAGACTTGGGTAAATGCCAAAGAATAGGATTAATAGATCCTATGATAAGTGTAAGAAAAATCCCGCTTTTACAGAGTGACTGGATCATTTTTTGCCTTCCATCAGTAATGTAAGAAAACTTAAGGAGACTTTTTAAACATAGGATCTTCATTATCACCTGTGAAAATAATTAAGAATAACTGTTAGTCCTTATGTTTTTGTTTTATGAATTACTACTTTTGTAGTTTTTGTTGATATTTCTTTCCTTCTGCTTTCTTTCTGTTTAAAAATTTTTAACTATTTGAGCTGGATGTTTAATTTACCAGCATTTTAAAGAAATCTTTATTAACATAATAAGCATTTAAGGCTATGTGTTTTCCTTGAACCACTGCTTTTATTATGTGTAACAACTCAGTAGGGGTGTTGGGACTCTGTTATTGGCGTCCAATAACAGTGCATTTGGGTTGGGTTTTCCTGGAGCAGCAGTATTATAGGCGTTTGAGTGGTTTACTTGATTTCTTGGTTAAGTCTTCTATTGCTACAGTGAGGTGCAATTTCTTTAATAAATGACTTTTTAGGTCTGTTTTCTTCTGAATCTTTGATTTTATCATGTTAAGTTGTGGCATTTACCTTCAAATGCCTCCCTTCTTTCTCTTTATCTCTGAGCTACCAAGAGACAGATTCCATGGTGGTGGTACCTGCCTGTAACACTCCCTTTCTAATCCTCCATTAGACTTCTTGGTAGTCACAGCTCCTATCCATTTCTGAACATACACTTATTATTTCTCCATTCAGAAAGAAGACCCAGTCCTTTTGGGGATAAACTTCAGTTGATATTATCTGTGTCACAGTGACAGGCTGACGCCACTGCCCTCTCTCCCATTCTACAGAATTTCCATCTGATTCTCAGCTCTTTTGGACTCCTGAGCAGACTCCACTATTTTTAGACATGTTCTTTCACCTATGTGTCAATTGAGATTTTTTATATTCTTCTGCCTACTAAAGTTGTAACTGTGAACTATGGGAGATTTAATTTCCTCTCCTTGTTATCCTTTGTGCATTTTATGAAGCTAGGGAGAGAGGTTCAAATTTAGGCATCCTCTATTATCTTCTCCAAAACCCAGAAACCTCTCCTGACTGAGTTTATACTCCATGAAAGTTTAAACCATGCTTGTTTTAATCACTAAAGTGTTCATCACATCCAGCACAGTACCTGGATTATAGTCATCATAGTTGAAATAATGCAATTCAGATGAGAAAAACTGAGAAGATTAATTAGACTTACCTAAATTTACAGAGTTGCTAAATAAATGAATTGAAATTCAAATGCAGGCAGACTAGCTCCCCTAGGCAGTCAATATTTGTCAAATGAATGAAAGGATGGATGATGCCTTTTAATGCTAGAAGACACTGGTAGTGGTATTTACAATAGCAGTTTTATGCAGTGTATTATCCTGGTTCATTTGAAATCCCTTAAGTCAAAATCTTTGAGATTTGCTGCCTAAAACATGAGAATAGGTGAGAACTGAAGGAAAACAATGGTCCAAATAGAATCCACTATATTAAAAAGTCACATATGACCTTGAGGGTTTCTGCTTAGCACTGTGGCACTTGGAAACTTAGCTACATTAATGGCAGGCATGAAAGTAGGCTCAGCATAAGCCACACATAAAATCTCAGCTGACAGCTTGTATCACAGAGTCTGCCTGTGCTGGTACAAAGCAGTAGAAAAGTTGGCAATCATGGAAAACAGTACCTCCATGGGAGGAATTCTGAGAAAACACTCCCAATGCTTAGAACTGTAATCTGTGAAGAGGTAATCTGAAATGCCTGAAGTTCAAATGGCAATGTGAGTTATAGCCTGAAATAGACATTTCTATGAAGACTCCAATTATTTCCCATATTGCAATTTACACAGAAACTCTGCCATAGTTCAGTACCTCTCTGACAGTTTCGAGTTGTGTTAGAAGAAACATTTTGCATAAAGACAGAGGCTTAATTCTGTAACTATGCTATTTTTAAAAAAGGAAACAGATATCAAATCTGTCTACTAAAAGTTGAAAAGTCTGCATGAGGTCTATCTTCAGGGAGTGTTGCTTCTGTTAAGCTTGCAAGTTCACCCACTGATTTTAACTACAATCATTGGGAAATCCATTTATGAGAGTGTATATTTTTATTGCTTAGTCGCTTAGTTGTGTCTGACTCTTGCAATGCCATGGACTATAGTCTGCCAAACTCCTCTGTCCGTGTGATTTTTCAGGCACGAATACTGGAGTGGCTTGCCATTTCCTTCTCTAGGGGATCTTCCCAACCCAGGGATCAAACTCTCGTCTCCTGAATTGGCATGTGGATTCTTTACCACTGAGTTACCTGGTAAGCCTGTGAGAGTATATGAGAGACAGTAAAAAAAAAAAATAGCCACCTAATTAGTTAAAAGTGAGCTAAGAAGAGCAGAGGCAGCTTCTAGTTCTCCTGATATAAAGGATGATATAAATTTAGAAGACAGTATGTCTAATAACTTTAATTTTAGAAACAGTCATACAAATCAGTGATGAAAATATTTGATATTGGCAACTGACATAAAGAGATGATTCAAAAACCATGCACTAATAATAAACTTGGAAGATTTTTCAAACTCATGTATCATTAGAAAATAACTATATATTTAAATCTATAAATATAAATATATTCTATTAGTAAATATTTGCAAACAATTAGCAAATATTTCTTTAAAAATTAAAACCACGATGGGCCACACGAAATCATCATTTTCATATATGGTCAGCCCTCCATATCTGCAGGTTCCAAATCTGTGGATTTACCAACTGCAGGTAGATAACATTTTTTAAAATTCCAGAACACTCCAAAAAGCAAAATTTGAATTTGTTGCACCTACCAGCAACTATTTATATGGTATTTACATTGTGTTTACAACTATTTACATAGCATTTACATTGCACTAGTACTATGAGTTTTCTAGAGATTATTTAAAAGATGTGTGTAGGTTGCATGCAAATGTATTTTATGTAAGGGACTTGAGAATCAAAGGATTTTAGTGTGCATATATCAAGAGATGACTATTTCTGGGGTAAACAATTTATCAATATATTATTTCTTATAAATATTTCTTCTATCTGACTTAGTGATTTCAATTCTGTGAATTTGTTCTAATAAACATTATTTATAATAGCAAAAAATAAAATAAAACAAATTAATGGCCCAAAATAAATATATGACTAAGTAAACTGGTACATCCATTTAATTAAGTCCTTGAAAGCAATATTTATGTAATGATTTTAATAAAAATCTAGGAAATCCAGCTATGTTAAACAAAGCTTACCCTTAGAAAAAAAGGTTGAATGTAAATACAAAAAAATTACTAGTTATTTCTTGTGTTAGAACTATGCAGTTTTTCTGCACAAATATCTATGCTTCTTTCTACAATATACTATGTAACTATTTTAATTGAAAACATAATAATTTTTAATGCTGCATCCTTTACTGCATTAAAATTATTAAAAAAGAAATACAAATACAACAAAGTTAAACTTGTATATATGTATTTTCCCAGCTCCTAAGTTTTTCATGTCTTCAGCAGAAAAACCCCTTACTGATATAGATAGTCTGCCATTATCTGGGCACTGTCTTTATGGATTGAGACAGTTCTATAAGTACTTACGTTATGACTAGTCAGCTCAGTTGATCACATCAAAATCATAGTTCAGTCTCTACACAAGCTTGTCACCTTAGTTCTTTTACTTGACAGTCAACTCTGCTTCTATGATGGTAGATCAGGCAAAAGATCACCACCCGTTACCACCATCACCACCACATGGATTATCTTATTATAAATTCATAGCCTTGTAAGTTGAATGTTATTTTTTATTGCCATTTTATAAACAAAGAAATTGAGACATAGAGAAGTTAAATAATGTTCTTAACATGCATGGTTAGCTTGTAGCAGAACTGGAATATAAACTATATCTATTGATATTAATGACTTTATTCTTAATCTCTAAATAAACATGACCTTAAAATTATAACACCACAAAATGAGCCTTTACGGTGCCAAACACTGCTCTGCACTTTGCATGCATGCTGTCACTTCAGTAGTGTCCAACTCTTTGCCACCTTGTGGACTATAGCCTGATAGGCTCCTCTGTCCATGGGATTCTCCAGACAAGAATACTGGAGTGAGTTGCCATGCCCTTCTCCAAGGGATCTTTCAGACCGAGAGATGGAAACTGCATCTCTTACATTTCCTGCATTGGCGGCCGGATTCTTTACCACTAGCGCCCCCTGGGAAGTCCCTGTGCTTTGTGTAAATTATCTCAGTTCATCTTTGTAAAATGCAATTTTTTCTTTGGTCTCTTCTGTAGATGAATGATCAGTGCAGAAACAAAATAGATTTCAATGCCTTAACACGACCCAGAGTTGTCACCCCAGCACAGTCAGGTGGGTTAGGTAGCTTTCCTGTGTGAGTCTTCTCCAACGAGTGATTCAGAGATCTATATTTTCTCCAATTCTTGCTCTGCAGAATAGAAGAAAATAAGCTGAGGGTCTCAGGGCCGATTTTAGGGGCCATATCTGGAAGTTTCCTCTCCCACTGCCCAGAACCTGTCTCATGGCCTCACCTTTACTGCAGGTGAAGTGATTAAATATAATAGAAGTATGTGGATTTTTCTTTGATATTTCATGATCAGAAAATAGACTCTGCCAGAGAAACTGAGGCTCGGAAAAGTGAAGCGCCTCACCAGGTCACCAAGCGAATAAACAGATTCCCATCCAGCACAATCTGAGATCTGTGTGCATGAGTCCTTAACCTCCAGCCACACAACTTCCACATATAATAGAGGACTAGCCACAGGTTTTAGAAATGTTATCCCACAGGGCCTTTCATTTTCAAACTCACACGTCCCTGCCATGTTCCTCATTTTGACTCGGTCTTCTGTATGTCCCAGTTCAAGGACGGTCAGTCCATTATATTATTGTTCCCAAGTATTCACTCCCTTTTATAAAAGAGCACCAAGCGCTATCCTACTGTACACACGACTTGCAGAGCTTCCGTGCTGCTGGCAGGCACTTCTTCAGTCTAATATCAGGCCAATGGCATGGAAGCAGTTACGACACGTCATATCTGAAAAGAATCATAGCCATGACTGTGTGTTTAAGCATTGCTTTTCATGTCTCCTTCCCCATAAGAATGCCATGTCCCAAAAAGTGCTTCTCCTTCAGCTGGGATTTTCAGTAAAGGGATGTTGATATGGAGCTGTAACTGACATAGCTAACATGAAATGTGCATCAGAAATAAGCATTTATGTTTGGAAACCTTTGGATTGGAAGGTTATTAATCACCACAGCACAGCCAATTACTACAAAGGCAGACTTCCTGCCCCAGGTCTTCTCACTCGTGCACAGCTAGGAGCCCTCTCTCAGCCATTGCCCCCGAACTCTGCATCTTTGGTCACATCCTTGAGGATGGGAGGTATCATTTCTTTATGAGGATGCTTTCCTAGAACATGAAGACATCAGCTGAGTTTGATTATGTCTTAACAAACTTGAAATCTTGTTGATTACCTCTTAATTAAATACTTTTCCTGTATGTGGTTGCTTAATTAAATTCTCAGATTTTTACCATATTTAGTTTGCAATTTCACCAGATTGGAGAATCTATTTAACATGATACATCCACAGTTCCTTTTTCTCATTTTCTGCCACTCTTTGTTCTAAGGACATAGTATGTAATCCATCTTCTCTCGTAATAATCAGAGCATACAAATAAGCAGAATCTTATATTCAATATTTTTATGAAGGGCAGCCTAACCAGCTGGTTTTGGCCTAACCAGCTTTGCATTTGCCCAATCTGCACTTATCTTTCTGAAAAGAAGTGACAAGCAAACATGTTAATCAGTTCAGTTCAGTTCAGTCGCTCAGTCATGTCTGACTCTTTGCGACCCAATGAATCGCAGCACGCCAGGCCTCCCTGTTCATCACCAACTCCCGGAGTTCACTCAGACTCACGTCCATCGAGTCAGTGATACCATCCAGCCATCTCATCCTGTGTCGTCCCCTTCTCCTCCTGCCCTGAATCCCTCCCAGCATCAGAGTCTTTTCCAATAAGTCAACTCTTCACATGAAGTGGCCAGAGTACTGGAGTTTCAGCTTTAGCATCATTCCTTCCAAAGAAATGCCAGGGCTGATCTCCTTGCAGTCCAAGGGACTCTCAAGAGTCTTCTCCAACACCACAGTTCAAAAGCATCAATTCTTCAGTGCTCAGCCTTCTTCACAGTCCAACTTTCACATGTTAATATTGGGTATTAATTTTAGAATGAATCTTCTAGGGCACACACTCAGGTAACTAAAGATTCATTGTAAATAGTTTATCTGCTATCTTTTCTTATAGTGCATATAGAAAAGTAATATTTAAACAGATTAAATTTGATGCTTTTTGATAAAGCAGTACGTTCATTTATTTCATTAAAATATATGGAGCAACATCTATGTTTGTCAGTGTGTTAGCCATTGGGTTTTTAATGGTGAGAAAGACTTAACTCATTACCATGGAGGCCCTCAAAGACTTGGGGAGACAGAGAGATAAACAGGAAATCTGAGTCCAAAGTGCTGGGATGAAGGATGTTTAGTGATCTGCTATGGGATCCCTGGGACTTCCCAGGTGGTGCTAGTGGTAAAGAACTCACCTGCCAACGTACGAGACACAATGTGGCGTGGATTCGATCCCTGGGTCAGGAAGATCCCCTGGAGGAGGGCATGGCAACCCACTCGAGTATCCTTGCTTGGACAATCCCATAGACAGGGAACCTGACAGGCTACAGTCCATAGGGTCACAAAGAGTCAGATATAACTGAAGTGACTTAGCATGCATGCATGGGCCGAGGCTCAAAGAGGTATCAGAGAGGCAGGCAGGACACTTGGATAAATCCACAGTAAAGCTGATATCTGAAGGGATATAAATTACTCATGCAATGGGATAGAAAGTATAGAACAGAAAAATAATGGTCCAGTCACAGGGGCAGCAGGTACAGAGGCCTGGAGGCCAGGAAGTACACAGAGACTTCTGGGATCTGAAAAGCATTTTCCTAATTGGAGGATAGACTGAAGGGATAGAGATGATACACCTGTGCTGAGTGGAACTGGGAAATAGAGAGGCCTGATGATGTGTGACCCTGAAAAGTATGTCTGGTCCAGAGCATACTGACAATTTTGAATTTTTATCCTGAAAGAGAGAGAGCCATTGCTATTTTTAAGCAGAGAAGTAAAATGAACTTATCCTTTTAACAAACACTCAGATTTCAGAAGGAAGAGTAAATTAATCAGGGATGAGGAAAAGAGGGCTGAGTCCTCATAAAATATATTCAAAGATAAATTTTGATAAGCCTTGGTGTTCATGTAAGAATAGAGTTTGAGCCACATGAAGACTCTGAAATCCTCTGTGCCTGTGAAAGACAAGATTAAATGATGTGTTACATAGTGCTTGCAATTTTGCTTAATTTCTGGAAATGTGTCATATAATTATCAGTTAACCAGAATGGTCAGCTATTAGTGACCATTCCCTAATCATTGTGCCTAAGTGAGAGTTCACTGTATACGTGTAAGCTGAAGAGTAATATGTACAATTAATGGTAATTCATGAAGTGAAATTCATGTGGGCAGTCATTTGCAAATGATTTAGATAGGAAAAAATATATTTACACACTCTAAGAGCACTGACTAAGGATACATACTTATAACGGAGGACAAGGGGAAAGGAAGAAAAATTTATGTTAACCAACTAAACATTTATTTCCAGTCATTCATAGAATAGAACCCATGAACTAATTTCACAAATATATACCTTAAAAATATGTAAAGTGCATAGTAGGAACTCAATAGACATGGCATTGAAGTAAACATGCTTCAGGTTCAGTCCATGTGCTTCTGAAGCTTTGCAAATACAACCTACCAACTACATCAGTGCTTGTTAAGCTGTAATGTGTACTCTGAGAAATAAGGATGTGTTTTTAGATTCTCCCCATAGTCCTGACCATAGGTAGAAAAATCTACAGTAATTTTTACTTCTGTTCACCTTACATTACTGGATCCAGAGCTAGCCACAAAGCTGGAAGAGTCTATTCTATTTTAAGTTTGACATCCACTGTGCAAATCTGGCCTCATTTTGGCAGATTGAACAAAAGATTTTGGAAGTTGAAAGCTATTTTCATGCCATTCATTTTTAGCTTCTTCCACATATATGCATTTATGCCTATGCAAGAATAATCGCTATTCACTCAATTGTACTTTGAAGAAGGTAATAAGCAAAATGATTTGCAAGAATAAGAATAAAGCATCAATTGCTTTCTTTGTTCACTTCCTAAGAGCGTCATCTGGTAGACAAAATTACAGGCCTCATATAACATTCAGAAACTGAAGAAGGTGAAATTCATGCATCCTGGATTGATCTTGATCATTTCTGCCCAATTCTCCAATCAAGGAAAAGACAGAAAGGTAGCTGACTTCGTGGGTCTGCAATTTGCTAGCTGTTGTAGGATGTCTGACTTTCAAATGAAAATTGCTGCTATATTTTCAAAAAAAAGATTTTTAAAGAAATAATGACTCTGGTATGCATCCTATGTAAGGATATTGTACTCTTTGGGGTTACAAATGTAGGCTGATGATTTATAAATATACTCAAGGAAAGAAATAGTTTTTATTCCTTGAGTGTCACTCATGCACACAGTTTTTCTTTACAGCCCCTGTAGGGGTGAATAAAAGGTTCCAAAGAGTAGTCTTGGCCATATACACCATAGAAATAAGTTATTTTTATAACATCCAAATATTTTAAAGTCATCAGCATGAGGCTGCAGGATACCGTTGGTGTTTGAGCTGTGTGCCAAAGTATTTATCAAAGTTAAGGAAATCTTCCTCTCTGACTATGGTCTTACTTTGAATCTTATAATCACTGTGAAGAAAAAGTTTTCCTAACCCTGTATTTCCTATTCAAGACAATGCGGAGAAACATTCAAATGTCCACACTGCTTCCAAGACTTGGTCAAAGGCAGAATTTTACTTTTCCAAAGAATTTACTTTTCCTTGGCTCCACTGCTGTTTCTATTCAGGTAGACTGTTTAGGGGTTTGCCCATGACACAAAGACAAACTCCGTAAGAAGAAAACTACTGTTTCTGAGAGGGGAAAATGCTTGGTCTCCTTTTCTCTGAACTCCAAACTGGGCAGAATCTGTGTTCCTGTGATAGGGGGACCACATGATTACATTTCAAACCCAAACAATATTGAAAATGGTAAAAGAAGTCACTATTCATAATTACATTAGAACAACAGGTAGAAACCAGGCCATTCTGGGCAAATAGAGACATTTCATCACTCTTTTCTGTATTGATTTCCAATCATTTTGTTTTCTCTTTTGGGACACAAAGGAAAAGTTCTGCCTATTCTCTAAGTATAGAAGACAATAAGTGAAAAGAATCTGCTTACAATCCAGGAGAGACGGATTTGATCCCTGGGTCAGGGAGATCCCCTGGAGGAGGGCATGGCAACTCACTCCAGTATTCTTGCCTAGAGAATCCCATGGACAGAGGAGTCTGGTGGGCTACAGTCCACAGGTTTCAAACAGTCAGACACAACTGAAGTGACCGAGCATGCATGCATGCATTCCTATATAGATGTAAGGCACATTTATTATGACTGCTTTTTATACTTTCTCTCAGTTCAAGAAAACTGAGCAATGAAGAGGCTATAGATCATATAGGCAATCTTCCATGCATTTTGTATAACTGAACTTTGGATAAAAACTCAGGCACTAGATAATGTCAGGTTTTTCTTCCGAAAAATGTCAAGAAGCTAAAGAGCTTCTTGATGAAGGTGAAAGAGGAGAGTGAAAATGTTGGCTTAAAGCTCAACATTCAGAAAACTAAGATCATGGCATCCGGTCCCATCACCTCATGGGAAATAGATAGAGCAACAGTGGAAACAGTGGCTGACTTTATTTTATGGGGCTCCAAAATCACTGCAGATGGTGATTGCAGCCATGAAATTAAAAGATGCTTACTCCTTGGAAGGAAAGTTATGACCAACCTAGACAGCATATTAAAAAGCAGAGACATTACTTTGTCCACAAAGGTCCATCTTCAAGGCTATGGTTTTTCCAGTAGTCATGTATGGATATGAGATTTGGACTATAAAGAAAGCTGAGTGCCAAAGAATTGATGCTTTTGAACTGTGGTGTTGGAGAAGACACTTGAGAGTCCCTTGGACTGCAAGGGATTTGATTTAGGTCATACCTGAATTGGAGAAGGCAATGGCACCCCACTCCAGTACTCTTGCCTGGAAAATCCCATGGATGGAGGAGCCTGGTGGGCTGCAGTCCATGGGGTCACCAAGAGTTGTACACGACTGAGCGACTTCACTTTCACTTTTCACTATCATGCATTGGAGAAGGAAATGGCAACCCACTCCAGTGTTCTTGCCTGGAGAATCCCAGGGACGGGGGAGCCTAGTGGGCTCCCGTCTCTGGGGTCACCCAGAGTCGGACACGACTGAAGCGACTTAGCAGCAGCAGCAGCAGCAGCAGCATACCTGAATGGTCTAGCGGTTTTCCCTACTTTCTTCAATTTGACTCTGAATTTGGTAATAAGGAGTTCATGATCTGAGCCACAGTCAGCTCCTGGTCTTGTTTTTATTGACTGTATAGAGCTTCTCCATCTTTGGCTGCAAAGAGTATAATCAATCTCATTTCGGTGTTGACCATCTGGTGATGTCCACGTGTAGAGTCTTCTCTTGTGTTGTTGGAAGAGGGTGTTTGCTATGACCAGTGCATTTTCTTGGCAAAAACTCTATTAGTCTTTGCGTTGCTTCATTCCACATTCCAAGACCAAATTTGCCTGTTACTCCAGGTGTTTCTTGACTTCCTACTTTAGCATTCCAGTCCCCTATAATGAAAAGGACATCTTTTTTGGGTGTTAGTTCTAA
>SJYT01081394.1:0-29769 GCA_006410635.1 Cephalophus harveyi | reverse complement strand
ATCATAAATTAAAATGTTATTAATGAGAAAATGTGCCATGCAGAAAGTTGGAATGCAAAAGATAATGTATTTGACTAATAAAAATTAGTATCTATAACTTATAAAGCCTTAATTATAAATCATAGAAACATTAATGTATCAGCTGGAAAAAGGCATAAGATATTAAATATTTATAAGAAGTGTAAAAAGGGTAATAAAGGTTTGAGAATTTTTTTTATAGTATTAATCCATGAGTGTGAAAGTAAAATAAGAGACACTTTTCACTGAGGTATTTAAGAAGCCATTGGGAAAAATAAAGACTCAGAATGCAAAATTTCATTAAGTGGAAAGAGAAATAGCACTTCATATACTTCTCTGAAATGATAATTGATATGTTTTTCTAGACTGGATAACTTAAATCCGCATACAGATCTTTTATGTTTCCTTGCACCTATCCAAGGAAAATGATCTACAAGAAATATCAAAACGTAGACAAGAATCACTTTGGAGTGATAAAATGAGTCTTGATTTTTACATTCATTTTCTTCTATTACATATTTCAAAAAACTACAGATGACCACACATATAGTCTATTCTCAAGAAATAAACACGTGAAGATTTGGAAGATGTTGTTAATGAAAGTTACACATGACAAACTTAAATAGAACAGAAAATTAAGATGGAAGCAGAGTTAATGAATTAAAAAGCAGAAAATTTCTAGAACTGAGACATTCCAGAGCTAATTCTCTGGCAAAAGCAAACATACATCACATATAGTCTATTCTCAAGAAATAAACACGTGAAGATTTGGAAGATGTTGTTAATGAAAGTTACACATGACAAACTTAAGTAGAACAGAAAATTAAGATGGAAGCAGAGTTAATGAATTAAAAAGCAGAAAATTTCTAGAACTGAGACATTCCAGAGCTAATTCTCTGGCAAAAGCAAACATACAAGCAAAATTAGTTTGATGAATGAAATAAAGAAAGAGAACAGATGAACCTAAAATTAGAAATGAGAAAAATAAACATAGATGTAAGGAGATGCTCAACTTTACAAAAACATATTAATTAAAACTTCATGCTAAAAATTAGAAAATCTCTAAGAAATTATTTCTGGGAAAATATGTGTCTAAAGTTGATTCAGGATGGAGGATAATAGATCAATAATTAAGGAAGGAATTAAGCAAACAATAAGGCTTACTTCCAAAAATGCCTTCGTGGGACCTAAAGGCAGGAACAATAGAAGAATTCCCTTTTAAATATTAAAGAAGAAAAGAAAGTTTATCATTATTATTATCAATTCCCAGTAAGTTCTAGCCAATGCAATACAAAGAGAAAAAGATACAAAATATGTTAAGTATCAAAAAAGCAGCTATTGTTTGAAGATGATAGATTGGCTGAAGAAAAAAAAAAAAATTGCAATGGAAGAGTTCTTTTTAAATGTATTTTTTATTGGAGGAGGAAACCTCTTTGGACTGAAAATGATTTTAGTAAGCCAACTGATACCAAGAAAAAGAAAGTAAAAACCAAGAGTCACCTTAAACTAACATTCAGTGGCATTCAAATGTTTTGCAACCATTGCTTCTATCTAGTTTCAAAACGTTTTCACCACTATGGGAGCTCTCTGTACTATCTTTGTAACTTTTCTTTAAAATTTCTCTAAAACTATTCAAAATAAAAATTAACATAAAAAGTGGGTGCAAGAGGGAAAAAAAGCCCAGCAGTTTTCATATGTGCAGTTAATTCTCTCAGAAAATAGATCACAATCATTTCACATATTAACAAAAATGTAAGCCTCTTAGAACAGGGGCTGGAAACTTGCAAATACACAATAAATGAAAGTGATACATTTATTAAATAAGTCAAATTACTTGAGTACCTCCACTTGTCAAGTATTTGTGCTAAGTTTTATATGCCTTAGTTCATTTTATCATGATCATTGCTGTTTTGATTTAACAAATGAATATATGTGAACAGTAATACAATAATAGTGATTAACATGTATAGATGCTTCACAAAGTGATGGGGATAATTAAAAAACTTCTTGTGCATTATCTCCTTTAGTTTAATTTTCATACTTACCTTACAAAGTGGATACTATTATTATTCTCATTTCACAGATGGGGAAACTGAGACAGAGAAACAGTCAGTAAGTTTTTTGAATCAAAAAGCTGTTTGAATGGGCTTGTAAGGTACAGTGGTAAAGAGTCTGCCTGCCAATGCAACAGACCTGAGTTCAATCCCTGGCAGTTGGGAAGATTTCCTGAAGTAAGAAATGGCAACCTGCTCCAGTGTTCTTGCCTGGAAAATTCCATGGACAGAGGAGCCTGGTGGTTTACAGTCCATGTGGTCACAAAGAGTTGGACCCAACTAAGCATGCATGCATGTAGGTATGTGCTAACTAGGAAGAACCCCAGAGAACACCTCTTGTTTGAGTAAGTGAATAAATCAGTAAGATATGATAGACAAAAGGAAAAAGGAGAATCTGATGGAGAATAGAAGCACTTGACTCCTAAAAAACAACTAAGATGTTTGCATAAGAAACCTGGAGAGATGTTGGGGGCTGAAACAAGGTCGGTTTCCATCAGGAAGGTGAGAGATTCTCAAAAATGGGTCTCAGAAGAGAGAGGAAGGAATCTGAGTGGAAGAGAGATTTTAAGAGACTTGAACTGTGCAGAGTGTTTTAAGTAAATGGACTCTTACCAATTGTGTTATCCTCATTTGTGCCATCCAAGTTAATACTCTGAGAGTTCTGCCTGCCTCTATATCTGTTTCCCACAACACACACTCTAATGTCCTCAGTGAGCCTCTAGCTCCCTGGATCCTTTCTTTCCTTGGTAATGGATGCTCAACTCAGCTCCAGTGAAGTGCAAGGAGGTGGCATCAGGCATCCATTCTCTGCAAGGGCACCGCTGAACTTCCTCCTTTCTGGGACAGTTGAACTGTAGTGAGAGGAGTAAGCGGCATTTTTACTGTTTCTGTGGCTTCCAAGGTTGAATTCTCACAAGTGCTCATTAAGTAATTGTTCCATCGTTACTCTGTTCTCTGAGCAATTTGGTTCCCGCTAGTGAGGAAGCCAAACTAGAAAGGAGCTTCTGCTGGTTGTGTTCCCTTGGGAGCATCTTGGATGTAAGAGATGCTTGCCTCTCCCCATGCCCTTCAGTCACAATGCTCTTCTCTCCAGGATCTGATCTCCTTTATCTGTTCCCACAAGCATTTCTTCAACATTTAAGATGGAATTTCTTTGTCTATCAAGGGCATGATAGCACATTTTTTTAAGACCATGTGAATGTCAAGCATCTTAACTTTGAATTATGATCAAGGATATGGGTCGCACCTGACTATCAACAAAACCAGGCCAATGACATTGGCACAATTTCTGCTCTTGTTGTTGAAGGTGCATTCTGGAGAAGGTTCCAGGAATACAATAAGAGAAATAGTGTGAGAAGGGGATTGGCTGGCTGTTCAGGCAGACTCCAAGGGAATATGTGGCTTTTCAGGGTCAAAACTTGACTTCAGGGTCAAGTTCATTGGATGGCCCTCAACACTTTAGTCCAGAGAGAATGGGCTATCTTAAATAATTCACAAGAGAGTGACTTTGTTTTCTATATCTCTCTCTTTTTTTAAAAAAATTATTATTTATTTTTATTTTTAATTTAATTTTACTTTACTTTACAATACTGTATTGGTTTTGCTATACATTGACATGAATCTGCCATGGGTGTATACGAGCTCCCAATCCTCAACCCCCCTCCCACCTCCCACCCCATATCATCTCTTTGGATCATCCCCGTGCACCAGCCCCAAGCATTCTGTATCCTGTATCGAACATAGACTTGAAGGATAATTGCTTTACAGAATTTTGTTGTTTTCTGTCAAACATCAACATGAATCAGCTATAGGTGTAAATATATTTTATAAGTGAAATCTAAAAAATAAAACAAACTAGTGAACATAATAAAAAAGAAACAGACTTACAGACATAGAATTTTTTTTTCTTTTTTTGACTGCATTGCTCAGCATGTAGAACTTCCCTGACCACGGATTGAACCCATGCCCTTTCCACTGAAAGTGAGGAGTCTTAACCACTGGATCACCAGGGAAGTCTGGACTCAAAGACTTAGGGAACAAACCAGTGGCCAACAGTGGGCAGAGGGAAGGGAGAGGGGCAAGATAGGGGCAAGGGATTAAGAGGTACAAACTACCATGCATAAGATAAGCCACAAAGATATACTGTAGAGCACAAGGGATATAGCCAATATTCTATGCTATAGAATATAGTAAATGAAGGGGCTGAAACAAGGTCAGTTTATATTATAGTAAATGAACTATAATCTTTAAAAATTGTGACTCACTCTGTGACTACACCTGAAACTTAAATATCTTTTTTGCAAAGTTTAAACTTTTTTATTTTGTTTTGGGATATAGTCAATTAACAATGTTGTGGTTGTTTCAGGTGAACAGCAAAGGAACTCAGCCTTACATATACATGTATCCATCCTTCCAAACCACTATCCCATCCAGGTTGGCACATAACATTGAGCAGAGTTCCATGTGCTACACACTAAGTCCTTGTTGGTTATCCATTTGGAATATGGCAGTGTGTACATGACTTTCCCAAACTCCCTTACTATCCCTTCCCCCTGACAACCATAAATTCACTTTCTAAGTCTGTGAATCTCTTTCTCTTTTAGATTCCATGTATAAGAGATGCAATACAATATTTCTCCTGTCCAACTTACTTCACTCAGTATGACACTCTCTAGGTTCATTCATGTTGCTGCAGGCAGCATTATTTCATTCTTTTTAATGGCTGAGTAATATTCCATTGTATATATGTACCACTTCTTCTTTATCTGTTCCTCTTTGATGGACGTTTAGGTTGCCTCCATGTCTTGGCTATTATAAACAGTGCTGCAATGAACATTGGAGTGTATGTATCCTTTCATATTGTTTTTCTCTGGATATATGCCCAGGAGTGGGATTGCAGGGTCATATGGTAGCATCATCTTTAGTTTTTTAAGGAACCTCCATACTGTTCTCCATAGTGACTGTACCAATTTACATTCCCACTGACAGAGTAGGACGGTTCCCTTCTCTCCATACTCTCTCCAGCATTTGTTGTTTGTGGATTTTTTTTGTTTTTAGTTTATTTATTTTTTAATTGAAGAATAATTGCTTTACATAATTTTGCCATTTTCTGTCAAACCTCAACATGAATCAGCCATAGGTATACATATATTTCCTCCAATTTCAACCTCTATCCTCATATCCCTCCCCATTCCACCACACTAGGTTGATACAGAGTCCCTGTTTGAGTTTCCTGAGATATACAGCAAATTCTCATTGGCTATTTTACATATGGTAATGTATGTGTCCATGTTACTCTGTTCATACATCTCACCCTCTCCTCCCCATTCCCCATGTCCATAAGTCTATTCTCTATGTCTGTTTCTCCATTGCTGTCCTGTAAGTAAATTCTTCAGTACCATTTTTCTAGATTCCATATATGTGCATTAGTATACGATATTTATCTTTCTCTTTGTGACTTACTTCACTCTGTTTAATAGGCTCTAGGTTCATGCATCTCATTAGAACTAACTCAAATGTGTTCCTTTTTATGGCTGAGTAACATTCCACTGTGTACATGTACCACAACTTCTTTATCCATTCATCTGTTGATGGACATCTAGCTTGCCTCCATGTTCCAGCTATTGTAAATAGTGCTGCAATGAACGATGGGATACATGTGTCATTTTCAGTTTCGATTTCCTCAGGGTATATGCCTAAGATGATATTCCTGGGTCTTATGGTGGTTTTATTCCTAGTCTTTCCAGGAATCTCAATATCATCTTCCATAGTGGCTGTATCAATTTACATTCCCACCAACAGTGCAAGAGTGTTCCCACACCCTCTCCAGCATTTATTGTTTGTAGACTTTTTGATGATGGCCATTCTGACTGGTGTGAAGTGATATCTCATTGTAGCTTTGATTTGCGTTTCTCTAATAATGAGCAATGTTGAGCATTTTTTCATGTGCTTGTTAGCCATCTATATGTCTTCTTTGGAGAAATGTCTGTTTAGGTTTTTTTCCCCACTTTTTGATTGGGTTGTTTGTTTTTCTGGTATTGAGTTGTATGAGCTACTTGTATATTTTGGAGATTAATACTTCATCAGTTGTTTCATTTGCTATTATTTTCTCTCATTCCAAAGGTTGACTTTCCCCCTTGCTTATAGTTTCCTTTTGGATGGCCCTCAACACTTTAGTCCAGAGAGAATGGGCTATCTTAAATAATTCACAAGAGAGTGACTTTGTTTTCTATATCTCTCTCTTTTTTTAAAAAAATTATTATTTATTTTTATTTTTAATTTAATTTTACTTTACTTTACAATACTGTATTGGTTTTGCTATACATTGACATGAATCTGCCATGGGTGTATACGAGCTCCCAATCCTCAACCCCCCTCCCACCTCCCACCCCATATCATCTCTTTGGATCATCCCCGTGCACCAGCCCCAAGCATTCTGTATCCTGTATCGAACATAGACTTGAAGGATAATTGCTTTACAGAATTTTGTTGTTTTCTGTCAAACATCAACATGAATCAGCTATAGGTGTAAATATATTTTATAAGTGAAATCTAAAAAATAAAACAAACTAGTGAACATAATAAAAAAGAAACAGACTTACAGACATAGAATTTTTTTTTCTTTTTTTGACTGCATTGCTCAGCATGTAGAACTTCCCTGACCACGGATTGAACCCATGCCCTTTCCACTGAAAGTGAGGAGTCTTAACCACTGGATCACCAGGGAAGTCTGGACTCAAAGACTTAGGGAACAAACCAGTGGCCAACAGTGGGCAGAGGGAAGGGAGAGGGGCAAGATAGGGGCAAGGGATTAAGAGGTACAAACTACCATGCATAAGATAAGCCACAAAGATATACCACGGATTGAACCCATGCCCTTTCCACTGAAAGTGAGGAGTCTTAACCACTGGATCACCAGGGAAGTCTGGACTCAAAGACTTAGGGAACAAACCAGTGGCCAACAGTGGGCAGAGGGAAGGGAGAGGGGCAAGATAGGGGCAAGGGATTAAGAGGTACAAACTACCATGCATAAGATAAGCCACAAAGATATACTGTAGAGCACAAGGGATATAGCCAATATTCTATGCTATAGAATATAGTAAATGAAGGGGCTGAAACAAGGTCAGTTTATATTATAGTAAATGAACTATAATCTTTAAAAATTGTGACTCACTATGTGACTACACCTGAAACTTAAATATCTTTTTTGCAAAGTTTAAACTTTTTTATTTTGTTTTGGGATATAGTCAATTAACAATGTTGTGGTTGTTTCAGGTGAACAGCAAAGGAACTCAGCCTTACATATACATGTATCCATCCTTCCAAACCACTATCCCATCCAGGTTGGCACATAACATTGAGCAGAGTTCCATGTGCTACACACTAAGTCCTTGTTGGTTATCCATTTGGAATATGGCAGTGTGTACATGACTTTCCCAAACTCCCTTACTATCCCTTCCCCCTGACAACCATAAATTCACTTTCTAAGTCTGTGAATCTCTTTCTCTTTTAGATTCCATGTATAAGAGATGCAATACAATATTTCTCCTGTCCAACTTACTTCACTCAGTATGACACTCTCTAGGTTCATTCATGTTGCTGCAGGCAGCATTATTTCATTCTTTTTAATGGCTGAGTAATATTCCATTGTATATATGTACCACTTCTTCTTTATCTGTTCCTCTTTGATGGACGTTTAGGTTGCCTCCATGTCTTGGCTATTATAAACAGTGCTGCAATGAACATTGGAGTGTATGTATCCTTTCATATTGTTTTTCTCTGGATATATGCCCAGGAGTGGGATTGCAGGGTCATATGGTAGCATCATCTTTAGTTTTTTAAGGAACCTCCATACTGTTCTCCATAGTGACTGTACCAATTTACATTCCCACTGACAGAGTAGGACGGTTCCCTTCTCTCCATACTCTCTCCAGCATTTGTTGTTTGTGGATTTTTTTTGTTTTTAGTTTATTTATTTTTTAATTGAAGAATAATTGCTTTACATAATTTTGCCATTTTCTGTCAAACCTCAACATGAATCAGCCATAGGTATACATATATTTCCTCCAATTTCAACCTCTATCCTCATATCCCTCCCCATTCCACCACACTAGGTTGATACAGAGTCCCTGTTTGAGTTTCCTGAGATATACAGCAAATTCTCATTGGCTATCTATTTTACATATGGTAATGTATGTGTCCATGTTACTCTGTTCATACATCTCACCCTCTCCTCCCCATTCCCCATGTCCATAAGTCTATTCTCTATGTCTGTTTCTCCATTGCTGTCCTGTAAGTAAATTCTTCAGTACCATTTTTCTAGATTCCATATATGTGCATTAGTATACGATATTTATCTTTCTCTTTGTGACTTACTTCACTCTGTTTAATAGGCTCTAGGTTCATGCATCTCATTAGAACTAACTCAAATGTGTTCCTTTTTATGGCTGAGTAACATTCCACTGTGTACATGTACCACAACTTCTTTATCCATTCATCTGTTGATGGACATCTAGCTTGCCTCCATGTTCCAGCTATTGTAAATAGTGCTGCAATGAACGATGGGATACATGTGTCATTTTCAGTTTCGATTTCCTCAGGGTATATGCCTAAGATGATATTCCTGGGTCTTATGGTGGTTTTATTCCTAGTCTTTCCAGGAATCTCAATATCATCTTTCATAGTGGCTGTATCAATTTACATTCCCACCAACAGTGCAAGAGTGTTCCCACACCCTCTCCAGCATTTATTGTTTGTAGACTTTTTGATGATGGCCATTCTGACTGGTGTGAAGTGATATCTCATTGTAGCTTTGATTTGCGTTTCTCTAATAATGAGCAATGTTGAGCATTTTTTCATGTGCTTGTTAGCCATCTATATGTCTTCTTTGGAGAAATGTCTGTTTAGGTTTTTTTCCCCACTTTTTGATTGGGTTGTTTGTTTTTCTGGTATTGAGTTGTATGAGCTACTTGTATATTTTGGAGATTAATACTTCATCAGTTGTTTCATTTGCTATTATTTTCTCTCATTCCAAAGGTTGACTTTCCCCCTTGCTTATAGTTTCCTTTGCTGTGCAAAAGCTTTTATGTTTAATTAGGTCCCAAGTGTTTACTTTTGTTTTTATTTCCATTACTCTAGGAGGTAGGTCATAGAGGATCTTGCTTTGATTTGTCATCAAGTGTTCTGCCTCTCAGAGAAGGCAATGGCATCCCACTCCAGTACTCTTGCCTGGAAAATCCCATGGATGGAGGAGCCAGGTGGGCTGAAATCCATGCGGTCGCTAAGAGTTGGACACAACTGAGTGACTTCACTTTCACTTTTCACTTTCATGCATTGGAGAAGGAAATGGCAACCCACTCCAGTGTTCTTGCCTGGAGAATCCCAGGGACGGGGGAGCCTGGTGGGCTGCTGTCTATGGGGTTTCACAGAGTCGGACGTGACTGAAGCGACTTAGCAGCAGCAGCAGCAGCAGCAGTTCTGCCTCTGTTTTCTTCTAAGAGTTTTATACTTTCTGGTCTTACATTTAGGTCTTTAATTCATTTTGAGTTTATATTTGGGTATGGTGTTAGGAAGTATGGACTTAGGGCATCCCCCTTTAGGATGACTGTAGCCACAGCTACTGAGCCTGCACTCCCTAGAGCCCATACTCCATAACAAGAGATGCCACTGCAATGAGAAGCCTGAACAACGCAATGAAGAACAGCCCCCAATTGCCGCAACTATAGAAAGCCTGAGTGTAGTAGGGACGTTCAGTGCAGCCAAAGATAATAAATAAATTATTAAAGAGTCTTAATAATGATGTGGCCAAGTGTCTTCTTTGTCCATGTATCATTTGAGTAATAGATTTTAGCTTTTCAGTGTCATCAATCTTGTAGTTGATCCAGTCATCCTTCTTTCTTATGGCTCTTATGCAAAATAAAGTCAAATCTGGGATTCTGCTATTCTATTTGTACAGGGATTTATGGTCCATTCTTATCATGTGTAAAAAATGTTTTGCTGAAGAAGGGAAGGGCAACACATTCCAGTATTCTTGCCTGGAGAATTCCATGGACAAGGAACCTGGTGAGCTATCATCCACAGGGTCACAAAGTCAGACACGACTGAGCACACACGCATGCACAAGGTGGCGGGGGGAGAGGGGATGGTTTCGGGATGATTCAAGCACACTGCATTTATTGTGCACTTTATTTCTATTATTATTATATCAGTTCCTCCTCAGATCATCAGGCATTAGATCCTGGAGCTTGGGGACCCCTGCTTTAGCTCAGTCCCCTGGGGATTCTGCACATGGAAAATTTTCATATGTTCTCTTTCTGTTTGGAAGACACATTCCTGTGGTATTTCTATTATTATTATATCAGTTCCTCCTCAGATCATCAGGCATTAGATCCTGGAGCTTGGGGACCCCTGCTTTAGCTCAGTCCCCTGGGGATTCTGCACATGGAAAATTTTCATATGTTCTCTTTCTGTTTGGAAGACACATTCCTGTGGTTCTCAAGTGGGGGTGATTTGGCCCCTTGGAGTATATGAAGACATTTTTAGTCCTTGTAACTTGGCTGGTGATGTTACTGGCATCCATATCCAGGGATATGGCTAAACATCCTACAATGTACAAGACAGCCCCTATAGCAAGGAATGACCCAAACCAAACATCAATGGTGCCAAGGTTGAGAAATTCTGCTCCACGTTATACATCTTCTTTCTTCTCATTGGGAAAAATAAAGACTCAGAATGCAAAATTTCATTAAGTGGAAAGAGAAATAGCACTTCATATACTTCTCTGAAGTGATAATTGATCTGTTTTTCTGGACTGGAGAACTTAAATCCACATACAGATCTTTTATGTTTCCTTGCACTTATCCAAGGAAAATGATCTACAAGAAATATCAAAATGTAGACAAGAATCACCTTGGAGTGATAAAATGAGTCTTGATTTTTACATTCATTTTCTTCTATTACATATTTGAAAAAACTACAGATGACCACACGTGTAGTCTATTCTCAAGAAATAAACACGTGAAGATTTGGAAGATGTTGTTAATGAAAGTTACACATGACAAACTTAAGTAGAACAGAAAATTAAGATGGAAGCAGAGTTAATGATTTAAAAAGCAGAAAATTTCTAGAACTGAGACATTCCAGAGCTAATTCTCTGGCAAAAGCAAAATTAGTTTGATGAATGAAATAAAAGAAAGAAAGAGAACAGATGAACCTAAAATTAGAAATGAGAAAAATAAACATAGATGTAAGAAGATGCTCAACTTTGCAAGAACATATTAATTAAAACTTCATGCTAAAAATTAGAAAATCTCTAAGAAATTAAGTTATTTCTGGGAAAATATGTGTCCAAAGTTGATTCAGGATGGAGGATAATAGATCAATAATTAAGGAAGGAATTAAGCAAACAATAAGGCTTACTTCCAAAAATTAGTCTATTCTCAAGAAATAAACACGTGAAGATTTGGAAGATGTTGTTAATGAAAGTTACACATGACAAACTTAAATAGAACAGAAAATTAAGATGGAAGCAGAGTTAATGAATTAAAAAGCAGAAAATTTCTAGAACTGAGACATTCCAGAGCTAATTCTCTGGCAAAAGCAAACATACAAGCAAAATTAGTTTGACGAATGAAATAAAAGAAAGAGAACAGATGAGCCTAAAATTAGAAATGAGAAAAATAAACATAGATGTAAGGAGATGCTCAAATTTGCAAGAACATATTAATTAAAACTTCATGCTAAAATTAGAAAATCTCTAAGAAATTAAGTTATTTCTGGGAAAATATGTGTCCAAATTTGATTCAGGATGGAGGATAATAGATCAATAATTAAGGAAGGAATTAAGCAAACAATAAGGCTTACTTCCAAAAATGTTTTCGTGGGACCTAAAGGCAGGAACAATAGAAGAATTCACTTTTAAATATTAAAGAAGAAAAAGTTTATCATCATTATTATCAATTCCCAGGAAGTTCTAGCCAATGCAATACAAAGAGAAAAAGATACAAAATATGTTAAGTATCAAGAAAGTAATTATTGTTTGAAGATGACAGATTGGCTGAAGATAAAAAAAAAATTGAAATGGAAGAGTTCTTTTTAAATGTATTTTTTATTGGAGGAGGAAACCTCTTTGGACTGAAAATGATTTTAGTAAGGCAACTGATACCAAGAAAAAGAAAGTAAAAACCAAGAGTCACCTTAAACTAACATTCAGTGGCATTCAAATGTTTTGCAACCATTGCTTCTATCTAGTTTCAAAACGTTTTCACCACTATGGGAGCTCTCTGTACTATCTTTGTAACTTTTCTTTAAAATTTCTCTAAAACTATTCAAAATAAAAATTAACATAAAAAGTGGGTGCAAGAGGGAAAAAAAGCCCAACAGTTTTCATACGTGCAGTTAAGTCTCTCAGAAAATAGATCACAATCATTTCACATATTAACAAAAATGTAAGACTCTTAGAACAGGGGCTGGAAACTTGCAAATACACAATAAATGAAAGTGATACATTTATTAAATAAGTCAAATTACTTGAGTACCTCCACTTGTCAAGTATTTGTGCTAAGTTTTATATGCCTTAGTTCATTTTATCATGATCATTGCTGTTTTGATTTAACAAATGAATATATGTGAACAGAAATACAATAATAATGATTAACATGTATAGATGCTCACAAAGTGATGGGGTAATTAAAAAACTTCTTGTGCATTATCTCCTTTAGTTTAATTTTCATATTAACTTTGCAAAGTGGATACTATTATTATCCTCATTTCACAGATGGGGAAACTGAGACAGAGAAACAGTCAGTAAGCTTTTTGAATCACAAAGCTGTTTGAATGGGCTTGTAAGGTACAGTGGTAAAGAGTCTGCCTGCCAATGCAACAGACCTGGGTTCAATCCCTGGCAGTTGGGAAGATTTCTGGAGTAAGAAATGGCAACCTGCTCCAGTATTCTTGCCTGGAAAATTCCATGGACAGAGGAGCCTGGTGGTTTACAGTCCATGTGGTTGCAAAGAGTTGGACCCAACTAAGCATGCATGCACGTAAGTATGTGCTAACTAGGAAGAACCCCAGAGAACACCTCTTGTTTGAGTGAGTGAATAAATCAGTAAGATATGATAGACAAAAGGAAACAGGAGAATCTGATGGAGAATAGAAGCACTTGACTCCTAAAAAACAACTAAGATGGTTGCATAAGAAACCTGGAGAGATGTTGGGGGCTGAAACAAGGTCGGTTTCCATCAGAAAGGTGAGAGATTCTTAAAAATGGGTCTCGGAAGAGAAAGGAAGGAATCTGAATGGAAGAGAGATTTTAAGAGACTTGAACTGTGCAGAGTGTTTTAAGTAAATGGACTCTTACCAACTGTGTTATCCCCATTTGTGCCATCCAAGTTAATACTCTGAGAGTTCTGCCTGCCTCCATACCTGTTTCCCACAACACACACTCTGATGTCCTCAATGAGCCTCTAGTTCCCTGGATCGTTTCATTCCTGGGTAATGGATGCTCAACTCAGCTCCAATGAAGTGCAAGGAGGTGGCATCAGGCATCCATTCTCTGAAAGGGCACTGCTGAACTTCCTCCTTTCTGGGACAGTTGAACTGTAGTGAGAGGAGTAAGGGGCATTTTTACTGTTTCTGTGGCTTCCAAGGTTGAATTCTCACAAGTGCTCATTAAGTTAATTGTTCCATCGTTACTCTGTTCTCTGAGCAATTTGGTTCCCGCTAGTGAGGAAGCCAAACTAGAAAGGAGCTTCTGCTAGTTGTGTTCCCTTGGGAACATCTTGGATGTAAGAGATGCTTGCCTCTCCCCATGCCCTTTAGTCACAATGCTCTTCTCTCCAGGATCTGATCTCCTTTATCTTTTTCCACAAGCACTTCTTCAACATTTAAGATGGAATTTCTTTGTCTATCAAGGGCATGATAGCACATTTTTTCAAGACCATGTGAATGTCAAGCATCTTAACTTTGAATTATGATCAAGGATATGGGTCGCACCTGACTATCAACAAAACCAGGCCAATGACTTTGCCACAACTTCTGTTCTTATTGTTGAAGGTGCATTCTGGAGAAGGTTCCAGGAATACAATAAGAGAAATAGTTTGAGAAGGGGATTGGCTGGCTATTCAGGCAGACTCCGAGGGAATATGTGGCTTTTCAGGGTCAAAACTTGACTGCAGGGTCACGTTCATTGGATGGCCCTCAACACTTTAGTCCAGAGAGAATGGGCTATCTTAAATAATTCACAAGAGAGTGACTTTGTTTTCTATATATCTCTCTTTAAAAAAAAAAATATTTTTTTATTTTTATTTTTAATTTTATTTTTATTTTATTTTACTTTACAATACTGTATTGGTTTTGCTATACATTGACATGAATTTGCCACGGGTGTATACGAGCTCCCAATCCTGAACCCCCTCCCACCTCCCACCCCATATCATCTCTCTGGATCATCCCCGTGCACCAGCCCCAAGCATCCTGTATCCTGTATCAAACATAGACTTGAAGGATAATTGCTTTACAGAATTTTGTTGTTGTCTGTCGAACATCAACATGAATCAGCCATAGGTGTAAATATCTTTTATAAGTGAAATCTAAAAAATAAAACAAACTAGTGAATATAATAAAAAAGAGACAGACTTACAGACATAGAATTTTTTTTCTTTTTTTGACTGCATTGCTCAGCATGTAGAACTTCCCTGACCATGGATTGAACCCATGCCCTTTCCACTGAAAGTGAGGAGTCTTAACCACTGGATCACCAGGGAAGTCTGGACTCAAAGACATAGGGAACAAACCAGTGGCCAACAGTGGGGAGAGGGAAGGTAAAGGGGCAAGACAGGGGCAAGGGATTAAGAAGTACAAACTGCCATGCATAAAATAAGCCACAAAGATATACTGTAGAGCACAAGAGATATAGCCAATATTCTATGCTAACAGTAAATGAACTATAATCTTTAAAAATTGTGACTCACTCTGTGACTACACCTGAAACTTAAATATTTTTTTTGCAAAGTTTAAACTTTTTTATTTTGTTTTGGGATATAGTCAATTAACAATGTTGTGGTTGTTTCAGGTGAACAGCAAAGGAACTCAGCCTTACATATACATGTATCCATTCTTCCAAACCACCATCCCATCCAGGCTGGTGCATACCATTGAGCAGAGTTCCATGTGCTACACACTAAGTCCTTGTTGGTTATCCATTTGGAATATGGCAGTGTGTACATGACTTTCCCAAACTCCCTTACTATCCCTTCCCCGTGACAACCATAAATTCACTTTCTAAGTCTGTGAATCTCTTTCTCTTTTGTAAGTAAATTCATTTGTATCAATTCTTTTTAGATTCCATGTATAAGAGATGCAATACAATATTTCTCCTTCTCTGTCCAACTTACTTCACTCAGTATGACACTCTCTAGGTTCATCTACAACCATAAATTCACTTTCTAAGTCTGTGAATCTCTTTCTCTTTTGTAAGTAAATTCATTTGTATCAATTCTTTTTAGATTCCATGTATAAGAGATGCAATACAATATTTCTCCTTCTCTGTCCAACTTACTTCACTCAGTATGACACTCTCTAGGTTCATCCATGTTGCTGCAAGCAGCATTATTTCGTTCTTTTTAATGGCTGGGTAATATTCCATTGTATGTATGTACCACTTCTTCTTTATCCGTTCCTCTGCTGATGGACGTTTAGGTTGCCTCCATGTCTTGGCTATTATAAACAGTGCTGCAATGAACATTGGAGTGTATGTATCCTTTCATATTGTTTTTCTCTGGATATATGCCCAGGAGTGAGATTGCAGGGTCATATGGTAGCATCATCTTTAGTTTTTTAAGGAACCTCCATACTGTTCTCCATAGTGACTGTACCAATTTACATTCCCACTGACAGAGTAGGAGGGTTCCCTTCTCTCCATACTCTCTCCAGCGTTTGTTGTTTGTGGATTTTTTTTTTAGTTTATTTATTTTTTAATTGAAGAATAATTACTTTACATAATTTTGCTGTTTTCTGTCAAACCTCAACATGAATCAGCCATAGGTATACATATATTCCCTCCCATTTGAACCTCCCTCCTTCTCATCTCCCTCCCCATTCCACCACACTAGGTTGATACAGAGTCCCTGTTTATTTTAGAGATTAATACTTCATCAGTTGTTTCATTTGCTATTATTTTCTATCATTCCAAAGGTTGACTTTCCCCCTTGCTTACAGTTTCCTTTGCTGTGCAAAAGCTTTTATGTTTAATTAGGTCCCAAGTGTTTACTTTTGTTTTTATTTCCATTACTTTAGGAGGTGGGTCATAGAGGATCTTGCTTTGATTTGTCATCAAGTGTTCTGCCTCTCGGAGAAGGCAATGGCATCCCGCTCCAGTACTCTTGCCTGGAAAATCCCATTGATGGAGGAGCCAGGTGGGCTGCAGTCCATGCGGTCGCTAAGAGTTGGACACAACTGAGTGACTTCACTTTCACTTTTCACTTTCATGCATTGGAGAAGGAAATGGCAACCCACTCCAGTGTTCTTGCCTGGAGAATCCCAGGGACGGGGGAGCCTGGTGGGCTGCTGTCTACGGGGTTTCACAGAGTCGGACATGACTGAAGCAACTTAGCAGCAGCAGCAGCAGCAGCAGCAGTTCTGCCTCTGTTTTCTTCTAAGGGTTTTATACTTTCTGGTCTTACATTTAGGTCTTTAATTCATTTTGAGTTTATATTTGTGTATGGTGTTAGGAAGTATGGACTTAGGGCATCCCCCTTTAGGATGACTGTAGCCACAGCTACTAAGCCTGCACTCCCTAGAGCCGATGAGATGCCACTGCAATGAGAAGCCTGAACAATGCAATGAAGAACAGCCCCCAATTGCCGCAACTATAGAAAGCCCGAGTTGAGTTTATATTTGTGTATGGTGTTAGGAAGTATGGACTTAGGGCATCCCCCTTTAGGATGACTGTAGCCACAGCTACTAAGCCTGCACTCCCTAGAGCCGATGAGATGCCACTGCAATGAGAAGCCTGAACAATGCAATGAAGAACAGCCCCCAATTGCCGCAACTATAGAAAGCCCGAGTGTAATAGGGACGTTCAGTGCAGCCAAAGATAATAAATAAATTTTTACAGAGTCTTAAAAATGATGTGGCCAAGTGTCTTCTTTGTCCATGTATCATTTGAGTAATAGATTTTAGCTTTTCAGTGTCATCAATCTTGTAGTTGATCCAGTCTCTCTTCTTTCTAATGGCTGTTAAGCAAAATAGAGTCAAATCTGGGATTCTGCTATTCCATTTGTACAGGGATTTATGGTCCATTCTTATCATGTGTAAAAAATGTTTTGCTGAAGAAGGGAAGGGCAACACATTCCAGTATTCTTGCCTGGAGAATTCCATGGACAAGGAGCCTGGTGAGCTATCATCCACAGGGTCCCAAAGTCAGACACGACTGAGCACACACGCATGCACAAGGTGGCGGGGGGAGAGGGGATGGTTTCGGGGTGATTCAAGCACACTGCATTTATTGTGCACTTTGTTTCTGTTATTATTATATCAGTTCCTCCTCAGATCATCAGGCATTAGATCCTGGAGCTTGGGGACCCCTGCTTTAGCTCAGCCCCCTGGGGATTCTGCACATGGAAAATTTTTGTATGTTCTCTTTCTGTTAGGAAGACACATTCCTGTGGTTCTCAAGTGGGGGTGATTTGGCCCCTTGGGGCATATGAAGACATTTTTAGTCCTTGTAACTTGGCTGGTGATGCTATTGGCATCCATATCCAGGGATATAGCTAAACATCCTACAATGTACAAGACAGCCCCTAGAGCAAGGAATGACCCAAACCAAACATCAATGGTGCCAAGGTTGAGAAATTCTGCTCCACATTATACATCTTCTTTCTTCCTGGGGGATACTGAGCTTTATGATTTAGACCTAACAGAGGACAGTGCATATGGAGAGAAATTGGCTTAATAATGTGGGAATAAAAAGCTGGAGCATTACAAAAATTACTCTTGTAAGTAACAACAGCTGACATTTATTTAGGACTTGTCACCTGCATTCCTTATGCAGAAGCTTTGCCATTTTTTTCCATTTAATCCTCTTGTCACCCTTCTGAGGCTGATCTAGGTTCATCTCACAGACAGAGAAACTGAAGCCCATGGGGGTTGAGTATTCTTTGGATAAAGAAGTTGTGGTACTTATACACAATAGAATAGTACTCAGCCATAAAAGGGAACACAATTTGACTCAGGTCTAATAAGGTGGCTAAACCTAGAGCCTATTACCTAACCTAGAGCCTAAAAGAAGTCAGAAAGGGAAAGACAAATATCATATATTAATGCATATGTATGGAACCTAGAAAGATGGTGCTGATGAACCTATTTTCAGGGCAGGAATGGAGACACAGACATAGAGAAGAGACTTGTGGACTCATCAGGGGATGGAAAGAGTGAGATGAATAATCAGTAGCATTAACGTATACATTACCTGATGTAAAATTAGAATAACCAGTGAAAACTTACTGTATGATGCAGGGAGCTCAAATCTGGTGCTTTGTGATAACCTAGAGGTGTGGGATGGGGTGGGAGGTGGAAGGGAGGTGCAAAAGAGAGGGGAGATACCTATACCTATGGCTGATACATGTTATATGAATTCATGTTATATGAAGCTAACACAATATTGTAAAGCAAGTATCTTTCAATTAAAAAGAAATTAATTTTTTTAAAAAAGAGAGAAAATAAAATCTAAGAAAGACAAAAATAATGCAATGAAATATATTTATTTTATCACTGAGAAAAAAATCACCAATGCTTTTGCTTAATGGTCTCTTCTCTCTTGTCTGTCAGTTTGGGGTCTCCTAATGCCATCATCTTCTCCTGTGTTGCAACCGCTAGCTAGAAATGCTTCACATGAAAACTAATTTTGCACCCAAAGAAGATCTCATTTGTTTAACCAACTTGACCCTGGTCACCAAGGCTTAGTTTTCTCATATGCTTTTAAATTAATTTGTACTTTATTGTTAAATGTCTTTATAATAAATAATTATTTATTCAAATTATTACTCATTTTATTTAAATTATATTGATTTATAGTCAATTAATATTATT
This sequence comes from Cephalophus harveyi, assembly GCA_006410635.1. Taxonomy (NCBI): domain Eukaryota; kingdom Metazoa; phylum Chordata; class Mammalia; order Artiodactyla; family Bovidae; genus Cephalophus; species Cephalophus harveyi. Next base: position 10,612 of record SJYT01081394.1, on the reverse strand, counting down.
ATTTATTTTATTTAAATTATTGTTTTAATACAGTAATTAAAAAGGCATGACTCTGTGCATAATTTCCATAAGCTATGTTAATGACACGGTATTTTCTACTCACTTGATTAGAATGTACATTGGACAATCATGAAATAAGACATTGAGTCATCAAACAACTTTACCTCCCAGAAAATATTTCAAAATAGTTAATTTTGAACTCTCACAAAACCTGTTTGAAATATATAAAAATTATCTGAAGGCACATGAAAATAAGTGTTCCAGTGAATTTTCTAAAACTATTTTAATCATGATACCAAAAGCCAACAGCTTTCTACAATAGCAGCAGTATAAGAAAAACCAAAGACTAATCTCTAATTTTCATATTATTTTAAAAACTCCAAGAAAATACCAATAAAATATAAATATATTCAGCAATTTATCATGAAAACCAAATACTATGACCAGGTAACATTTAATCCTAGCAAGCAATCAATGTTTCATAATGGTAATGTATTTATTATAGTAGAGCAAATAAGTAGAAAAAAAATTATCCAAAAAATAGGATCATCTTATTGAATGCTAAAGCTACTGCAGGAGAAGAGTTCTGAGGAAACAAAATAGGTTTTATTACTATGAAAAAAGTTTCCTTGGTCATCAGCTTATATCAACCTGCACATGAAAATATATGAGAACTGGTTTTCAAACCAGTTCCAGTTTTCTCATCAATACAATCCACAAGGACCTGAGACTGAGACTAATAGCTCGATAGGGTAAGACCTAAAACCAAGGGGAAAATAATTTCCTTGGTCATCAGCTTATATCAACCTGCACATGAAAATATATGAGAACTGGTTTTCAAACCAGTTCCAGTTTTCTCATCAATACAATCCACAAGGACCTGAGACTGAGACTAATAGCTCAATAGGGTAAGACCTAAAACCAAGGGGAAAATAAGCGGTTTTAAAATTCAAACCCCTGGGAATGCTCCCTCGTGCAAGCCTTACAAACAGTAAAGCCTTAGTCATCTGAGCAAGCAATTTTAATGTCTTCCAACTATTTGTAAGCTAGTAAGTTTATATTGTAAACTTACGATATAAATTTTCAGTCAAAGTAGAACCTAAGTCCAAGTACATTTGTCGTCAACTGAAGTAGAGTTAAAGGGTATTAGCTGTGGAGGGATGTACAGTGACATATCATGTTTTTCTAGCAGAGACATATTTAACTATGATGAATCAGATCCAGACCTAGAATGCTGGCAAACATTTCCCCTGCAAAAGCCCTTGAGGAGGCATACATTTTAGGGTCTCCACCCTCTTAATATTCAACTAAAAAAATATTATTACATCACAATTGTATGCCAAAGAGCTTACCTTGCAATTATTTCATTTCCTATAATATTAAACATATGTGTAGAATCATTCAGTTCAGTTCAGTTGCTCAGTCGTGTCTGACTCTTTGCGACCACATGGACTGCAACACGCCAGGCTTCCCTGTCCATCACCAGCTCCCAGAGCTTGCTCAGACTCATGTCCATCAAGTCGGTGATGCCATCCAACCATCTCATCCTCTGTCATTCCCTTCTCCTGCCTTCAATCTTTCCCAGCATGGGGGTCTTTTCCAGAGAGTCAGCTCTTTACATCAGGTGGCCAAAGTAGTGGAGCTCCAGCTTCAGCATCAGTCTTTCCAATGAATATTCACATCTGATTTCCTTTGGATTGACTGGTTTGATCTGGTAGAATCATTAGCCCATACTGCCTCCTTTTAAAACTGACCAGTCAAGTTCTTTGCTTTCATATAGGAAATTCACTATGTTTTTTTCTCCTGTTTTTCTTTTAAATTATTATATGCTTTCAAACTAAGAATTGGATTTTTATGATCAAGATTGCTGTTTGCCCTTAGGTATATCATTATATATACAATTATTTGTGCAGAATTTCTGAGAAGTTAAAATTTTGTGTGGTAAAATCTGTGTCAGTCATCTTATGCTCTCTCCAGTATTTTTTTAACTGAAGGAATTGAGCCATCACTCAAATACTCAACAACTTACTTCATTAGCTTTTCTGTCCTGTCATCTGTGCTTCAGCTGTTGTCATTTTTCTACTCTCCCAAATTGATTCACATCCTTAAGTGAAATAAGGTTGTGAATATAAATCTCACAGACTGGGTATATCTCCTAAGAATGATTTCTTTGTGAAATGTTATATACAGATCAAATTGATTTCATTTTACTGAGTGAATAATCATGAGTTCTGTTTCCTTTTTGGAAAAGAAAAATTACCTTGGTAACTAAATCCAGTGACATAATTTCATGAATCTAAGCATGATACCTCAGGTTATCACTTTTTGTTCATCATTACTTTGACATCACTACCATAATTTCTCTTCCCCAAAATGTAGACTTTAGCATATAGTGTGTTTCATAGCAAGGCATTCCATTTTATTCCATTTTATTCCCTCTAGGATCTTGTTCTTTAGCTCAGTGGGGATGTTTGTCATCAGTGCATGCTCAATTGCTCAGTTGTGTCTGACTCTATGACCCCATGGATTGTAGCCCACCAGACTCCTCCGTCTGTGGGATTTTTCAGGCAACAATACTGGAGTGGGTTACCATTTTCTCATCCAAGGGATCTTCTCGACCCAGGGATCCAACCTCCATTTCCTGCATCTCTTGCATTGCAGATAGATTCTTCACCGGCTGAGCCATTGTTATCAGACTCACTAGAAAAGCTGATCATCAAGGCATGTCTCCAATGCTAGTCTAGGTGAAACACCAATTTCAATAAAAAGTTTGACATAATAATGTCTAGAGTCTAAGATGACCTTAACTAAAATGAAGTGCATATTTGTACCATATTTTAACTATGAATATTATTTTTCCTGGTGTACATTTACTTACCAATGTATGTAAAACCAGTGTCCATATATAAAGGGGTTTATCATTGGCATGAAAGATTGTTATAATTATATTTTATATTGAATCATCTTTCTTCTTCTACTTGAAAACTTATGTTGTTACCTACAAATATGATTCTTTCCATTGTTCTAATGAAATATCTTCCCCATTCTAAATTTTATCATAACCACTAAAGAACACTGAATGAGCAATATAAATATTATGTGTGTGTGTGTGTGTGTGTGTGTGTATGTGTGTGTATGTATATCTCCAAAGTCCAGCTAACTTGGGAACTTAAATTCCTTCTGGTCCTGTGATTCAGAGTCACAGATTTTTGAACAAACAGGTGTATCCTTTTAACTTGGCATGGTTACCTACATGAAAACCTCAATGGAATCACTTTTTAATACAGTTATATGAAATAGACTTGAATAACTGAGTAATTATAAATGCTATTCAAATATCAGAACAAATGTCTAGAATGAGAAGCCATACATTATTATAATTTCACTCAGCTGTTCACTTGGATTATTTTATCAGTTTGTTGCTGCATAACAAGTCCTAAAAGCAAATGGTTTAGCATAATGTCTTTAGTCTCAAACAGGAATGCACTATGAGGGTTCGATCTGAGTTCTGACAGTCTCTTCTTCATGTGTCTCCTGTCAGCTGTCAGACTCTATTTTGTGTTTTAATGTTCCCTCCATGATGGTGTGTGCAGTTGTAGTCCTCTTCTGTTTTGAGTCATTTTATGCCAATTTCTTCTTTTTATATACTCAAGTTAGTCTTCACAAGAAAAACATTGAAATGGTATTTCAGTGTCAAACGGTATCAAATGGTAATTTCTTCATATTAGTATCACTATTCTTCTATCCATATATAACACTTTTCTTTCTTCCTCGTTTAAAGAGACATCTCCCAATTTTATGTGTGACTCAACTACATGGACTTTCCTTGTTACCCTGAACCATGCAAAACCAGAAGTTTTAAATTCTAATTCCTTGAAGAGTAATTACATACAATAAACTACCGGTTTTTAAAGTATACTATTTGCTGAATTTCAAAAATTAGCTGTACATACCACCTGGTTCATTTTTTAATAGTTCAAAAAATGCACAAGTTTTATAAGTTATTGTTAATAATGTAATTGACCTGAGTCTCATGTTTACTTACTTCAGAAGAAAAGTTGAAGTGACAAATCCAAATTTCACATGGATGCTATGAAGAATGAATGAAATGTATTGAAACACCTTGCTGAGTCCTTTCTTTTAGAAAAGTCGTTTCTGTTGGAAAAGTCATTAGCTTTTCCAGCCTAAGTTCAAGGTTAGATGTGCATGTATATATATATGTGCCTGCCTCTGTATACACCTTTCTCTGAAATTAATACACTCACACTTGTATGCACATGCCTACAGTCTCATTTGTAATCCCATCCCAAGTTGAAAGAAAACTTGGAGGAAGTTAGAGGAATGGAAGTGAACAGATGCTTGAAATAACAGAAAATAGAAAGAATTTAGAAATTTTGACAGAAACCTTTTAGCAGAATGTATGCCTGTAATATTAATTATGATTTACGTTTCTCATCTTAAATCCTCAAAGACCTCACAGTTAGAATCATTTAGGCAATGAGAAATTCTTTCTAGCAGCTAATGAGTCAGAATACCTCAAAAAGAACTCAGTTGTCTCCTTCTGTTTAAGGTAGGATTTCACCACAAAATACCTTTAGATAAGGGAAGCTCACTGATTGAATTGAAAGGTTTAAATTCAGCTCGAAGAACAATATCTGATTGGACACATATCTGTATTAGATTCCTATTGCTCCCACAAGAGACAAAGGTTCCATCCCTGGTTTGGGAAGACCCCCTGGAGGAGGACATGGCAACTCACTCCAGTATTCTTGCCTCGAGAATCACCATGGACAGAGGAGCCTGGAGGGCTACAGTCCACGGGGTCATAAAGAGTCAGGCACCACTGAAGTGACTTAACAGGCATGCATGCTCTTGTAACAAATTACCACACTAGAGGCTTAAAACATATATCTGTCTTAAAGTTCTATAACAAATTACCATGCTAGTGGCTTAAAACATATATGTATCTTAAAACTCTTCAGAAGTCTGAGCTAAAATTATGATGTCTGCAGGACCATGATCTTCCTGAACGCTCCTGAAGACAATGCGTTTCCTTTGCTGTTTTACTTCTAGTGGCCACCAGCATTCCTTGGTTCATGGTCTTTCCTCCATCTTCAAACCCAGGTGCAGAGCATTTAAAAATATCTATCTGACTCTAATTCTTCTTTCTTTCTCTTCCGCATTTGGAGGATCACTGTGATTACATTATTCCAAGCTGAATATCCTTGCTATTCTGACTATCAAGATCAATGATTATCCACTTTATTCCATTTGCTAATATAATCTCAGGCTTCTCTGGTAGCTCAGCTGGTAAAGAATCTGCCTGCAATGCAGGAGACCCTGGTTCAATTCCTGGGTTGGGCAGATCCTCTGGAGAAGGGATAGGCTACCCACTTGAGTATCTCCCTTGCTACCTAAACAGGATATTCAAAAGGTCTTGAGAATGGGGTGTGGTTATCTTTTGAGTATCTTATTCTGCATATTAAAGTGTTTTTTCCTCAGATATATATCACAATGTCACTCAAAAGTTCTTTTTAAAAAATTATCTTAATTGGAGGATAATTATCATACAATACTTTTGATGGTTTTTGCCATATATCAACATGAATCAGCCATAGGTATACATGTGTCCTGCCCATCCTGAGCCCCTCTCCCGCCTCCCTCCCTGCTCTGTCCCTCTGGGTTGTCCCAGAGCCCTGGCTTTGGGTGCCCTGCTTCATGAATTGATCTTGCACTGGTCAGTGCAAGATCTGTAAAACAGATCAGTCATCTGTTTTACATATGGTAATGTATATATTTCGGTTCTATTCTCTCAAACCATCGTACCCTTGACTTCTCCCACTAAAAAAATCAAACAGAATTTACCACTGCTTACAAAGTGAGTGAGATGTTCAAAATTACATACATGGAAGATTCTTGATGAAGATCTAAAACAGTTTATGCCTGAATCTAACAGAATCATTTTCTTGATACCCAGACAAAGACCTGCGGTGTCAAGAACATGTAGGACATTGTCAGAAATGTGGAGTCCCTGATACCTTGAATCAGACCTGCTGAATCATAATTTGCATTTGAACTATAGTCCTTGGTAATTTTTAAGAATAGTCAATTTAGGAGAGTACTATACTAGAATAAGTTTTATTCCTTTTCACTGATGGTATTTGAGGCAGCATAATTATTGTATTGAATACTGTCCTATGAATTACATTTGTAGGAACCCTTTAGACACTGAAAAACATGACCAGCTGCAAAGTCATCTCTGATTGAGAATCACTGCCACAGAATTTGTGAACTAACAGTGTTTTGATAATCGAGACTTCCAATCAAGGCTTTCTTAGTTTACACATTTTAGCAGACCATTAAACCCCTCTGTGGCTCATTAAACCCCTCTATAATGGAGAATGAAGAACATAAGAAGACTATATCACAGAATGAACTTGTATAAAAATTAAAGTGGACAGTCCCTATACTGTGCTAAGTTAGGTTATAGTGTATGTGCGGTGCTGTGCTTAGTTGCTCAGCCATGTCTGACTCTTTGTGACCCCATGGACTGTAGTCTGTCAGGCTCCTCTGTCCATGGAGATTCTCCAGGGAAGAATACTGGAGTGGGTTCCCATGCCTTCCTCCAGGGGATCTTCCCAACACAGGGATGGAAACCAGGTCTCACACATTCAGGCAGATTCTCTACTGTCTGAACCATGCTGCCAAGTCGCTTCAGTTGTTTCCAACTCTGTGCGACCCCACAGATGGCAGCCCACCAGGCTCCCCTGTCCCCGGGATTCTCCAGGCAAGAACACTGGAGTGGGTTGCCATTTCCTTCTCCAATGCATGAAAGTGAAAAGTGAAAGTGAAATCGCTCAGTCGTGTCCGACTCTTAGCGACCCCATGGACTGCAGCCTACCAGGCTCCTCCGTCCATGGGATTTCCCAGGCAAGAGTACTGGAGTGGGTTGCCATTGCCTTGAAAATATCTAAATTTGCAGAATTTAGTAACAGAACCATGTTCTTGCTACCCAGACAAGGACTTGCAGCATTAAGAACATGTAGCATCTTGTTACCCACTCCAGTGTTCTTGCCCGGAGAATCCCAGGGACGGGGCAGCCTGGTGGGCTGCCATCTATGGGGTCGCACAGAGTTGGACAGGACTGAAGTGACTTAACAGCAGCAGCAGCAGGATCGTGTTAGAAAAGCAGAATCTTTGGTTTCTTGAATCAGACCTGCTGAATCACAGTTTTTATTTCATTTATAGTTCTTGGGAATTTTTAAGAACAGTCAATTTAGAAAAATGCTGGACTAGAATAAATCTTAAACCTTTTCACTGATGGTATTTGAGGCAGTACAAGTATAAGTATTGGATACTGTCCTATGCAATACAAGTGTAGAATCCTTTTAGATCCTGAAAAATATAACCAGTTGCAAAGTCATCTCTGATTGCAAATCACTGCCACAGAATTTATGAACTAAAAGCATTCTGACAATTAAAACACCTAATCAAGACTCCACACCTTTCTTGGTCATACCTTTGAGCAGAACATTAAACCCCCTCTGTGTCTTATTTCTATAACAGAATAAAGTCATAATATATAAGAAGACTATATCACAGCATGAACTTCTATAAAAATTAAAGCAGACAGTCTATATAATGTGCTGTTAGGTTATAGTGTAGAAAAATATCTAAATTTGTCTGAGATTTAAAAACACTCATAATGAAGTACTAAAGGACAGCTCTTAACTTCTGATATAAGCATAAAAATCCTGATTGGGTTGGCAAAAATGTTGGGGACCAAGGAGTGTAGTGCCCAAGGTTTTATATGAAAGGACAAAGTTGTCACACTCATAAAATATTTTTTAGAAATATCAGGAGTTATGTGTTCACCACTAGTGAAACTTGAAAGATCTGAGGGATTAAATTAAGTGAGAATTCTTAACTTTTAGACTTTGAGGAAACTTTAGCTCAGACTGGGACAAGATGCTGGGATGGTTTAGACCTCTGGACCCAGGACAATTAACGAGAAGTAGTAATAAAAACAGAATTCCCCTGCCTTGTAAACTGGTCTCTTAGGAACAAAGAATGAACTGGAAAATTTTCCTTTCTGTCCAGACCCCTGGCCCCCAGGGAAATCAGGTACAGAGTATGGGTGTTGCAGCAGAAAGATGCCTAATGAGAAGCCAGGTGAGCTATAAAATCTCTGCTGTGGTCCCTTCAGCCTGAGGAATCTTAGATGCCACAGAACATGTTTCCTTTGAAAACCTGAGTTTGGCTGGGAAATCAGTCTTTTACTCCCTCCAGCTGTCTGTGGGCGCAGAGCTTTAGTCTGTATCATCAACCCTCCAGGAGGCATTTGAACTTCCTCACAAAGACCTTTCTTTCAGTTCCCATCTAGGTGAGTCTGAGAGCCCAAAGACTGTGGGAGAGAAATACAATGCAAACCTTGAACATTTATCTGTAGTCACCTGTGATTGAGTCCAGCCTAGCTCAGATACCAGAGATTAGTGTGGTAGTTTGCTACCCTGATTATTGTGTGCATGCTCGTTCACTCAGTCATGTTCGACTCTTTGCAACCCCATGGACTATAGCCTGCTAGGCTTCTCTGTCCATGGAATTTTTCAGGCAAGAATACTGGAGTGGGTTGCCATTTCCCCCTTCAGGGGATCTTCCCAACCCAGAGATTGAACCTGAGTCTCTTGCATCTCCTGCATTGACAGTGGATTCTTTATCACTAGCACCACTCAGGAAACCCTAATTCATAAAGAAATGTATTTACTTAGGACTAAAAGAAGAGCATGGGCTTCGCAGATGGCGCTAGTGGTAAAGAACCTGCTTGGCAACGCAGGAGACATAAGACAGACAGATTCAAACCCTGGGTTAGGAAGATCTCCCGGAGGAGGACATGGCAACCCACTTCAGGATTTTTGCCTGGAGAATCCCATGGACAGAGGGGCCTGGTGGGCTACAGCCCACAGGCTCGCAAAGAGATGGACACCACTGAGCTACTGAGCAGGCACACAAAAGAGAAGCAAACACAGACCTCAGTAAGGTAAGGTTCAGTGTTGCCAATTAAATGATAAAAATGGAAGTCCAAGTAGAAGAGAGAATGGGAGGCATAAAGTGTTTCCAGTAAAATTTGAACATAAGCCTAATGACAATACGAAGTAACAAGAGTGGAGAAATAAGTTATTAGATGTGGACAGATGTACAGTGAAGTAAGGATTTTTTTCTTTTTAAGCCGGGTCATATTTGACTGTTTCCATATTAATGAGTAAGATCTGAACTAAGGGCTTCATGAAAATATATCCCTGCAAACATGTATGCGATGGCTGATTCATGTTGACGGAGGGCAGAAACCAATAGAATATTGTAAAGTAATCATCCTCCAATTAAAAATAAATAAATTAAAAAAGATTCTTGACAAATAGTACCTTCTCTTTTCTGTAATGTTCAGTCACTCAGTCGTGTCAGACTCTTTGTAACCCCATGGACTGTAACCTGCCATCTCCTCTGTCCATGGGATTCTCCAGGCAAGAATACTGGAGTGGGTTTCCATTTCCTCCTCCAGGGGATCATTCCCATCCAGGGGTCAAATCCACATTTCCTGTGTCTCCTGCATTGCAGGCAGATTCTTTACTCACTGGGCAATCAGGAAAGACCTTTGCTGAAAAGTTTTATATGCATTCTCATATAGAAAGAGTCAGAAATGACTGAACACACACAAACACACACATACACATATATATTTATCTCTGTGTTACACATTTACTCTGTTGATCAAAAACTGTCTGTGAGAACCATTTGTATGCTGCAGTTGGAATGTTTTAATTCCTGTCTTTGCTCACATTATTCAAAATAAATTGGAGGCTTTATTTTCTTTCCACAAAATGCTTACCATTTAGTCATTTTATGTATATATAGATGTATTTCTGAGAATGTTTGATTATTTATAAAATTTATGTGGTCAATCAGTCATATGGTGTTCTCTCCATTGGTTTTTACTTTCTTTATTGAAAGAATCGAGCTGTCACTGTAATATTCTTCACTTGACGATACTTGCTTTAAAAACATGCCAGTGATTGTTCTCCTGCATACTTTTTAGTGCTAGTTAATCACTTATTATGAGCTTCCCAGGTGACCCTAGTGGTAAAGAACCCACCTGCCAATGCAGGAGACATAAGAGAAATAGCTGGATCCCTGGGTCTAGAAGATCCCTTGGAGGAGGGCATGGCAACCCACTCCAGTATTCATGCCTGGAGAATCCCATGGACAGAGGAGCCTGGTGGGCTGTGGACCACAGGGTTGCAAAGAGTTGGACATGACTGTAGCAACTTAACACACACACACACACACACACAGACCCCTATTAAACATATTTCTAACTTTTACTCTCTTCTTCCTTTTAATCTTTTGTGGTTAAATGTTATTTCTAAAAGTTGTATTACCTTTAGACATCATGTAGAAATCATTTTTTAATCATTTGATTAAATGTTACCTCTGTCTTTCATGAACATGTTTGAATCCATGTATCTTTAGTTAAGAAAAAATTTGAACTTGGATACTGCTTCCTCCTTGCATTTAAAATATCTTCTCTTATTTTATTTCCAATTCTTTGGCAATTTCA